>OY735259.1:9542631-9789746 GCA_963457715.1 Argyresthia albistria | reverse complement strand
CGCACACTGGGACGGCCATGGCAAGGGATTTTAAGTTTTTACCAATGGACATTCAAACGTATCCCTATAGAAATAAGACATAAATTGATATGCTTCCAAATAATGCCGAAGCATCCCGCGGGATTCCAAATAATGCCGAAGCATCCCGCAATTTATGTCTTATTTCTATATCGATACGTTTGAATGTCCATTGGTACGAACTTGCCATTCTGTCCCGGTTTGCGTAGGCCTTATACAAATTGTAAATTTTAATACAAAATAGTTTTTATTACAAACTTATCACGGTAATTTTACAGCACTGTATTCAATTACGAATATGTTAGTTTTGTTTTATAAACCCCAGGTGTAAATACGCTACAGTCGGTGACAAGTGACTGTGATTCATCAAAGGTAAAGAAATGTTAATAAAAATTATGAAAGTTAAAGACATATACAGGGTGTACCAGAAGGGTGTAGTCATATTTTAGGGTGTTGTTAGGGAGATCATTCTGAGCAACTTTTACTATGAAACCGATTTGATCAGAGCAACTTTATTTTTCATTGCTCCACACGTTTTGGTCCGGGCGGTCAGCTGATTTGTATAGAGATGTGAAAATTAAAGTTGCTCGGTTTCATAATGAAAGTTGCTCAGAATGATGTCACTAACAACTCCCTAAAATATTACTGCTTACACCTTTCTGTTACACCCTGTATTGCATCTTTTATAATTTTAGATTCAGTTGATCTACGATGATGTAGTCTATTTAATATTAATATTTATCGTTGTGCACATTATAGGTTTACCATCTGTTAAATAATCTTGTCCATCCTAGGTTTGCTGGAAAAAATCTCTTTTTAGAGAAAAGCTCGCTTTTGTATATGTTTTTTCCATTATTAAGTGTATTAACTATATTCTGTGTTTTTTGCAATAAAAATAAAGTATAAAGTATTCCAATATACTAAATGTCCTTTAAAAGGGGGTTACGTGCTACGAAAGTACGCTACGCACGGAGCCGCGTAACGCAGGCTACGCTCGTAGTCCATCGTAGCAGAGCGCCCGACTACGACAAGCGTAGCATTTAGGGTTTGACATTCACGCAGTAAACTTTGGACATTTTGACACAGTATTTGCTGTTAACTTACAAAGAGTTTAAGGTAAATAATTCAACTGGAATTATAACATTAGCGAAGGGTAAATCTAAAGTTAGTTAGTACACAATAAGTATTGAAAAGTGGGTAGTTATGACATGGTTTATATCTGTCACCGTGAAATTGTGAAACCCGTGAATTAAAATTCGTTAGATCGTAATCTGTCGATAAATTGTAAACTTTACCGTACATCTTACAATATAACGCGTTAGTTGAGAGGGTGAAATGATGAATGTCTGGGCAAAGTGGTGGGTCAGGGTAGGTGCAGGATAAAGGGGATGAGCGAAGTGAATCCCCATTTATCTTTCGTGTGAGGTTGACTTGTAATTACCAAAAAAAGGTAAATGCTTATTAACCCTGTCGATCTAGTTTATAAATCGTCAGATTATAATCTAACTATTTTTTTCCGAGAAATTGTAATATCGCGGTGAATCATCAGAAAATAATTATAATGTAATGAGGTAAGTGAAGCCAGTTTTATATAGATTTTCGACCTTGACGTTCTTAGGGTTCCATACCCAAAGGGTAAAAAACGGGACCCTATTACAAAGACTCCGCTGTCCCTCCGTCTGTCTGTCTGTCCGTCGGTCATGTGCAGAGAAAAGAGAAAAGTTCTCGTTCCAAATTCAGTCATAAATTGTCCAAAAATACTCTCTCGTAACTGTTGCAAGTTCCACTACAACAATACTCTATTTATGTTCGATCACTTCTGCAGATGAGAGAAAAAACCCACATTCTGCAGAAGCTGTGTCATAGCTTCCGAGCCCACTTATAAAACAGTCTAATTTAAAAATAAACACCCGACATTATAAACAAAATAGTTGCCATAAGGCGAGACAGCCGACAACCAACCCAAACACAACGGTAGTAAAAGTTATTATCTAATAAAGGTCACTATTACAATGATTTCGTGATAAGATTTTCTGTTATAAGTAGCGGCATCTATCGGGATCAATGGGAAGCGGCGGGATTTTCTGAAAGCTTGCCAAGTATGAAAGTAGGGGTTTTTCAGTGCTGTTTTGTGCTCTGATAAAGACAAGCTTTTCCTACAGATGGCGCTTGAGTATTGAAAAAAGCTGAGTACCAATCTATAGATAGGTAACCTGGATAGCCTGGATCTCGGCTTTTGGAATAAATCTCTTTTGGCAATAAGGGTTCAATTGAAGTGATTGATAAATTTCTACCATTAACCCAGAATTAATTAATTTGACTGAAGGCATCCCACCACTTTTTTAACCGCAATAGATATTAAGAAAACCAATGAAAAATTCTGCATGCTCATGCCAAATTAAGGGTTAATTTACTAGAATTCATCACGTCATTGCCACTGAGCTGTCATTGTGCTAGCAGAATTCCCCTGGTGATAATCATAATCAGACTCACACAGTATTCATTTCAAGAATGTAAATATTTTTATGTTCCATCATTCAAATCAAATGTTAAACATCATTTTTAAGTAATCAACAACTTGATCAAGAGGATTTTTCAGTTTAACGACTTCTAACATGTGTGCTTATTTTATAAAAAAATATTTTTAAGTTTTGCGTCAAAGCTTTTATTTTTTCATCCATTCGACATTCTCGTTGCTAGATCTCATAATTTACTCCAAACCGACGACAATACGATATCCGGCGGATACATTACTAAGCATTTATTCGAACTTTCTGAAGCTTGAAAATATTATTCACAACACTAAATACTTCATTCATACACAAAATTCAACAATCTTCATTCGTAGTTCGTTGACCCAACTTACACATAAACAAGGGTACATCATAATTCATTCATAATTCATAATTTCTTTATTGCACACAATTAATTGCAATGACAAAAAATAAATAAAAACAGTGTACAAAGGCGAGCTTATCTCTAAAAAGAGATCTCTTCCAGCAAACCAAGTTCCGATGAGAGAGTTTGATATATTTGATATATACATCATACATATTCACATAAGTTTGCAAACACATGTGTACAAAATAGTATAAAAGAAATGCCTACTACATTTTGCAAATTAATCATGCTGTCTCGACTTAAAAGGAGAACACTTGATTTAAATCCGAAGTGGAATACAGAAATAGCGCATGCGCGTGTCAATACACAGAACATAATATAACAGTTTTATTTTACAAGCGTTTGTTGAACGGTAAAAGCAAATGTTCCTTATTAATTAATATAGACACATACATCAATAACGTGACCAAATGAGTCAGAGTATTGTATTTTCAATGTTACACGATTTATCCCTTAAATATTATATGACATACCATTTCCGTAAAGCACATAAATTGTAAATATTTCCAATGTTAATAGCATTTGTAATTATACTAGGTAATTAAAGTTTACCTGGACGTATCCTCTTAAATAATGCTAACTGAGTCATTAATACAATTTAAAAAATACTGCATAAAACTTATAGATTTCCTGCCGTCTCGGTCTCACAATACTTCCTGTCGCACTCATTTCTCTCTGGGACCAAATTTTACATAATTTAAATAAGAGTTAAGATTTGGATAGAAAACTACTGTCTTGGGTTTGACATATCATACCTTAGCGTCACGCTTTCCCATACGGGGTGGCTGAGGCACAACTGTGCCTACTTTTAGCCAGTTATTCAATACTCCATTTTGCGTGACAGGGGGCTGGCCCATCGCCACAGCTATGGAATAATGAAGCTTCCCTCTCGAAGCTTTCCATTAATGTTAGAACGTCCGTATAACGAACCTGTATCTCCTGCGTGAGAAGCATGCATGAAACCCACTGAAGTCTTCACAAAATAAAAGGCCCGTTTTGACAGTTCACGCCCATGAAGTTTTAACCCCTCAGCCTTTTATTTTGTGAAGACTGTTAACTACGGATTTGATATAAAAGATATAAAACGTATTGGGGTGTAAAACACTGAGCATACTTACATGCGGTACTGTTATAACTGATGCTAGATTCCACCTGTATGCCCATCTTCGGTGCTAGGAGTCACATCCCCTCAGTTCATCTCAATTCACGTTCACTTCACTATACCATTCGTCTACTAAATTCACTTATCACTGCACTGGTTTGTCCTTCTCATAATTAGGTTTTTGGTTATCTATCACTCCGTGCATATTATTTTTCTTGACACTTCTAGATTTGTTGTACGTCGAGGAACTGTGATTGAAATTATTAATTTGTAGAGTAGGTAGAATTCTTCATCAATATCGATTTAACGGGACTAAGTTCAAGGTCAAAGTCAGAAGTCAGAGACAAGGTGCATAGTACATTTTAGTGAATAATTGATATTGATAATATTTTACAGAAAATTAAGATTCTAATTTAGTGCCAACGCAATTCGGTACAATATTCGTATATCCGTACGTAAAAATCTTATAACAAAAATGAGTTAAGAATAAAAGTCAAGTGAAACTGACGTACACCAATAAGAATTATAGGTAAAAATAATTACCCCGAATCCGAGTTCTATAACCACTCACAAATTAAAATTGAAAGCATCACATCGACCACAACTGTACTACGAAGACGCCATAAGTTCCGTATAACTGTCAGGTGAGTTGCGCACGCGTCGATCGCGACAGGCAGCGTCGTCGCATCTGAAAAAATAAAGCATTCCGCTGAACATGCTATCTTTATTTGTTGAAATGATACGGAAGTGGAAAATAATGACACTGGGAGTAAAACTAATTAGACAATATTTCAGGTTGATTTCTATTCATAAGGTCTTGTACATTAAACAATTAATCTCACGTTCAAGTTAAAATTATTTCTTAGAAGAACATAAATAACATAGTGGCCAAGTGCGAGTTGGACTCGCCCATGAAGGATTCCGTAGTAGCAAGTAATTAGGTACTCATTTCACATACATGAGGCCAGACGGAATGACGCTCATGCCCTGGCAGAACGGAAGGTCGCTGGTTTGGGACGCGACCTGCGTAGACACGCTGGCCCCGCGTCACCTACCAGCGACCTCTGCGACGGCCGGCGCTGCGGCGGCAGCGGAAGAGGGTCTCAAACGACGCAAGTATGCCGCACTTGGCGAATAATATATATTTGTGCCGTTCGGTTTTGAGACCCTCGGGCCGTGGGACCCTGACGGCGGCTCGTCGAAGCGTCAGGGGACCAGAGAGCTGGCACCTACCTCGCTCAACGCATTAGCTTTGCGATACAGCGAGGTAACGGTGCCAGCGTTTTGGGTACCCTCCCACCCGGCAGCGATCTGGGCGAAATTTTTGACCTAGTTTAGTTGTAGGTAGTTAGTATAGTTTTTACCTATACTTTAGTTATAATTAATAATTTGTTATTGTATATAAACTGTTATTTTGTACATAACTTGATCAATTAATGATAAATGTAAGAACTGTATGTATGTATAATATAACAGTTACCAGATAATACCAGATATTTCACATAAACATTTTTTTTTAAATGGTTTCAGAGAAACTCAACGACATTTTTAAAGACCTATTATAAACGCCCCACACATATAGGTTTGATGGAAAACTATTTTTTTGGTTTCAGTTCCATGTATCCCCCTTTTTTTTCCAGTTTTTGTGTAAAAATCGTAAAGCGATTCACAGCATACATCTACGTACCCGATTTGAATTGTGTAGTCCTAATAGTTTCGGAATAAAGTTGCTGTGACATACGGACGGACGGACGGACAGACAGACTTGACGAAACTATAAGGGTTCCTTGTTTCTGTAAGGAACCCTAAAAGGCGAACTAAATGTCTTTCAGGAAAACAAAAAAAAATGCGGACATAAGAAACTACATACAGGGTGTCCCAAAAGTGACCCGTCACATCGACACCGAAGGCAGGCCTGCCTTAGATGCATCTAATAAGCCTAACCGGCCCCAATAAAGGTCACATGTAATTAGAGATATCTTCAATTGAATTTTCAAATTCGCCATTTTTTACACTGTCAGTGCCAGCCTTTTTTGAATAGCCCTGCCTTTACGGTTTTCTTAACGTTAACACTATTCTGAATAGTTACTTAAAACGACACAATTATTATTTTGTCGATACCTAAATGGGTTCGAGAAATTTATGACATATTCATAACTTAAATCGTCAGAAAAAACATTGACTTCGCTTTCGATCAGCTGCTATGAATAAATTTTACCACAAACAGAATGAGATAAGGGTTTCAAAAATTTGCCATGCTATGTTGATTTAGGAATGGTACAACACTTGTATCATTTTATCATGAAAGAGGAAATAACGGTACTTTTACTGATGAAACCGCAACCGAAAGAAGAACACATCTTTTCTCTATTTGGGAATTTACTTTTGGGACACCCTGTTTAATGTATGGTATATGCCAGAATCGTAGCAAGTGGAGGTCTATAGTCTCGTCTCACCTACCCCTTTTCAAGGAAAAAGATGTGTATATTTGTATGTATGCATAATAAACTAGATTACTAGACCCTCGACTACAAGGTCAGAAATCTCAATAATAGCTTAGATTGCGAAGCATTCCTGTTCGTGCCGCGTGACACTGCTATAAATAGCGACAACGTTCAATTTACTGGAATGTAAATTTTGATCGGCGTATCGGCGGTATTTCGAGAGCCATAGGAATGTCTTTGCGAAATCGCCTTACACTCAAAGCTATCAATATTGGTGTGAAATAGACTAACGGCCGGTTTCCGAGACGCTGTTCAAGGGTTACAATTAGCTAATGGATTAATCCAAAATAGCAGCACTCGATTGGCTGATAGCGGCACGTGATTAGTAAAAATTTTTGATTGCTCTGTTAGCTAATCGTAACCTTTGAACATCGTCTCGGAAACTGGACGTAAAGCGGGCTACTTACGGAACTACCGCAGGAACAATATAGGGTGTAAAAGTACACCCTACACTCTAGAAGGAGTCTAGATTGCCCCTGCGGCAGCTGTGTGAGTGACCCGCTGAAAAAGCTGCGATGTGTAGACTTTTAGTTGATTCGAGTTTGTGTTCTAGCAGAGACTATAATATCAAATTGACTGCGCCTGCGGGGGAATGCGGCTCGCTAAACATTATTCAACAAACGTTCGCATACGCAACCTATGTACGATGACGGGCCGCCAGACAGTTTCGCAGCGGCTAGGCTGACCAATCACAGCTATCTTACCTCGTCCCCCGCCGCCCATAAATTGGTGAGTTGTGTTTCAAAGGAAAATGTATCTATGATCTCTCCACTGGATAAGTGCTCCCTGTGTTCCAGCAACACTCAAGAAAACAAGGTTTGAGGATTGGTTGATCAAGCGAACGAGCTTGGGTTTCTTAGCTGAAATATGAACCTTATGAATACGTTACCTAATAATTTCCCTAGATACGATTAAGAAACTCAATCGTTGCGTTTTATTTTAACCTGACGGACGTTTACTAGACTATTCTGACTTAAGAGGACTTCATGTCAGAATCTTTCTAGTCTATTTCTAGTCAGATTTCTTCCTGGTGGGCAAAGACCTCTCTTCCTTTCTTCCATGTTTTACGATCTTGGGCAGTATCCCACCAGATCATAGTTCTTCAGCTTGTCACTCCAGCGCTTCCCTGGCTTTTGATTACGTGTCTAATGTAACATAACTCACCAAGCTAAAAACTTTAAAAAACTACTTCAAGCTATTGCTTCCTCCCGCTCGGCATGCGAATATCGTCTAATAATCTATAATACACGAAAACGAGCCTACGAAATATGTCTCCTGACAGTGAAGTCCTGCACACGTATACATAATATATACAAATATACGATCCTAACAGTCAGAATTTATCTCGTGATTGACTATAAACACCACAAAGTGACGGAAAGGCAAAAATGTATAATGTCATCCAGATAAAAACAAATTAAACTTTACAGTTTCTTTTTTCATGTAGAAACTTAAATATTGGACCGAATCCTGATTTCCAAAAAATGGAACCAAACTCCCTCCCTGGGAACTGGGTCTCCCTTTCAAAATAAGAAAGAATATTTGAAATAAAATTATCAAATCGAATGAAAAAACATACAATGTACAAATGTACATAAAACCAAAGATAATGTAAGTCTACCGTAAGACCTCAGAACAATAATGACAAGGTTCCTCGTGTTCACCCACTATATCAAGATGCGACTATTATTAGACTTATATAGAACTATTTCCAGTTTACAACCGCATCGCACCGCCTCGGAGAATCTCCAGAGACGTGGAATTGGAAATGGTACCTAATAATAATTTCAAGGCAAAAGAAGGCGTAATTCGTTGATAGTTGTATATGTATAGTTTAAACTATAAACTATAAAACTATCTAAACTTTAGAGGTTCGTTTACCGTAGTTTATACGATGTAATCGATGTAGATAAGTATACAAAATGACACGTACTCCGAAATAGTACGTGTCATTTTGTATACTTATCTACAGTAGATTAGCCATAGCTGAACAGGATGCAACAAAAGGGTACTTTCAAATTGAAAGTTTCAATAACTGATTTATTTTAATTTACACGCCTGATTTAATTTATCGCATTACCGAACGAAAACCAGATCTGTACAAATAGTTCCGAAAGAAATAAACGGTCAAGTGCGATTAGGACTCGTGCACCAAGGGTGCCGATCACACTTGGAGACGTTTTGAAGTTTCCACAGAGTTTGGTCGATTTTGAGTATTGGCGGCCACTCATGAAAGTTATAAATTTAGAAAGAGCAATTAAAAATAAGCTAATCTTACTATATATGGAGTACATAGCTAAATAGTTTCGGGGCTACTTTATAGTTTTTTCGGTACAAAAAGTGTTACTTGAAGCTCTATTATCTCTGCTTCGAAATGGTTTACAGCAATTTAAATATCATGATACTGCTACCAAATAATGATAAAAATATCTGTTGCCGCGAATAAAAAAATATACGCCAATGGTCCATAGTAGGTTACCCAAACGGAAAGTACCCTATAGGTATTGGGTCCATTGCGATTACTATATAAATCTAGCAATTTTACCGCTTAATCAGTCGTAGCGTTCGATTGCGTTAACCTAGAATCCTAGAAGGTTGATTTTTTCACAGCTATATGCGACCACAGACTTTAACAATTACAAAAATACAATTTAAATAAACAGTTTGATATGTTCACGCTTTCTTAGTTTAAAAGGTTGTGACAGACAGACAGACGGACAGACGGACAGACGGTCAGAAGGACAGATGGACAGACGGACAACAAAGTGATCCCTTGTGATTCCTTTTTTCCTTTTAAGGATCGGAACCCTAAAAATCGATAGTTAATATTATTCTACTACAACTACTTTAAAATTGCCTGCATCTCCAAGTGTAGGCAGACCAGCCAGCCAGCGGCGGAGCGGATGGCGTGGTAAAGAAGAAGCCTATACCCAGCAGTGGGTAGGTTAGGTGTGGACTGATTGATGATGATGATGATGATATCTACAAACGTATAGGACGACCTGAGCTGTCATTCCAATCAAGGATTTTGTGAAGATAACATTCTTGCGTATATTTACAACTAACGCTCCCTACTACCCAGATAATTAGGCACGCTAAAAATAACGCAAATGACACGCGAATGTATTTATAGAGCTTTGTACTAGCAAAATATAATAGGGCGGGATGCAAATAGAGTGCAGCGTCGCTTTACTATCTGTGCGGTCCGTTTAGGTTAGAGCTTACAAAGCTTGTAGAACTTATAACCGTAACGTCCGAGTCAATCATTTTGAAAAGCTGTAGGCCTAAGAAACTGGAGTTTATCGTGCTTTAAGAGTTGGCATCAGGCCTCCTGGGGACGCCGATCTAATCATAGTGCTAAAACTTCTTTCTGTATGAAACATGAACAGCACCATAGATCTAGCAACACTCAAGAAAATAAGAAGGGAAGATTATAATGTAGCCAATTAATATCCCCAACGAAGGGCACAGGCTTTAGCCGGATGCGAGTAAGATTGAGCCATTACAGAATGCTGGCTTAGTGCGTGTTGATGGAGGGGTTTCACGATTTCTATTACCAATCAACGATAGTTGCCGAGACCTACAGAAAGTCCAAATTTTCAAGTACATTACTATGACTGGTATCTAAAGTAGTCACTCTATGAAGCCACTTAAAGTAATGAACTATGTATAGTGTATCTGCAACGGATAGTACAGGGGTATTGCAGCAATGGGCTTAAATGTTTGCTAAGAGTTCGGAGTAGGAAACAGGGTTGGACTGGGTTATCCAACCCTCTTTTCTACCCCAAACTCCTAAGAAACTAAAATAGGTAGTCTAAAGTAAATAATAGCCTAACTAAATTATAACAATCCAGTATTTTGATTCGTATTCTTCAATGTAAGTAATTGTGATTTATTGATTGACTACTTAATTATTTAACGTGCAATGCAAGTAATAATCCAATACAGATTGCTGCCTTATTGTGACAGTCCTCTAATTTCTGTAGAGTGAGCTCAAATCTAACGAAATAGGAATTAGAGATTTTTCGTAAACCTCGGAACATTCGACTGACATTATTTTCGTCGATGAAACATTCCTGTGCCAAGACTCGTTGGCAGTCGCCCGGCATGATGGAGCCTACTACTGATCATATGGACCATTTCTCACATCTATCGTGTCACGTGCCCTTATGGGGTGGCAGAGGCCCATCGCCGCAGCTATGGAGATAGAAGGTTTCTTCACGATGTTTTCTTTCGATGTGTTCTTTAAGAACGTCCGTAAATGTGTGTACGATTATTGATTATTATTATTTATCTCATTGGTCAGTCTCATGGTCACGGATTCGAGCTCACGTCACCTCATGCCGAAGCATGCCGAAGCCTGCCGAAGCCTGCCGAAGCATGCCGAAGCATGCGGCCAGTGCGCGCTGACTGACGGCAGAATCCCTTGCCATCCCGAACCGGTGTGCGTTGGCCTTTACCGTCACCATGTAAATATATTTTCGAAATCATAATTTAGGATAGATGAAAATATACATGTTGATGTATAAAGTGCATTTTCGGTGATGAACTAGCAACTTTCCTCTCACATTCTGCTAAACGCAGTTCCTTTTGGGATCGAACGTCAACACTGCGAATTTAGCCGAGAGTTATCCAAATGAGAAGTTTTATGCTGTTTTATTGTTTTATGCGTTTTATGTGAGTTGAAAAAACTAAGTTTCCAAATAGCTCGCTAGAGGACGTGAAAGATTTTCGGGTACAATCCTGAGGTCTGAAAATATGTTAGTGCAAGCTTTCAAAGCTCTACAATCAATAAAATGTCAGATACTCTGGTCAAACACACACCACAATTGTATTGTACCCTGTGGTAGAACACCACAAGTTTTAGCGAGCTGCTTCGATTATTGAGCGGCTAAAAAGCCCAAATTCCATTCTCACCGTGTCACCAAAATAAGAACAAGGAAAAGCCCTCACCGCAAAGTTCCACAAAAAGCCAAGTTGGACAAATCTCGGCGTCTGAGGACAATGTCATTGTCCCAGCTAAATATAAGTGCATGCGAGCGTGGGTGGCTGACTGTTCTTGTGTGTTGAAGAAATGCAGCAGTTAAGGTGTAACATAACATTTACATATAGGCACATACATTGCATCTGGCCCCACACTAGGATACCATGTGTCGTGGGAACTATAAACAGCGATATCACAAACATTTATCCACGACCCATTATTTTTTTCGTTTCTTTATCCCCAGTCGGGAATCGAACCCAGGGCCTCTCGCATGGTAGGCAGAGTCACTCCCGCTGCGCCACAGAGGTTGTCGTATGTGGTGATTGATACAGTACCCACTGAAGGGGACAGGACATACATATCCTGGTTAACGTGAAAGGGTGTGCTGTGCAGGCTGACTTAACCCTACAAGCCCTTTATTCTAAACTTCTAAACCTAACCCTAATCATAAAATTGACGTTTAGTAAATCAGGTCAGCGTCAGGTAAGTGTAGATTAGATAAGTTATTAATTATAAATGCATTCAGTTTGCCGAATCATACCACTTTCATAGCGTTACATTATAGTTCAGAATGATGACCCTAAACTACTTTATAATATTTCTGTCACGTCATTTTAAGCGGTAAATCTCGTATGTACCATACATGTACATATTACACTTAGCTGTTTCACATCACACTGTGATTTTTTCGCCACCAACCTAGTAACACACTCCAAAATATGTCTAAATAGATCCACCGTTAGTTTGTCCCGTGACTTTCCACTTACCACCACCCAGCCGCGGTGGATCCAAAATAAATAGAGAAGCGGCGACATAAATGTTTATATTAGAGTACAAATGACGCACGTTATGACTACAGGTGTATGAGTTGTCCCTTTACACAATTAATAATCTGTGAAGTCAGGTCCCCGTCTTATGCAAAATTCTGTCAAGTGCCAGTCGGAAACACACACACGAAGGGTTCTGTACCATCAAAACAGAAAATACAAAATACGACAAAAAAATAAGCTGCCAAGTGCGAGTTGGACTCGCGTTGAGAGGGTTTCGTACAACAATAATAGGACTAACACCAATAAAATACCCTAAAAGTATCCTTTAATTCAGTTTTTCATACAAATTTTGCAGCCCAGATTTAGGGGGTTAGGGGTTAAAGTTGTAGATTTCGGAGTTTTTATGGGAAATGCTTGCTTGCATACCAAATTTCAGATTTTAGGACTTCGGTAAGGACCCTAGAGGTTTTGATGAGATGCGAGTTTCTGAGTCACAGGTATTGATATGTGTACCGATTTTCAACTTCATCGGTCCAATATGTTCCGAGGAAATTGCCTGTGACGGACGGACGGACGGACGCACGGAGTGATCCTATAAGGGTTTCTCCTTCAGAGATACGAAACCCTAAAAACAACGGAAATGACGTCTCTTGTATGAGACACATCCTCCAATTTTTAAAAGAACAGTTAAGATTTTGAGAATATTTCAACATAAGATTTTGA
Organism: Argyresthia albistria; assembly: GCA_963457715.1. Classification (NCBI taxonomy): domain Eukaryota; kingdom Metazoa; phylum Arthropoda; class Insecta; order Lepidoptera; family Argyresthiidae; genus Argyresthia; species Argyresthia albistria. Next base: position 9,776,744 of record OY735259.1, on the reverse strand, counting down.
GAATATTTCAACATTCTACCTTTTACGGTTCATGAATAGCGACCAATGGAACTAACGCAATCAATCCAATCACTCAATCTATCAATGTTGCAGTGGCGCCCCCTGTCAGTGTCATCTAAGTGCCAAAACATCCATGTAGCATTGTAATCAGTTTTTAGTGGCAGGTGGTCAGGAGCTATCATTTATAGCGACTGTCATTGGTGAAACGTCTTGTAACGTCAATTTAAAAGTACAGTCTTCCATCGATTTTCTGGCACTTGTGTAGCGGTTACAAGAGTGCGCTAGTTCTACGCAACTTAATGCAACAAACCCGTCAAAAAGCGTTAGTTCCATACCTGTCACCGTAAGCTAAAAGGAGCTAAGGGATATGTCATGCATGAGATACAGAAACCACAGATAATATTATACTAATACAGATAGACCACCTAGAACAAAATATGACACCGGCGTAAATTGAGATGCTACGGTAGCTTCTTCAGGTCGAGGCCATTATCGCTTGGTGCAGCACCATCGAAAAATTGCAAATACCACGAGATGGCGCTAAGATATATAAGATTTATTCTAAGATTAGCGCCACCTAGAAGTATATTAACTGAAACCTAGCGTTTAACGTACAACTGTTAGAAAAACCGCTCCTTATTACGGTCTGCAACTGAATGACCAATTACTAGCAAATGTTTATGTGTATTGCGTCCATATTTTAAATTTGCTTGTGTGAGTAAATGAGGTGGTGGGGCGCGTCATTTGAGCTTAGACAAGCTCTACTCCTCACGCCATCTCTTTTTTTACGAGGGGATACCAATTCTAATTTGTATGGGATGAGCACCCTGCAGAAACGAGCTATCCAAAGGAGTAATATCAGAATAGATAGAGATATGTGTCACACTGTGACGAAAGTCACGTCTCGTGCGAGACTCTCGAGACTCGAGACAGCCAGGGAGTGTGTCAGACTGTTGTCAGGATCTGGTTGTGTCATCTGTGAATCTGTGTCTTCGAGTCAGCGGTGTCGTCACATCTGAGTTGTCTGACACTTTTAATTTATTCTGTGGACTCCAACCGGATTTTTTTTCTTGGAAAATGAAAATAAACACAACTTTAATGTTAGGTGTAGTCATATTTTATGGTATGGTAGGATTTAGTAGGTAGATATTTTGTGATAGGTATATTGTCTAAGAGCTATCTAACAAAGCATGACAAAAAAAATAGAGATATCAACACAGATTCATCACTATACTACTACCATTAAAAAGTTAAATCCTGCACCTCGGCTATCTTTTACGGCGTCACGTCACGCCGACATCGGTGACGTCAGCGTGTGTTTACATAGCGGTGGAACGGGCGGCTGCCAACTTCCAACTTCCTCATAGTGTCATTGAAACTGTGTTGACGCGATATGATAGGTTAGGATAGGAAGACGGATTGTGAAATGCGAAGCTGGGGGGGAAACTACAGGGTGTAACAGAAAGAGGCGTACAAGCCGAAAGAGGGTGGTTAGAGACATCATCAAGGATCGGAGTTGAGGTGTGAATTTACCTTAAGTTTGCAGTGAGACATAACTAGAGCTGTTACAACTTACAACCACTTGAGTTGAACCGGTTTGATTTTAATAATTTTGGAGAAAATTCAAATTATATTTTTATTTTATAGATTCTAGAAATTGTATATATGTTTTTTTCTGTTTAATAAGCTCTTTATAGAATCGCGAGAAGACGCGGAAATACGTGTTTTTTAGGGTTCTGTTGTCAAATTGGAACCCTTATCCTTTCGCTATGACTATCTGTCCGTCTGCCTGTCTGCGGTTTATATTAGAGACGACTACCATAAATCTTTAATTGGCATGATTTCACTGCTTATGAGCTGTCTCAAATCTAAGATACACATCTGAATTTCACTTAAATCACTAAATTCACATTAAATGTGTATGAGTTTGTTTCTAAGCTACAGATCTTGTCGGAAAATATTTTTAGATTTTTCATATAGATTTTTCAATGGAAAATGCATTTTTGTCCGCAGTGCGCAGTGCCATTCTGTCATTTATTTGTACGGAATGATGTTGAAGTCTGACGTCCGGCTGGCATGGCGGTGGGGGTTCTAAATTCGATGATCTCATGTTATGACGTTACATTTTTAATACGACACATCCGATACAGATCAATGATGACGCAGGTGTTTTAATTTCAGCGTTAATCTTCTCAGTTTTTTTATATTTTAGTTCCGATTCAGATTATTCAATATGCAAAAAATAATACATTTTACAATGGAACGTGGAGAATACTGGTCGCATAGAACTGTGACAAAATCAAACTTCTAGGTCAACGTAATCGAACGCTACGACCGTTTATGCTGTAAAATTGTAGGATTTTCATATCGCAATGGACCTCCAAAACCTATAGGGTACTTCCCGTTGACCTTCAATCACGAAATTAGCTAGACCTTATAGCACAAGTAAAGGCAAAAATCTGAAAACTGCAAATTTCCATCTTTCTGCAAAACATGTAATTTTGTTTACATGGATAACATCATTACTTTATATTTTTATGTTGAAACATAATTACACCAGTTACGAGGTAACAAGCTCCAAGTGTGATCGGAACCCTTGGTCCACGGGTCCTACTCGCACTTGACCGTTTATTTTAATTAGAGGCTATATGATGTTACTAATGAGTCTTATCTAAAGTGCAACGAAACAACTTCTTCTTTCTTCTATCCCCCGTCACATTTCTTACAAAACCACTGAACACAGTCTGATTGAACATCCGTGTATGTGGAGTTGGTCCGACAAATGACCCAACATTTCTATTCATAGTGAGTAATAGTGAGTAATTGCAGTGTATCTCATCCATCAACCGCGAGCAATCGAACCCAGAGCCCCGGGCTAGTGACGTCAAACCTTTACCTACTCGACGCTCTGATGTGGATCAGAATAACATGTTTAATTGAGACGGGCGAACGAAGCTAAACAGCCTTTTATAAAAAGTAAAGTTAGCATTTAATGTCCCTACCGAGTGGCACAGGCCTTACTTACTTACCGGGAGACGAGTAGGATTGAGCCATATGCCACCACGGTGCGTCAGTGCGAGTTGGTGGAGGGGTTTTACGACTACTACTAAGTAGCGTTAGTAGCTGGTTAAGACAAAAATGTAAATCTTATGCCCGATTTCACCAGCAGTTAGGGGTCACTTAGCTCTTTTTCTTAGCCGTCTAGCGACTGTTTCGGAAGCCGGCCTCTTAGATTTAGGGCATCCCCTACTAGCCTAGATGACCTTTAAACTTAGGTCAAAGCGAAATAACCGGTAAGTGGCCCCTAAAAGGAAATAAAGTGTCCCCTAAAGATAGGGATTGTTGGTGAAATTCATTAGTTACGCAAAATATCAGTTGATTCTGACTAGCTTGTTGATCTTCAGTGTCAACTTCCAAACGCTAATGCTTACATTACAGGGTAACAATTAATTAGCTGACCATATTTTGGGGAATGATAAGTAGTATAGTACCTATCTATCATTAATATCATTATGAACAACTATCCCCAAGAAACATATGGTCATCGAATTAAATATCACCCTGTAAACATAAATTCATTATTATTTTAACTGATTTCAGATACAAAATTAGCATCCGATTCCATGAATTTACCATGGAAATCTTTAGTACAATCGAGAGAGACCTAGAGATCTCTTTTTAGAGATAAGCTCGCCTTTTTACATGTTTTTTTTTTTCAATATTTATGTGTCTGTAATATGTTTTTCTGTGTAATAAAGTATAAATTAAATAAAGTATAAACAGTGGGGGGGGGAATTAGAGGCTTCGCTGTACAAAAGGTGGTGTAGTTTTTTTTTATTTCTATTGCTTTAGTGTAGGCTAGCCATGAAAAATTTAAGTTTTCGACCTCGAGCAGTGTCTGCATTAGCCGCTATTTTGAATTAAGAAGAATAAAGATAATAAAATTTCATTTCTCCTCGAGGTAGAAAACTTACATTTTTCATGGCTATACTTAAAAGCAATACAGATCAAAATTTCTTCTACTCCATCTTTTGTAGGGCAAAAACCCTTGCTGACTGGGCTATAATCTGTTTGGCTAATTTTTGCAAGCGCCTCGCTTAGCCTATCCTATACGAGTCGTCAAAGGTCAAATAAAAATACATTTGCTACCATACAGCTGATATATTACAAGCAAATCTGACCGAAGTGATAATGCCAATGTGCTTACTTCCCTGGACTAAAGCCAATCCCACTATTCCGTTAAATGAGGAGTCGCGTAAACAGATGCTGTGGATGTGTGCCTTCATCACGGAATAAAAAAACATTACTATCAGCCAGACAGCTGTGAACCTATGTTCAAAAAATATAACCTACTCACGCCCGTTTTCACTAACTTCGAACAAGGAAACGCCTTACTAAGTAACTCCTAATTTAAGGCAATGCTTAGAATAAAGTTTCGTTTCAACAAATGATTTGTCCTATCCTAAGAGTAGCCTAGTTTTTTGACAGTTGTCCATGGTTTTGTTCGTCAATCTATCACATGTCTCTCTCTAACACATGAGACTGTCACATATGTCAGATTAGGGGCACCTAAGCACTACGCCCTCCCAAATCGGTGTCGTAACTTTAGGTCAGCCTAACGTCGTTAGTCGTGACTTAAGGGTTAGTGAAACGTGTTCTTGCTCTAGGCAACTCCTAAATTTTTAAGCATCTGATTTAGGCGTGTCCTATGGTTAGTGGAAACGGGTATTACTCTCCCATCTCTCTACATATATGAGGTAGCTGTCTTTGTAAAGTGTAATCTAGGATACTTCGCTAAGGCCTCTGTCTATAGCAGGAACGTCCGTAGCCAGTTCAGACATATCACATAAACTTTGTTTACCTGAGTCGCATACGGCTTTAATGCAAACAAGCATTCTATGTATGGCACCTAAAATCTATAATCAGCTACCAAGTGTTCTCAATTTAAGAGGAAACTCAGCACCTTGCATGTTCAAAAATGTTATTATGATATTAATTCTTATTATTGATAAATCTCTTTAATTTGTAAAATCTATTGTACATAATTCATTCTATTTTAATCTAATTTGCTTATAAACATCTATAATCAAATTGTGTATAATTTATTATATTTTAATGTAAGTTGCTTGTGTAACTTAAAATTCATATGCCAAAATGGTAGAACATAGAGAACTATATATCTTTAATCATCTGCATTTGTATGTACCTGTGTTCATGAATAAACAAATTGAATTGAATTGAATCAGAACCGATCTGCCAACACTCACTGTTTTTTCTGTTCCGTGGCCTTCATCATCATGGTATGTTTTTCACGGACGGCAAACTATAAGGACTAGTAGAAAGCCTAGTAGTACGTAGTATAAACCAGTTGTTAGGTCTAATGTAATGAACATTCGGCTCATTTTGAAGAAAATAAATAGAAATTTTGCTCACTAAGAAAGTAATTAACAACAATGTTCCTACATAGCTACAAATACTAAACTATGTTCTGTATGGCCTCTAGCTCCTGAGTACTCCTGACTCACAGGTCGCCCTAGTTTGGGAGTTAGAGCCACAATTATAATTAGGAAATAAGAAACAACACAATAAAAATATATTTCATATATTTCATTTCATTTTACGTTTACCATGACTTGTTGTCAACTGGTTGTCCTTCGCTTGTTGCTGCATGTGCCCTAGCAGGGCGTCACAAAGTACTAACCTTTTTTCTACCACCTTGTGAAATTTTGTGACTTTGCAATAATATTACCTTTGCATCGGAACTATTTTCATATCTCAAACAGCTCTATCTCTGGTATAAGTGTGTAAGTATTGTATTTAAAATAACACACCCTTTACGCGTGTAATTCCGACGGAATATCTGTTCGCCTGGTTTAGGCAGAAGCTGAATTAGGAAAGCCAATTAGGAAAGACTACTTATCCCTACGAGGGCTATGCATGCAACAGAACAGCCACGTAAATAACAAACTGCTGAAATACCGATTGGCCAGTAATTTGCGGGGCAAATTCCATCAGTTTGTGTAAACAATGGCAATCTTTGGTTTATTTTTCGTTATAGCTCACCATTGGCAGGAGAATTCCGGCACTGCTCTCCGTTTCTCACGCCACAACTGATTAGGGTTCCGTGGTCACCGTGGTTCTTGCGGTACCTATCGGAGCGATGCGGAAGGTATTAGATGACATGCTTCATTTTGCGTGACAGGGGGATAACACATCGCAACAAACAGCTGTAGATTGAAGATGTAGTCAAAGTCAATCAATATGGGTACTTTATTGCAGTTGCAGTTTACAGTGGAAAATGGAAAATACATGTTCAAAGGCAAGCTTATCTCTATCAAGAGATTTCCTCACGGTGACTTCATCACCATTAGAATTTCAACCTCCATCTCTCCTGGGTGAGAAATGTATGCATGAAAACCCAAGACCACGGAACTCGCAATGCTTCGGATAAAGTATCTATCAAAGCTATCGCTTGGGATAACGTAATAGGCTTGTGGCCTGTCAAGTCAAAATAGATACTTTTTATGAACTATCAAAACGGAACTTTTGTTCCTGAGTTCTATGAAATAACATCAGAATGACGTCATGTAAAAGTGCCATCAAATTCTGTCTTTTTTAGCACAAAATTGACTTTATAAAATATATCTGCTGGAAATATACAATTCTGAGAATGTCAACCCATTTTGTACATAATGCTTCTACTTAAGACTTATCCCTAGATTTATTGCATTACCTTGGCCACAAGCCTATTCAAATTAGACCGGAGGTAAACTGAACCCTCTACGTGCAAATCTCATGCACACTTGACCAGTTTTTTGTACCGAGAGTTTCACATTTGGAAATGAGTCAAGGATTTTCCAAATAGACCGATAAATGCTTCCTGTCTTAATGAAAAGCCGCGAAGTTTATATTTCTTGCTTATTGAAATGTTTTAGGTGGTTTACTGTAAGGTTTCTTTTCAGTGGCACATCTAATGAAAGGATAATTTTAGCAAAATGTTTTACTGTATGAAACTAAACGACCGGCCCGGCCCCTCTGCTTAGAATGTAAAAATATGTAAATTTCACAAGTTCAGTTTATAAAGTAAAAAACACTTTAATTTGACTACAATATAATTTAATTCCGCTAGAAAAATATGAATGACTAATGTAATGAAAGACTCAAGCTTAATTATGTAAGGTAACTGTCCGAGTGTGAGTGGATAATGTAAAAATTTAATTTTCAGTTTCAATAGTGTAGTATTGTAGTATTTCCGAGATTTTTCTCCAGGAAGTCAAGTCGACACACACTATATAAAAGTAGGTTAACCTCTACGACAGAATGTCCCACCATCAGACGTCCCGTCTCGTCATATTTCCCTAAGACGAGACTAAAATAGATCCGTGATCGGCATATACGAGTACTACTGTGCTAGACATCTGAGTTGGATGGTCTACACATCCGCCGACCGATATCGGTCCGATTTGTTGGAGGTATCTTCTGGTATTTCCGAAAAAGGAGTAGAGTAGAGTAATAGTAGTGTAACGGTCGCACAGCTCCGCACGCTCAATATTCTTTTTACAGAAGTGTCGGACATGTCTGACAGAAATCTAAGCTCGTTATCGTGATCATCCTGATCTATTCATATACCTAACCTAATGCATGCTTGAATAAACAATAACTTATCATTATCATTGAAGATAAAATCTAAAGGCTTCGGCGAAACACAAGCGGGATCATCTTCTGTGTGTAGCAAGCGTCACACAGTTCTAATGAGGGGCGTTAAACTCAAAGCGAGGCGTAACGGTGTCATAAATGCTGTCTTTGGTTGCTATCATTGCTGTTAGCGAGTATTAGTTTAAAGTTTAACTAATCTACAAAATTTTATCTATGAAACGAACATGGTCAGAGCCTTGTTAGAGCACTTTCATATTTGACTTCTGTGATATATTCGGCCATAGCAGTCACCAATTTAAAGAGAATAACATTTAGTTGTAGATACTGTTCAAATCGGTTTTATGCTCGAAGTTATTTAATACTTATGTCTCTTTGCATACAATATGAGTACCTTCTTAAACTTTTCCATTACATTTTGTATACCTACTTCTTTATACTTTATTGCACAGAAAACATAATACAGACACTTAATATTAGAAAAAACATGTACAAAGGCGAGCTTATCTCTAATAAGAGATCTCTTCCAGCAAACCTAGGATGGAGATGATAATTTAATATTACTTCTTCTTCTTGAGTCGAACGGTCATCTCAAACAAGGGCAGCCCAAAAAGCTGGAACTGCGATAGCGATAGATCTATGGTATAATCCACCCCCTTAGAACCATAAGCCCATGTCTTTCAGTGGGTTTTGACTGAATCGACTATAGTTAGTGCGTGCGTCACAAATTCACCTCCGTCATCATCATCCTATTGTCATCACTTAATCATCATAATTATGATCATAACATCTAGTGCCTGCGATGATAGCTTCATCGGTGTAATGTGTATTAATAAAACATAAATCTGATTCACAGTCTTGAATATTTAGAGATTTCACATATCGTAATTAAGCGACGTAAACTTTTACATTGTAAATGGAGGTAAATGTAGCCCATTAATGTCCTCACCGAAGGCACAGGCTTTTACCTGGACATGACTAAAATTGAGCCATACCACATCACGATGACTCAGTCCGTGGTACCTAACCACCACCACCGCTACCTCCTTAGGAACTAGGCATACCTATCACTAGGACACAACACAATCCAACATGCCTTGTGGTATACTTTATAAAAAAAACTAAAACTATTACCAACAACATATTATACGAGTATTGAGATTTGACTTAGTGATTGAAGTTCATGTCTAGATTCCTTGAATATCATGATGAAATGAAAAGTTTCACAGAATCACAGTATAAAGACACAAAATAAGTTCTCAAGGGACATTATCTTTTGCGCCCTTACAAGCGCAGCTGCATTTTCTGCTGCTTTTTTACTACCTACAAATTATATGGTACTCAATAATTTCTCCACTCCTACGGAATCTGACGGGATTTCACGGGATACGTAAATAGGTTTTTGAAGTAAAACTTCTTGGGGCACGGGGGTAAAATTTATTTAACCTCTCAACTGTGGGTTATTCATATATTTGCTTTTCACTTGCTACTAGCCGGGTGCTATCACGAGTGGCTAAGAAATGTAACGGAAATTGGAATCGGTGACGTCAGGGTCGGCTGAAGACTTTTAAAACCGCAACTATTTTCAATACGGTTTTTAACTAATCAGATAAGATAATAATACATTCGTACAATAAAGAATGTTAATTAGTGAGAGAAAAACCTGATGAAACGTTAACAAATAAAAATTATTTTAAGCATTCTTCCACGAGTTCTTGATTTCCGGTATGGCCAAGATGGCGCCGCCTCCGCTGGCTGGGGCAAACAAAACCAGTGACGTGACCAAAAACTACTTCGTTCAACCTCTTTGTTGGAACCGGAACTTATGTTTGACAGCTGTGCGATGCGATCCATACAGTTTGTAAGAAAAGAGTTTCATCAATGTCACATACGGGTCGATATGGATTTCTAAAATGATGAACGAATCGTTTTGTGGCCGGTAACTATGGAATAGGTACCTAAAACGCGCTGCGTAGTCGCGCAACGGGCAGCTAGTAATCGCATAAAGTCACTTAGAATCATCCAAATGTGATATTTAGTTTTCAAGCAAATTCCGATGTGATGGATGGCTGCATTAAGACTTCTTGAAAACAATAAGTAGGTACCTAGAACTGTTCTAAAGCCACTTTTTATTATATAGTGCAGTTCAAGTCACAAATTAGCAGTTTAGCTACTAAGTAGGTGTTATACCTACCTATTTAATGTTTATCTGTAGTAAACGGCCAAAGCGAGGTCTACAGTTTACAGAGCCATTAGTTTAATGGCTTATTGTTTCGCTTATTTGTTTGTATGTAATTTTTGTAATACATATTTTAAAGTTGAATTGTTGTTATAACTGTTGAAATTATACGATTTTGATTTTAATAAGCTTTTGTAATTTTAAAGTTAATGATTCATGCCAGTCAATAATGTTGAAGTAAAATATCAAAATCGAGGTATGTCGTATGGCGGACTAAGGAAATGTCAAGAATAAAATTAAATAAGAGTTACGTCATCGCTTCGCGATGAAGTAACCCTAAAAAATCCTAGCAAAGTAGGTATGTATAGGTTAGCGGGGGTAGCATAAGGCACGCCAGTCACCCCAGCCACGCATTTTGTCACAATTTAATGTCATATCATAATGAATGCGCGCTATTTTATGGAGAAACATCATTGAGACGCGAAAGGAGTTGGCAATTTGGCAAAATGACTGCCCCAGACATGTACAAAGACTTCTCAACAGCCAATTAATAGCATTTAAATATTCTCTCATAAATTACTGCGTCTTTAGTTAGTTTGTAGAACTTGAAGGAAATGATTAAATAATTAAGAGTTGTCACTTCATACTCTATGATTCCGCCATTGATTAGTGACTTTTGCCATCGTTAAAAATAACATGCAACATAATTGCCAACTAGTAAAACTGTTGAAAACAGGAGGTTTCCAGAGGAGTGGCTAGATGGCGTTATGTTGCATGTTATTGCAAAATGGTGCTTATTTCTAGCGACGGCAAAGGTCACGGAATCATATTGGAATCACGGAGTATTGAGTAACAACTCTTATTTACCTATATTTAATTTTTTTTTCTTCAAGTTCTACAAACTAAATACAGACGCAGTAAATTAAATTTATGAATGAATATTTAAATGCTATTGGCTGTTGAGAAGTCTTTGTACATGTCTGGGGCAGTCGTCCATATATTGATTTAGCCATCTTCTTTGTCATTTATCTGCGCGACTGAGGTGAGTGGCAAGCCTTATGGTAGCCCCGCAGGTACACATTAACTTGGAATAGTTGAAAATACGTACTCGATCAATTAAATAAAGGGACTGGGCACAGAGACAAGCAAAGCAATGCATACATTTGAGCGAGACGGCTTAAAGACGTGACGTCAGATGGTATATAATCTGAGCGAGATGCAAATAGTAGTGACACTATTGAATGAGTTAAGTATATCACCACGAGCGCGACAAATTGTAGATAAGGAATGGTGGGAAATAAATGACATGACGTATTAAAAGTAAGTAGGTACAAGTATAAAATAATTTCAAATAATCGGACGTCTGAAACTTAAAAGTAACTTGAAGCAGAGATTGGATCTCAAAATTGGAAATTTAAATCTCTTTTAGTATAGGTAGGTAGAGGTGTATAGTATAGGTACCACTTAATGATCTAGCTACAGAAGTTTTACTTCTAACACGTGTACGGTGCTACACGCGTATTTTTTATGTCTTTTGTTTCAGCAGTTGGAAAATGTTCAATGCTTTTAAAATAGACGATAAATCAAACTTTCTTCCTCTATCCTACTAAGTTCTTAGTTTGAATTTTACTGTATATTTTATTAAGAAATGTATTTATTTTACGGCACGGAGGTTGAGAAGTTGCATACAAAAGTGCAAAACCCCGGACGCACCCGGATACGCCCCGTTATAAAATAAATCACCATAGGTGAGCCTTATCATCAATCACGTAGCGTCAGTGCTATCCATAAAAGTGGTAGTAGCCTGAAGCGATCTTTAGTCGATCGATTCAGTCCGACCGTTAAATCCAATCCAAGCTCAACTCAAATGCTCTCAAAAACCATCACAGTTTACGATCTGCCTTCAGCTGCATTCAAGTTAATTTGGTCGTTGTCGCATTAGCCTACTGGCAGTAAACAATTGGCCCATTTCGAACGCGACTGTAAACAACGCAGCGATTTGATTGGCCGATCGGGTGGCACGCGTTTCAAAACCAAAAACATTCTGCCGATAGAACGGAAAAATGGCGACATTCTATTCCTACTGTTATCGTAAGATGCTTTGGGAAAATGACACCGGTGTTTTGTAAATAGAGACTGTTGCCGGTTACGTCGTGCATGTGTTGAGTGGTCCGCTAGCTAAGTGTATGTAGGGTGTAGCATATTACATACTGCTATGTTCAGTAGTCCTAGACAAAGTTAATAACGCTATGGAACCGAAACGAAACGAAAACTCAAAATTTATGCATGCGATTTGACATTTGGTGACGCTAGCGTAGCGTGCATGACCAAACGTCAAATCGCATACATATTCTTAGCGTTTCGTGCGAACGATAATAGCGTTATGCATCTTGTCTAAAGGTTTTTAAATGAGCGTATTACATTACTTAATGGTGCATACGTCTCTGATTACGGCGGATACTTAAGTGTTGTAAATACATGTCGGGCTTGCCAGAAATATCGATTATTTTCGTCGCCTAGCTGTCGATGTAGCTAACTAAACTGGTGTGCTTTTGACACCCTTTTTGGAAAAAGGTGACGTCAAGTATTATTTTGTAGATAGTTCTACAAGGCGGTGGTGGTAGTAAAGGGCGGTAAAGGTGGGTTATGTTAGGTTAGGCTAAAATCCTAGATACTAAATTCACCTTTGACTTTGATGACATTAATTATATTTTTTGTACTGGCACTGAGGGCAATTTGGAAGAAAAAAGCACTAAATTAAAAAGGCCACTATGCCCTCTAAACGTCAGTTGTTGATATGAACTAAAATGACGTCATTATGACGTTTAGAGGCTTTAGTTGCCTTTTCAAGCAACAAATCGCGAGACAGATTGCATCGTGAGTAGAGACCATTAATTCCCTAAAACTTGGCAACTTAATTAATGATCACATGACCAATTAGTCGCACGAAATCGATGATACAACAATGACCTAATCACCTGGTCAGACCTATTGTTTTGTATCGCGAAGAATATACTATTGGCAGCAACCTGGGGCTCTATTCTAGTAGACAATGATGAATTTATAGGTTCGTGACAACGACGCGTTAACTTTAGGTATGTACCTATCCATTACTTGACTTTTTTGTAATATATGTATTTGAAACTGCGGCGATGGGCTAGCCCCCTGTCACGCAAAATTGATTATTGTATCACTGACTCAATGTGAGCACAGTGGTGCCTCTGCCACCCCGCATGGGAGAAGGTGTGACGCTACGTTATGTGTTATGTTAAGTATTTCAACTTTGTATAGGTAATCGTAATTTATTTATATTTTGAACGTTCATCCAAATGCAAATAATGAATACAAAGCCACCAATTTATAATAAAGAATGGCCAAAGCGGAAACTACTGATGCCACTATGAAAACGTCACTTCGCCGTCAGTTTGTATGCATTGTGTATGCTGATCAGTTGAAGACTCGAAGTAGATGGTGGCGCCATCGCTCATTCTACAGATAAGATGGTGGCTGGCACAGAGTGGCGCTGTCTGTACCTAAAGTGGACCGTTGTCATCGCGTCATTGTCAGTAAGTCGCCATCGTGCTACCAGAATCAGGCCGCTGTAATAGCGATCAAGACACCACCATTGTGTGGCTTTCCGTTAAACAAAAACATTATGAGCCGTCCTCAAACACTTGTATCATATGTTCCACTTTGCGAGTAGGTACCACACGATCAAAGTCTGCATACATAAATCTTTTAACACCCCTTCATTCTTTTGTACCATCTACAAAGGTTATTCCTACCTTTGAGAGTCGTATAACTGAGCTATAAAAGCTGTTCTTCGGTATCGAAAATCTATAGGTAATAAATCGTGTCCGACTGTCTGGACGGATTATTTAACGGTCGTTTGAAATCATTGATGTTCGGTTATGTTACGTTTTAGAACGGATAATGTTTTTAGAGCATTTGTTTAGGTTTTATAGATTCGCTTTGTATCGTGTCGTAAAGTGATATTTACTTCTAGGCCCGATAGATCTGCTGACGTGAGTTAGTACTTACTATTCTCGGAGTAACTTTGGCAAATCCGTACTTTTTACGGAGTTGTCAAAGTTCGGTAGGTACTACGCGAATTAGTGCAAACTCCCTTTAATAATAATAATAATATAATAATAATAATAATTTTATCTATCTAATATATACAAATAATAATTTTGTCTATTTTATCAATCAGGCCTCAGCGTTTGTTAGATGTAATATTCACTAGTTAAATCTGATTCCATAATTATAATATAAACAACAAAACCGTATCAAGCGCCACCAATTTACCTTTTATTTTGAGTGTTCTATCTAATGGAACTGGAACTACAATATTTTTATCTCTAATTTCAAAATATTATTTATATCTACTAACATGGTGTTCTACCGGTAGATGTAATGTATTTGTTTAATTAAACTGTTCTCCTATATGGATAGGAATCATGTTTTAGCGTGGTCTCCTATGTATGTTTGATCTAGAGTGTGTAATGCCGTAATCGGTACCCTTCTCTCATAAGGGCATAGGCCGAACAAACTTACAATGGAGAGCAATAGACGTCGGAGCGAGACGGTACACTACATTTCTTGTCTGGATTAAATTCTTTTTGAGATTTCATAATACAGTTTCCTGCTGAGTCACCATTTCAGATTTTCGAATCATCTTTCAAACATTTCAAACCCAATCGTTTTGATCAAGCTAAGTAACCGGTAAACACACTGTCACATTCATCAATTCTAAAAATATAATACATCAGATTAATGCTTAAATTATACTCATTCGACTGAATCATGTCTTTAAATAATCCCAGCATTCAATTCTAAGATCTGCATCTAACAAACAAAACCGTTAAAATTAAATCAAATAAATACCTTAATAACTTATCCAAAGCATAAACTTCACATTCGAAACAAAAAAAAAACTAACCAAAAATCTTGAAAGTAATAAAAATACCACAACACACTATAAAAAGCTATACAGCACTCTTATATCACTGGCAGTTATAAAATTCAAACTTGAACAGAGGAATTCGAATTCTATTCTAAATTCAAAATTGTCACTCGCGGTCGCTTGGGCGGGGTCTTGGGCGGCCGGCGCGCGCGCCGTTAACACTGAAACTGGCTGGATAGTCTGCGATGCCATTTCCCTACGTCACCACCGACCGGCGAATGTTTGCCAAACCGACATTATACAGTTAATTTGGACAATGTTTGTTTGTGTTCGCGTTTGCCGTTCAATGAAATCTTAATGCCGGTTGCCGACTGGGTGTAATTGTTACTTGTAGACAAATACACACGTGGAAAATAGTCAATTTAGTGCGGCCAACATTTGGATTGAGTTAATCACAATGTCGCTCTAGCTAGGCGAGAATGTTCCTTGGAGCTTCAATACACACTTTCCGTTTATTGCAGTAGGTACTTCTGTAGACTATACGCCAGCTTAAATCTAGATTTAGCGACTTAAATCGATAGAATCTGTCAAATGTATGAAATATGTCAAAGTAAAATCGATTTAAGACGCTTTAGATTTAGGCAACTGCGCAAGGCTCCCAGACTTAGATCCATCTGCACTATGTGTCGTATGAATGTATATTAAGCTGTTGCTATGGTAGGTACCTGTCTAATGATCTCGTCCATTTAGTTACTTCTTTTGGATTTTGTTCTGTTTAGCTCATGATTATGACTGTAAAATTCAGTACAATAAGGAAGAAAAAATTGTAATTTCTTTTAATAAACCCAATTCTGGAAATTTTACAGTACATTTCTCATGATGAATGCTTTCACGAGAATTTTGTGGTTCCACTTTTGTACAGTCAGCCTCGCATCACGCTACCCTTCTTTCTAAGAGCGAATTTTACCAACGAAAGATCAGGCCCCAAGCAGGAATATTTGACAGCGCGAAAAAGTATTCGAGTTCAGATGAAATGAACCTTATGACATCGTACATAAAGATTCAGTGACATTTCAATTCGGATACTTTTTCGATGCGTATTTTTTCCTGCTACCTACACAAATCACCTCATTTTGAATTGTCATACAAGTTATCCCCGGGATAGGTTATTCTCGTATAACTTTTTGTTGGTGAATCCAGCCTAATTGGAACAAAGAACCACGCGCGACGGCAGAGACACAGTAGAGTCCGCGTTTGGCCAGTTTTTAAAAGTGTACTCAGAGGATTTGTACTTTTTGGTCTGGGGTACGATTCTCGCACATTCGATACATGGAAATCGACAGTTATATCGAGTAATTCCCATACAAAACAATTGAAAAAAACTGTAGAGATCCGAATATCTAATGCGCGAGAATCATGCCCCTGGCCTGGGAATTTAAATAACGGTTACGGATATCGACACCTGTATCGGGTGAGTTCACATGGAAATCACTCGATATGGGTTCGATATATACGGATATCGAATGCGCAAAAATCATACCCCTTAGAGATTATAACCATTCATATGTCTAGTAATTCGATTTTAAGAACAGAATATAAAAGAGAGCTTTGACTGTACATTACATGCGGTTTTATACGTCATGTTCACGGTAGGAAGACCACAAATCAGGCACTTTCTGCAAAAACACTTAAAATGTAGTGCTACCAGGAATCGGCTTCTAAAACCCCTATTTATGATGCCAATGCAGGAAAAGTTTGGGAAAATACAAAGCGGCGTATTTTGCACGATAACTAGATATCTACTGGAGAGTTATTGAAAAATAAAGTTACATAAAGGAGCCTGAGTCCCATATGAAACACGAAAATCAATGCCCAACGCGAAAACTGCCCTAAATGACCAATCCAATCCAATTTAAATAGGTGCCTGTCGCTGACAAGCCAAACACTTCACTTTGCGCCCCTGAAAGCAGGTTCATATGAAAAATTGAGAAAAAAAACACAAATATCTTTGGTACATGTTCTACAATCTATACCGGATTCGATGGGTGAGAAGCGAGATTGCTAATTGATTAAAACCATTTTTGACCGAGCGAGCGAAGCGAGCGAAGCGTCTCCGTTTCAGGTTTGGGCAAAAATGCTTTCGTATGTCCGGTTGTTCTCCTCTACAGGTCGCATTTATGAACCGATTCTCGTGAAATTTTGTGAGCAGGTTGGAAAAATAAATAGAATTTTTTACTCGAGCCAGTTTTTTGATTTTTTTCAAAATGGCGGAGATATGGGGTTTTAAAATGTAAAAAAATCGCTACAACCCAAACGGCTTGATGGATATTAACAAATGAGGTGTCGTTGGATTCGTAAAGACCATGAGAGTGAAACAGATGAGCGAGCGAAGCGAGCGAAGCGTCTCCGTTTCAGGTTTGGGCAAAAATGCTTTTGTATGTCCGGTTGTTCTCCTCTACAGGTCGCATTTATGAACCGATTCTCGTGAAATTTTGTGAGCAGGTTGAAAAAATAAATAGAATTTTTTACTCGAGCCAGTTTTTTGATTTTTTTCAAAATGGCGGAGATATGGGGTTTTAAAATGTAAAAAAATCGCTACAACCCAAACGGCTCGATGGATATTAACAAATGAGGTGTCGTTGGATTTGTAAAGACTATGAGAGTGCTATGAGATTATATAATTTTAGTAAAAAGTCAATAGGTTGTATAAAAGATCGCGAAATGTAGTTTACAAAGTTATTGGTGCGGCTACTTTCATACTGCATGTACGTAACCAGGTACATTCATAAGTTTGTATGTGTTATTGAAAGAAAATTATTTGGGTTATTTTTTTTATGTGTGTTAGCAGTTCAGCTTTCCCACCGACATACTCGCGAGGTCTACAGCTCACAGAGCCACTAGTATACCCTATACAGAATTACAGCCAGACACACACATTTGCAAAATGTTAAAATGTAATGTTAGTATAATAAGAGGCCCTAATTGGCCTAGGTATAAGTTATTCATTGTGCTGTACATTTATTATATTGTGCTGTGGGCTCAGTTCCCAAATAAACAAATAAACACAGCTTCAGCATCCCCACACTAGGATAATAACCGTGTGTGTGTGAAATAACAGAAAGTACCATTCAACAGAACATCATGAATTCCAGCAAACGAGTGCATATAAATGTGCTGGGGCCCAATCCTGCTGACACAATGACCGCTCAGTGACAATGACGCGACGATGACGCTTTAGACTTTAGATACCTATCCATTATCAGACGTTTAGTCGATTAAAGGAAGAATAGTAAATTTAGGCCATTAATGTCCCCACCGAGAGGCACAGGCTTTTGCCAGGATACGAGTAATCCATCAATTTCTACCATTTTTAGTGCCTAAAAAAATTCCTCTCAAAGCCAGATAATCTCTGTTGCTAAACGGTTATTGAGCAGAATTGGGTCCCTGACAGTACAGTTAGCAGCGCAAATAAATCAGCGACTTCAGCGAGCCGGCAGCGATTAGTGTACCGTCAGCAACAATGGTGGATGCGTTTGGCTTTAGTCCAGTTCGGCACCACACGTCCACTGATGAAATGGTACGGTTGGCAGAAGAAGTGCATACAGTCAAAGACAAAGAATACTCTTAATGATCAGCAGCTCGTTTCCGCCTACTGCTGGGTAGCCTCCTCTTTTTTGTGCCAACTTATCCGGTCCTGTGCCAATCGTATCCAGGTTTCCCCGCAATATGAGTCCATGTCATCTACCCATATGACGGTTGGTCGAGCCCAGGGAGCAATTATCCAGTGGAGCGCATACATACATTTTCATTTGAAACACAACTCACCAATTTACGTGCGGCGGGGGCCGAGGTAAGAGAGCTGTGTGTGATTGGTCAGCCGCTGCGAAACTGTCTGGCGGCCGGCCCGTCATCATGCGTATGCGAACGTTTGTTGAATACAACAAACGTTTGGCGAGCCGCATTCGCAGGCGCAGTCAATTGGATATAATATATAGTCTCTGGTCGAGCCGGAGAGCCACGCTCACGATCGACACCCAAAAAACTCTTGGAAATGTAGCTCATTGATGTCACCACCGAGACGCACAGACCTTTACCCGGAGACGCATAAAAAAACTCTCTTCTAAATTCTAAAATGAAGTCATATTTACCCTCTCGAATTTTCTAACGGAATTCACAATTTGGTATACGGTGTCATTTAATAAATTGGCCGAAACGACTTTCATTGACGACAGTACACCCAGCAGTGGGGTCTTTTGTGCGTAATTCGCTCTACAAGTCTGTATCGAATTGTACCACCAAAGAAGATCACATCAAACGCTTATTTCTACAACGTGCGATGGGCCCACAACTTGTCACTTATTGTTGATGATTATATTTTTGAAAGAGTTTTTTCATGTTTCGTAAAAGTTGTTCAGAACAAGAACTCCCATAAAAAGCTTAGAGTGTATGTCCGGTTAGCAAAATATTAACACACAAAATATTTTTTGACAAACGAGCTCTCCTTTTATTACTGTAGCTCCTGACTAGCAATGTATGTAACTGTATGTAATTTCGCGGAAGCAGTTGTCACCCAATCACCATTCATCATCGATTCGTTAACGAGTTGGATCACTAAAATTTAACAACGCGTTATATCGTTAAAATTATCACATGCACATCACTTAAATTGTCAACCAACGTCGTAAAGGTTTATTCTGTTAAACGTACAGGGTGACATTTAATTAGCCGATCATATATTTTGGGGAATAATTACACATAATTATGAACTTACCCCAGCTGGAAACATTATGGTGGCAAAAAAAATTGTCCATTCGTTTCATAAGGACATGCCGAACAAACTTACAATAGAAACAATAGACGTCGGAGCGAGAGGGTTAAGCTGATCTGAGCTGAGCTGATCTGAGCTGAGCTGAGCTGAGCTGATCTGAGCTGAGCTGAGCTGAGCTGATCTGAGCTGAGCTGCACATTAATGGTCAAACTTAGAGAAGAGGCAAAAAAGAAATGACGTGCTCTAAGTATATTGTAAATATCTACAGAAAATAAATACATTTGATTTTGATATATATTTGATCAGCTGATAATGATTTGATTTGATTTGCTGCCCAAGTGCGAGTCGGACTCGCGCACGAAGGGTTCCGTACCATTTTAAATAAAAATGGCAAAAAAACATCTCTGTTGTATGGGAGCTCCCTGAAATATTTATTTTATTCTGTTTTCAATAGGTATTTTTTGTTATAGCGGCAACAGAAATACATCATCTGTGAAAATTTCAACTGTCTAACTATCACGGTTCATGAGATACAGTCTGATAACAGACGGACAGACAGACAGACAGACGGACCGACAGTGGAGTCTTAGTCATAGGGTCCCGTTTTTAACCGTGTACGGAACCCTGAAAGGAACATCGAACCTCTGTACCTAAAGTTGAAATTCCCTAAAATGTCACGTTTTCGTGTTCAGTTACAAAACGTATGCCTAATAGGTTATGTAGGATGTTTCTTGGGGAAAGTGGCCCATAAAGATGGGACTAGGTAGTTATAATTTTCCAAATAATATACAAATTAAATTATACCCTGTATTTAACATTTATTTATTGCCTCTTTGCTTTGAATGATATCATGCACTAAAAGTTCTGTGTACAAGTACAGAACGATTAGTTGGCCGGCGACAGATATACAAAAGCCATTTCTGCGTACAAAGGGACATGCGTGTCCAAACACAAATACATAAACATAAACATATGTGCGTAAACTGCAACAGCGATGTTACGAAGTTCCGATGTTTATAACCTGAGGAAGTGTATTTGAGGAGTGTCTTTTCAAAAGCTTCCATTTTCACAAATTTTACAGGAAACGAAAAAAACTAAATAAGAGTTTTGATCAAAACATGTTTTATAAAGAGAAATAAGCCCTTTTGTTCGGAACGTCAAGTTTTAAGTTTTTTTATATTGTAAATACGTGCTTTTTGCACAGAATGAGATTTTTGCCATAGTGAAATAGGACCTTTTAAACAGACACTCCTCATTTAATTGTTAGGATTGCGGAAAGTACCCGAAGGATGATTCGGCTATAAAAGAGTGCCCCGCATGTATTTCATTTTATATAGCTATAATGGTGTCTCACGGCTGGGCAAAGGCCTCACCGATTCGTGCCCACACATCTCTAGCTGAAGCTTTGTCGGTCCATCCTGGTAGGAATTTATCCAGGTCATCTCTCCATCTCCTTCTGGGCCTTCCCCTACGCCGTTGTCCGTCTGTACTGTAGACATATCCACTCAGTGGCTGATTTCGCCCATTTGTCCGGATGCATTCGACAGACATGTCTAGCCCAGGAGGCCAATTCTCGTTTCTATAGCAAATTTGTCGAATTGGACAAGTGGGAGGTGCTTCGTCTTTTAATAGGCCAAGGACCAATTGCGAAGGAACTTCGCCTATTGAAATCATCAGCTCTTTCGTGGAAAAAATACGTAAAAGTAATGTTATTTTTCACTTCCACCCTTCTGCTACGATTAAAATAAATTTACGGAAGGATTTGTGAACACATGTTTATTCAGTCCATTTCCGATATTGAAATTAGCGTTAGATGGTTTATGGCCTACGCAGACTGGGACGGCATGGCCAAGGGATTTCAAATTTTTACCAATGGACATTCAAACGTATCGATATAGAAATAAGACGTAAATTGCTATGGTATAAAATAATGCCGAAGCATCCCGCGGGATGCCACGGCATTATTTGAAACCATATCACGTTGGCTGTGACAACTTGTTAAAGTCTTGTCAAACTAATTTCTGCCAATCACGTCCGGCAATTTTGAACTAATATACGATTAATCGCCAGTTACACCTGTTACAAAACTTTCAGAAACTGGGCCCGATACTGACTCAACCGATAGGGTTCTGTTCAACGATTCTGACTTAGTATAGCCTGTCTCCCTCGAACGGCAGTATGTCCAGCTCTGGTTGTCTCACTCCCTCGGGCGGCAGGCCCCAGCGCTCGCGGCCTCCGTTGCTGGCGTAGTACTGAGGTATTCGACCTGGGAAACCGTTATACAGGATGGTTGGTAATTGAGTGGTGTCCAAGGTAATCAAATAAATCTAGGAACAAGTCTGTTGAGCGTTTACAAAATGGCTTGACAATATCAGAATTTTATATTTCCAGCAGTTGTATTTTATAAATTAAATTTTGTGCAATCAATAAACACAGCATTTGATGACACGCCACATGACGTCATTTTTTGCTATTTCATACAAAAGTACCATTTTGACAGTTTCTAAAACAAGGTGTAAATGAATTAACGCAAAATGAGAAACTACTTTATTTGGGACATCATTCTGAGCAACTTTCATTACGAAAGCGATTTGATCAGAGCTACTTTATTTTTTACTTCCTAGTACATTTTGGCCTGATTGGATCAGCTGATTTGAATGGAGAAGTGAAAAAAAAGTTGCTCTGATCAAATCGGTTAGGAACATAATGAAAATTGCTCAGAATGTTGTCCCTAACAAAGTAATTTCGTAATTTCTTTATTGTTCTCACATCATGACAAACAGATATCTTGTAGAAAAGTCGTGTACAAAGGCGAGCTTATCTCTAAGTTTCTCATTTTGCGTTAATTAATTTACACCTTGTATTTTGACACAACCATATTCGTAAAGTTTGAAACTTTTTTTATTATAATGGAGTATTGCATCACTGCTACAAGTAGCCGCAAAGCTGTGCCTCGCCCACCTCTCTTGTTGATGAACTAGGAAAACTCTATCCTTACCTGTCTTCACCAACTCATATGCGAGTCGCGCGTAGCTCTCCATATATTCGCTGAGTCCAGTCTTCAGTAGGCGCGGGCGCATGTAGCCTTGTACTGAAACATCATACAGAGAAATCTTTAGTTTATGCTCAGTTTCCGAATGTAAAAATAGCTATCCTCTTGTCAAACTCATTTCAGCCCATCACGTTGCATTCCACTCATTCAGAAACTGGGGGTAAATCGCTAAAATCTAATGAAAGTGCGTGCGTAAAAGTGCGTTTATAAATCTACCTAATTAACAAAATAATACTTTCTTATCAGATTATTGGGCCATTAGATTCAAGTTCAAGTTCAAGTTCAAAATTTTTATTGACCATAAAATCATACATATTACTTAGTCAACGTCAATATAATATTAATATTTTTGTATACTACCGCCCGTTCGGAAGTTGTGGGCTTAGGGATGGAGCAAAGAAGGGCAAGAAACCTCCCCCGTACCTCTTTTAAAATATCAGAGCCTTAAAAATACAATGTTATGTATTTCTACTTAAGTCTAAGGAAATACACCGAGGAGAGACGTACTGACTCAGTCCATCGCCCCTCTTTGGATTTCTGTGCGCTGAGATGGTAAAGACCATGCAGTTTTGTCATCTAAATATTCTTTTACACTGTAATAAGACTTCTTCAATAGGCCGTTTTTGACATAGTTTTTGAACCTCCTTTCTGGTAGGTCCGTTGCTTCATTAGGTATTTTATTATAAAAACTAACACATACTCCCATAAACGAGTGAGCAACCTTACTGAGTCTGAACGCGGGCATAGCAATCTTATTTCTATTTCTAGTGCCAATACTATGATTATGACCTAAAGTCTTAAATAAACCTATGTTTTTTCTGGTATACATGATATTTTCATAAATGTATTGACAGGTAACAGTAAGTATATTGATATTTTTGAATTTGTCCCTTAGTGATTGCCTAGCATCTAGTTGATAGATTTAAGTTCTAGTTACGTATGTACCTATTTTATTCGTCCTTCCTGAGAAATATGCAGGTAAAGGAGAAACACAAGGTCATTAGATTCCAATAAATTAATAGAGAAAGAGAGACATGTAATTAGCCGACTAAAATTAAGGGAATGATAGATAGAACCCATTATTTCAAAACAACTTTCCACCAGAAACCTGGTTATGGCCGTAGATAAAAAAATACTTGCAATCAGCTGATTGGGTCAATCAATGTACTGACGATCATTTCTTTTAATTCGCATACATTATGACCCTTTGGGTACTTTCATTCCCAGCCCAGATCAGCCAATTAAAAGTCACCCTGTATAAAATAATCTATTATAAAGATGAACCATCTCACGAAGAAGTTTTAACTTTAAGTTGAAAGAACTTTATTCTCATAATAATAAGGTTCTTTCCATGAGATGGTTCATCTATATAATTTTTCCAATTGTCATTTTCGCTGTCACCCATTAGAGCTTACTTCTAAAGTGCGTAGGTAGCGGCTCCAAAGTAGGCGCGTCCATATCCCTCTCGTACAGCGCTTGCGCCACCTTCATAACCTCTGTGTCCTTGAGTGCGAGCGCAGCAGGCAACTCTTGTCCCGGTGCTTCCTCAAGTGGAACTGATTTGTCCTTGCACGGGTCCTTGCGGACCTTGGGCACAGGTTTACGGGTTTTCATCCCTGTGGGGTGATGCAGAGCATTCTTAGGGTTCTGTACCCGAAATGTGCAAACTGAGATCTTAATAAGCCGGGGTTTGCGACTAAGCGAACCAAGAACATCGAACATTTTTGTATGAAGCCTGGGATTCTGGGGTACATGCATGCCTTAAAATTTCGTTTTTTCGTGTACACCTATAAAACACATGTTTATCGATTGGAAATTCAATTACCATCAACAAATGCTCTTTGATAAATTGTCAGAAATTAGATTTCGTTTCTGAGATAATTAAGTTTTAATATATAAAAAAATTACATATTCGAACCAAATTATTTCCGAAACGCAACTATTTACGACATTTTGTCTAGGAACATTTGTTGTTTGTAATTAAATTCTATATCGATGCACATATGTTTTATAGGTGTACACCGAAAAAGCGCAATTTTAGGAAATTTCTACTGTAAGTATCTCAGAAAGGTTCGATGTTGTTTAATGTTTATGGCTAAAAATGGCGACGGCTTTATTAAGGCTCTGCTATCGTTGGTCGGTCCGGCAGCAGGCTGTATCTCGTGATTGATAGGTAGGGAGATGAAATTATCTGAACAGAATCTGTAAGTATAAGGTAAACCGCCCTTACTTCGAGGTATTGAAAATCACGTCCTTAATTGGAGGTATTTATGTTTTCATGTTTAAGTCCATGATTAAGTAGGTATAGGTGCATACGAAAAATATGTGCTAGTGCGAAATATAATACCGCACCACATAACTGACGCTGGAAATTCTAAATAAAGGGCAACACAACAAAAAAAAATATTAAGTGCGGCGAGGGCGACGCGACTAGACGTGCCAATACAAGTAGAGAGCGAGTCAGGTAAGAGCACGCATATATTCAATCCGTGTTTAATGTGTCTTTCTACCGTTCCAAGTAGTGCAGATGATATTTATAACTTTTTCCCATTATTATATTTCCTAAAAATTTAAGTTTTTTGCCATTTCTAATTGATTTAGGACTTGAAAAAGGAAAAACAAAATACCTCTAAATAAGGGCATACATTTTAAGGGGTCAGCCTTATTTCGAGGGTTACATCGAAATAAGGGAAATCATGCGTCGTGTATATTTGCTAATAACTTAAAGATAAATATTTTATTTAATCAATGCTATGTTAGATTGTAATGCTGTTTAGTCTAACAATTTGAAAACCTAATTATGTGGTATGTTTTATCCACAAGAAATCTTATTTTATTACGAAAACTTTTGAGCAAAAGTGTTGGTTTCTTAGAACGCCTAAAAAGTTATTGTCTTTTTTAATTGAGAAAAAAGGACTCTTAATGTATTACTGTTTACTTGAATCTTGCATATACTATGAGAAATTTCATCGTTAATCGATTAAGATACCTGCATTTGTTTCGTGATGCAATTTTTATGGGTCGAAATTAGGTTTAAAGAACACTATCAAATCTCCCAATTTCGAGGTACGAATTGTAGACACCCTCGAAATTAGGCTCTATGAGACCCTAATTTCGTGTGTATGCCACGAAATAAGGGAGTTCATATAGCCTAATTTCGATTGATATTATCATCTTGGGGGAATGTTTTAGGGTTCCATCGATGTTCAAGTGGTACACAATTTAAGTAAATCTAAGGGAAGTAGTTTATTGGGTGTTTCTTAAATTGGTCAGATGTTGCTACGGTCGTCTTTGTACATGTTGTTATTTTGTTCTATTTTTATTTTTATTGTTTTTATGTGCAATAAATGACAACGTTAATTATACATATACAAGTGTGTTTTCAGTTAAAACCTCCTATAATCAAAGCTAGAATCGGTCATAGCACAACAGAAAAAAAAACTACGGAACCTAATAGGTTCAACTTTACGACCCTCGAAATTAGGAAGAGATTATAACGCGAAGTTAGGCAAAAAATAAATTTATACCTCGAAATAAGGGAAAATCGACTCGATCATTTCAATATTTTTTTAAAATAAGAAATCAATCGAAATAAAATTAATTATCAGTAGAAACATAAAATATAAGCCCGACTACTATATAAAAAAAATATTTACACTACCTATCATGCACAGAAATGCTTATTTTCCTGTCTTACTTTCCAGATTTGCGTTTTACCGCGAAGTTAGGGCAGTTTACCTTATCTGTATTGTATGTTTAACATGTGTGGACTTGACCAACAGAAGACAGCTTTCGTAGGCTCGTTGTCGTGTTTATTGACAACATTCGCATCTCACTATCACCAATGTCGGTTGGCGACGCTCACCTGTAGGCAAGTGTGCGCAGTAATCATTATAGTAGGTGGACTGTCCGCGTAGCTCCTGCATGGTCTTCTTGATGAAGGCTTGGATCTCATTGTCTGTTAGTTCTTTCTGAGGACATGTAAACAGAGCCTAAAGTAGGAATATTTGATAGCGTGAAAAGTGTTCGAGTAGAGATTAAATTAACCCGACATGGGGGGCGATTTGGGAGCTGTCAAAACAGCAAAACTAAGGCACTAAATTGACAAACTTAAATTCGAAAGCTCTTGCGCGGTAGCTGCGTAATCCATTTTCAAACAGAAAAAAATATTATGTTTGTGTCGCCGCGCCGCCGCCCGAATCGCAGGTATTGTACTGAGTCACTGACATATCAATTCGAATATTTTTTTCTGCTACCTACAGAGATAAAGGATTAGGAGATTATTTATTTGTATACTCAACATCTACTTACTTGATCAATCAAATACAAAAAAAAAACCATTTTAGGGACCGGTGGTTAAATATTATAAATAAATATATCTTTGTAATAGGTAACTATTTACCTGCGACCACACTTACATCATCTTTACCGACTTTCGGATCAAGCCATTTGCCCTGTAATTTTGCAAATCTAACTTCTGGACGACACCTGAAAAATAAAAAAAATGAAGTGACTTATGTAATTTACTAATTTATTTCATTGTGCTACACCAAACAGACTAAAGTTAAACAAAACTTGTAAAAAGGCGCTATATCTAAAAAGAAATTTCTTCCAGCAAATGAAAAAAACAATATCATAGCTGATTACGAGTTAACTACATATTTCCTAACTCTTTAATAATCTGCGCTTGGGAGACATCATTTGCGACCATAACTTTATTGGGGAACTTATAAAGTTGTTCATAATTCTATGTGTACTATAATTATTTGCCAAAATATATCACCTGTATATTCCATCACCCTTTTGTATAGCAATCGTAAATACATAGTAGGTACATTATGATGCAAGGTACGTTTTTCAACAGACTTGCGAGGAAATAATTGAAACAAAAAGTAAACTTTAGAAAAAACCGACTTCCACAAACCCTATTTGATTAGATTGAGTTTAATACTAACTGTAACCCCTTATCCCCCCCCCCCCTTGGGGAATTAATTTTGTCAAATCCTATATCAGTGCTACCCCACGCGACTAAAGAACCCCTGTACAAAGTTTCATGGCTCTAGGTCCACCGGTTTAGGCTATGCGTTGCCTGCCCGTCAGCCACGCATTGTAT
Organism: Argyresthia albistria; assembly: GCA_963457715.1. Taxonomy (NCBI): domain Eukaryota; kingdom Metazoa; phylum Arthropoda; class Insecta; order Lepidoptera; family Argyresthiidae; genus Argyresthia; species Argyresthia albistria. Next base: position 9,749,073 of record OY735259.1, on the reverse strand, counting down.
TTGTACCTAGTATTGAGCAGATCTGGTGGCCATATGTGGTCTTCATCAGCAGTTCCGCATCAATATATTATGCTATGTGCAGTTGCACGAGTTATTATGAAAAACACAAAAATCACTATAGGTCTGTCTATAATATTTGAAGAGTTCTCTCGATTTCTCCAGGATCCCATCATTAGATCCTGACCTGATGTCAATGGGACCACCCTTGAGGTATTACCTATACGCCGAAAAAAGATTTGTTCAAATCGGTTCATAATTGGCGGAGTTATCGCGTAACAAACATAGAAAAAAAAACATACGGGTCGAATTGAGAACCTCCTCCTTTTTTTGAAGTCGGTTGAATATAGACGCAGCAAGAGACTTCTAATGTTAATCTAACTTTTATTTCAAATTTTATTGCAAAGATTTGTGGAAAATGGCGCGCTGTTTTTTATTCCACGCGCACGCGAGCGCAGTTGTTAATAAAGACACTGGCAACACCGCTAAATAGCCTATAAAAATAACACAACAAACAAAACATAGCGTCACGCCTTTTCCCATACCGGGTGGCAGAGGCAGAACTGCCCTGCCACTGCCCACTTTCAGCCAGTGATTAAAAAAAGGCTATAAAAATAAGGCTTTGAATATGGGTAAAATGTAGCGAAAAAATATATTTTGATGAAATAATGTTAAAAAGATGATTGTTTCATCATTCATAATATTATATCCGTATGCTAAAATATACACAAAAATATGCATTGTTTGTAGGCACATAAACTCGCACCGGAGGGAGATTGAAAAATAATGATCACTTTTAGAGCAAGTGTGTTGAATAATAATTTTTCAACACACTTGCTCGTCGAGTGGCTCTTTGTAGCAAGGCATATAGGGCCACAATAGCGCTTATTGCGCACTAGTGGTTTTTACTTTTTTTTCAATCGAGTTTTTTTTATGCCTACAAATGCATATTTTTGTGAATAAAAAATATTTGTTTACGTTTTTGTTTGTGTGGTAATATCAATACAAGTCTGTATTTTTCCTCGCAAGTGTGTTGAAAAACGTCGTGTATCTACCCATTATACCTGTAGGCGAGAGAGACAACGAGCGACAACGAGTCAGCAGAATGCAAGAAGTCGCGCTCGGGCAGAATAATTCGCAAGGTATAAGTATAAGGTATATATTGAGATTTGCGCGACTAAAAGCCGCAAAATACCACACACAACATCGTCTAAGTTTATACTTATATTTCTCCTCTATATTATTATTTTTAGTGATATTTTATTGTGTACATGTTATTCATCAATTGTTGTTATTTTTTTGTTCTCTGTGTAAATAAGTTTCTTATTTATTTTAAAGGGGGATGCAATGTAGGCGTTCTGTCCAAAGAACAGACTAATCAGAATAATCCAAAATAATGTTTAGCTTTTACAATCGTATCATCTTCTCTATTTTGCATACTCTATTTTGATAATCGGTGTTCTTGTTCACCTTTTTCCTGCTAGGCGGAGCTCCGGATTGATGACTACATGTGGCATGAACTCCCATTTGATGCCATTTCATGATACAAGTATACTATAACCATACCACCTTATACCATCTCCGAATCGGCATAACATACGCAAGTTTTTAAAGGTATTATCTCATTCCGTGCCAAGTAATTTTTTTTCAGGACAAGCGGTCAAAGCTTTGACTAATTCATCATTATCTCGTATTTTACATTAGTTATCGACAAAATAATACTTGGTCGTCTTAAGTATCTTATAGCAATAGCTTAGAAATCAAAAACATGTAAAAAAAGGGATAGGCAAGTAATGGCATGCCCTAACGATGTAAAAAATGGGGATTTTCATGAAAAAAATTTAAACCGTCAATATCTCGAATTACATGAAACTTTCACTGAGGTCAAGTTGGGTTTATTCGATGGGCCTAAGGCAGGTCTACCTTCGGTGTCGCTGTGGCGCGAGAGTTTTGGGACACCCTGTATAGCTAAGACACTGAAATAAATTAGTTCACTACGTATCGACTACACTTGTCTTTCTGTTCCACCTTCCATATACTTACTGCTAGGTTTAGGTAATTAGTCAATCACGACACGCCCTTGGCTATCTCACCGCGGTAATGAACTTTGCACACTTGTATCATAATGTACTGTTTTTATTCATAGTCACTGGTTCCTCTATTTACACACTAAGTTTATTTATCATAAAGTGTTCAAAGATTCACGAGTTAAGAGCTTATTACATTACGCTGTCGGCAGGGCACGATTTGTATAGACGTCTCACTCATGATGGAACGACTAGAAAGAGACAGTGAGTCAGACAGGGCCCTGCCGACAGCGTAGTCTAATACGCCCATTAGGTACGATAATAGCCGAATATCCGCAGTTTGAAAGCATAAAAATTTCACAGTCTGATTCTGAGTGTCTGTGTATTAATATCATAGGAATCACACGTTTGTCTCAGTCGTCTTGCTTGCGTGAGTTAGCAGGTATGAATCAAAGAGTAGGTAGGTATATGTAGTATGAATTCTGGATGAGCAATCAAATGTAGGTAAAATGTTAATCTTATTTCGGCCAATCACGTGCCGCTATTTTAATCGAGCCTTTCAGAAACTGGGGATAACTGACTAGGTATACAACGTGTAAATGAATTAACGCAAAATGAGAAACTACTTTGTTATGGACATCATTCTGCGCAAATTTCCCCAGCCGGGATTCGAACCCGGGACCTCTCGCATGGTAGGCAGATACGCAACCGCTACGCCACAGAGGTCGTCAAGTGATATGTAGATAGATACAACTGTATCTTTGCCACCTCGTATGCGTATAGACGCGAAAATATACAGGGTGAAATTAAATTAGCTGACCATATTTTGAGGAATGGTAGTACCCACCATTGTGAACAACTTTCCCTATGAAACATATGGTCGCAAATGAAAAACATTTTTCGTCCCCCAGTACATTGCCCCGATCAGCTGATTTCAAGTTACTATGGGAGACCCAAAATTTATTTTCGTTTGCGACCATATGTTTCATAGGGAAAGTTGTTCACAGTGATGGGTACTATCATTCCCCAAAATATGGTCAGCTAATTAAATGTCACCCTGTATATAGGGTAAAGTCCAGAAGTGGTCATACATAACAAATAAGTGGTCAAAACACGAAGTGATCAAATCCAGAAGTGGCCAAAACCAGAAGTGGTCATAACCAGAATCTATAGATCTATAGAATCTATAGATCTATAGAATCTATAGAGTGGTCAAAAGAGGGTCAAAACAAGAAGTGGTCAAATCCAGAAGTGGTCATAACCAGAAGAAAACGGCTTGTTTTTGTATACGTGTGTGTACGTATCTCCGTGTCATCCTAGCGGTCATACGGCTGGACGGATTTCAATCCAGTTTTCCGTAAATGCTAGTAGACTTCCATGCAATGGTTCTTAGCCATCTTTTTTAGCCGTGCGTGCCGCATTTCGTAGGTCAAGGTCCAGACATTACATGCTCCCGTACAGATGCGTTGCATGGATGCAACAGGCTTGCTTGACTTACGCCCGATTTAACCAACAGTTAGGAGTCACTTAGCTCCTTTTCATAGCTGTCTAGCGATTGTTCCGGAGGTCGGACCCTTAAATTTAGGGGGTCCAATTGTGGCCTAGTTGACCCATAAACTTAGGTCAAAGCGAAACGCTGGGTGGCCCCTAAAAGGAAATAAACTGTCCCCTAATAGATAGGAGTTGTTGGTGAAATCGGACATTAGGCAGGCCTGGGACACGCCGCAACTAACCTAATTCCTAACTCTTTATTAATCTGTGCATTAGGCTAGTTTGTAATTGTATTATAAGAGTTGATACTCACATTAATGTTTTCCTAATCGTATGTGGACGGTACTCATCGAAGTATTCCGTAAGGAACGACATTTTCACGTGATTTTATACAAAATTATTAAAATAAATAAAACTAAATGATTGTTATGGTGTCAAAAAAACTGGCACAAAAAATAGACCAGATAACTTTTTTCATAGCACAGAATATCTTTACGAACATGTAACTTTATTCTGTTGGTTCGCTTACAAAATAAAATAAAATAAACATAGATTAGTTCCAAACTGTTCCTAATGCGCCTATTTGGATTTATTAACTATTTGCAGAGCCTCTCAACCTTCGGCAGAGAAATCGCGAATACCGTGACCGAGACATCATAATGCGGTTGGCTTTCTTTTACTTTCATTGCAAAATAAATGTTCCTAATAAGCAGATGGTTACAGTAGATTTGCATGTCGCACGATGTCGGAAAGGGGCGTGGTACCTTCTGGTTGAAATAACAATCTTAGTTCTAATTCGAGACTAGCTATTTATAAGCCTACGCCATGTTTGGTTGAATTTCGTGACGGCAGACATCAGTATGCGTACTTTTTTTTAAATTAAATTATTGCCATATGCCATTAAAGTGTCCCACTGCTGGGCAAAGGCCTCCCCCTATTTCGTCCACACTTCCCTGGTCTGTGCCACCTCCGGCATGGGTAGGTATTTACTTTTGTAACTTTTGTAAGTACGGAATGGGTCCTTACAAAAGTTTTATTACCTACTTAATATTAAGTTACAGTGCAATAAAGAGTATGAATATGTGTATCTATTAGAAGTTTCCTATGTTTCTGTCTTCTTACGTACAATAAAGAAATTACGACTTTTATTTTTATTGCCAACCAAGTATACGAAAGATGCCTGGCTACCCATGGCACAGGGTATCCTAGTTTGGGAGCCAGGAACCCAAAATGTAAACTAAGTAGGCAAATAAAACGTTTTCATTTCATTTCATTTCATTGAGGGCAGCAAACTAAGCAATCACCATAGCAAGTACCCTTTAGAAGACATACCTACCTACCAGAGACTTTATATCCAATTGACTGCGCCTGCGGGGGAATGCGGCTCGCCAAACGTTTGTTGTATTGTATCCAACAAACGTTAGCATACGCAACCTATGTATGATGATGAGTGATGACGGGCCACCAGACAGTTTCGCAGCGGCTGACCAATCACAGCTCTCTTACCTCGTCCCCCGCCGCCCGTAAATTGGTGAGTCGTGTTTCAAAGGAAAATGTATCTATACGCTCTCCACTTGATAAGTGCTCTCTGCTACCAACTTCCATAACTCCGGCGGACTCTACGATTTTAGTAATCGTTTACTAATCTCGGGTATCAAACTTTTTAATCCAACATTTATTGGTAACTATCTCAATATAAAGAAAACAAGCAAAACAGTTGAGGTGCCCTGCTTAATGTTTACGTGCAATTTTTATATTCGTTCGGTAATATCAGCGGATCGTCCATTGCGTGACTGCTCAACGTAAATCCAACCCTGGAGCAACCTTCTAACTCTTTATTAAGGGGCCGTTAAGTGTAAACAGCCTTTAGGGTATTCATAATTCATAATTTCATAATTTCTTTATTGCACACAAAAAGTTACATAGGACAGTAAAAAACATAGAAAACGTGTACAAAGGCGAGCTTATCTCTAATAAGAGATCTCTTCCAGCAAACCAAATAGGGATGAGACAGGTGGATTGCTGAGCAGGAGTAGACCCATGTGTACAATACATATAATTATTACTTACAAATCAATAGACTACATAAACTAGTGCATACTTATATAAATAAATATGAAATATATTTATACAATATACATAAACTAATAAATACTATACATACATACTACCTATAATTCTATAAAGACAGGTAATGCTTCTTCACACGACTTTTAAAAATACTGAGAGTAGGACTATCCCTGATGGTGCAGGGGAGTGCGTTCCACAAGCGGATAGCACGAAGTCTAAATCCGTGCTCATAGGACGCGGTGCTATGAGGTGGTACTGTGAGCAAGGACACTGCTTGAGTTCTCCGAGGCCTGCTGGAAGAAAGAAATTGAAAATGAAAACGGTCTCGTAGGTAGGATGGATACCGTGGATTCCGTAAAATATTGTAGAGAACAAATAGGATGTGAGAATCCCGCCGAAGACGGATCGGCAGCCACTTCAACTCTTTGCGATGCTGTGATACATGGTCGTATTTGCGCAACCCGAAGATAAACCGAATCCCGAGATTTTGAAGTCGTTCGAGTTTATTCAGTAGTTCTTCGTTAGCGCTGACCCAGCAAACGTCCGCATAATCGATGAGGGGTAGAAGGAGACACTGAGCGAGGGTGATTTTGGTTTGACGAGGTAAGAAGTACTGAAGTCTCCTGAGAGAGTGAAAGGTAGCAAATACTCGTCGACTGACCTCATTAACATGAAATGACCAGGACAGCTGGCTATCGAAGAAAAGTCCCAGGTTTTTGGCTTTGTCACCATAAACGATCGTGGTACCATTGAACGTGACAGGAGGAATGGCCTGTTGTTGCAACAAGTTGAGAGAATGTCTGGTACCTATGATCATCGCCTGGGACTTGCTTGGGTTAACCAGCAGACCGAAAGATGAGGCCCAGCCTCTTACACCCTCAAGATCAGCGTTCAGTGTCTCCACAGCAGAGTTTACATCATCAGGAGAGAAGTGGCGATAAATCTGAAGATCATCAGCATAAAGATGATAAGAGGAAGACAAGACGTCCGAGATGGAATTAATGAAAATTGAGAATAGAAGAGGAGAAAGAATACCACCTTGAGGGACGCCTGTAAAGAGGTCACACCATTCAGTTGATGACTCCTCGGACCTGATACGCTGTTGCCGATCTCTCAAATAAGAGTCGAACCAGCTGGCAGAAAGGGCGGAGACGTTTAGAGATTTGAGAATCTCAACTAGAAGGTCGAAATCAACGCAGTTGAAGGCACTACTGAAGTCAAGTAAAGCCAACACCGAAAGCTGCTTTTGGTCCATGGCTAGCTGGATGTCATCTGTGACTTTCAGCAGAGCCGTAACGGTACTATGACCCGGTCTGAATCCAGATTGGTACATGTTCAGCAGATTGTTTGAGTGCAGGTAATAGGAAAGCTGGGTATGGACAATGGATTCAAGGACTTTGGATAGGATAGGTAGGATTGAAATAGGACGATACTCTTTAAAAGAAGTGGGACTGGAGGTTTTGGGTAAGGGGATGACTAATGCTTTTTTCCACACGGTGGGGAAACAGCTGTTAGATATTGAAAAATTTAATAAGTGTGTAATAGCTGGCAGCAGTTCATCCAGGATTGTGAAAAGCATTTTTAAGCAAATTTTATCATCACCTACAGCTTTCGAGTTGACTGCTAGTACCGCCTTCTTGACCGCATCAATTCCAACAATGCTCAAGCTGAATGGTGTGGTGTCGGGTAAGGACTTAGAGCGCAGGCTCTGAAGAGTGTTTTGTTTAACCATGGGATCCATCACAACAGGAGAGGCAGAAAGGAACTGGTTGAGACCGTTGAGGTCTACATTACCAGCATGTAGGTCCTGAGCCTTTCCTATACCAAGCGTTTTAAGAAACTTCCACACTTGTGCTGGAGTGTAACTCTCAATACTCTTGTGGATGTGCCGGCGTTTGGCGTCACGACAGAGACGGTTGCAGCGGTTGCGAAGACACTTGTAAGAAAGGAAATTGTCATCTGTCGGATCCTTGCGGTATTTGCACTTGGCTCTGTTCCTCTTGGCCATTAGACGCTTAATAGTATCTGTAAGCCAAGGGGCGGGTAAATGTTTCACTCTTACTTTCTTAAGAGGTGCGTGTTTGTCGTAGAGACCCAGGACTATGTTGTTGAAATTACTGATTTTCTCGTCCATGGTCACACTGGATATTACAGAGGACCAGTCGATTGACAAGGCATCCGATCTGAGAGACCCAAGGTCAATATCCCTAAAGTTACGGATATTAAGAAATTTAGCTCTGCACTTAAGGGGTTTGATCTTATACGAAAGATAGATAAGGTCGTGGAACGAGAAAGGAGAATTGAGCTGACCGTGTACGATGACCTTATCCATTTTGGAGACGATCATGATATCAAGAAGAGAGGGGGTGCAGTGGGGTTGAAAATGTGTGGCATCGAGAGGCAAAATGTGAAGATTAAAGGAGTTAACAATGGACCTGAGTTTGTCAGAACGGGAATTATTTTTAAGAAGACAGGTGTTGAAGTCTCCGAGGATGAGGGTGTCGTCATAAAGAGGTGAGAGTTCATTCAGGAGGGATTCAAATGTGTCGAAGTAGTCGATGCGAAGCGACGGGCTATAAAGAACACCAAGAAGGACCTTATTATGGTGAAGAGTTAATTCGAGAAAGAGATGTTCAGCAGACTCGGAGTACTGGCTAGGGGACGCGCTGATCACCTTGCACGGAATTTCCGCACGCAGGTAGATAGCGACGCCACCATCGGCTTTCCCGACTCTGTCGTTCCTGTGAAGCCTGTAACCTGGAAGGGAGTACGAAGAAGATGACAGTGATGGCTTTAGGAACGACTCGGAGACGAGTATGCCGTCGACACGTTGGTCACTAAAAGCCTCGAGCAGGTCCGGATAGCTGGAATGAATGCTTTGTGCATTGATATGCACGATGTTCAGGTTATCCTCCACACCACCAAAGACAGTCCTAATTATGTCAGAAAGAGGTTCCTCCGAGGAGGAAACATTGCTTTCTGCACTCAGAAAATCGTTACCATCGTCGTCGTTAGAAGAGCAGGAAAAGAAGCTTTGATTTATAATATCAGGTATAGAATTCATATATAGGTAAAAATAATTATAATATAATAAATATAAATTAGATATAGGTATAAATAAGTAAAATCTACTAGATGATCTAACTACTAAGCGGCAAGCTTATACCTAGACCAACCGTACAGGGAATTGATGTCAGAGATCTTTCTCACAAAGTACAAATAACAAAGAAAGCAATGTAAACATATGAAAACAGAGGTAGGTAGGTAATACGTACGTAACACAAAGAAAAATTATGCAATGTATTGAATTGTATACAGAACGGACACATTTTAACCAACTTCAAAAAAGGATGTAATTTAACACATGTAATAACACGAACATGACTGGTGGTGACAGAACAAAACAAACAGAATAATTAGAAAAAACTAAACGCAATGCGTTTTGTTCCGACAAAATGTTCACAGAGTGACAGTTGGTTGTCAAAGAAGACGGGAAAAAACACGGAAAAAAGTAACAATTTGTGGAATGTGCCGAGTCACGGAAGAAAATAAAATAATTACATATGTGTGTGTATGGACATTGGACTCAGAAATTGTGGACTACCTCACAGTGGGAGAAAACAAATTATGACAATGTTGAACCTTATGCCACGCAAGGCAATGAACACCGGAGATATTTGGTGGACCTGCGATGACCCAACCTCACTTCTTCTGAGCACCCTTCCTGGTCTTGACACTTCCGACGGAACCACCAGTTGCGACCTCAGCTGCCTTCTTCCCCTTGTCCGGCGACGACGAATGACCGACCTTACACGGGTACTTGGAGGTCAGAGGCTGCAGGTCGCGCCAGCACTCCACTTTGTGACGGGACTTGTCAGGCAGCAACACAATGATTTTACCATCGGATGACCAGGCATTGCTCATCCCGAAATGCTTGCGCGCTGCCGTGAAGAGTTCGTGCCGGGCCTTAGTTAGGAATTCGGTGATTGTGATGCTGGTACCCTTGAGAGCTTTCTTGAGTCGCCACACTTCGTTGCGGGCCGCCACGGAGTTGAAGCGAAGAAGCAGAGGCCTGCCCTTCGCCCCCTTAGCACCCAGGCGATGAGTGACACTGATGGCCCCTATGCACTCGATGGAGACCTTAAGGCGGTCTGCCAGCACTTCCTTTATGACTGCACCCGGCTGCTCGTCGGATGCCTCCGGTACTCCATGTACTAGTAGCACCTTCCGCCTTGATGCTGTCTCGTGCCGGTCCAGCCCCAATGTCAGTAGCTCCATCTGCGACTTGAGCATCCCAAGACACTTCCAAATGAGGGCCCTGAAGTCGGAGAACTCACTTGCCAAACTGCTGATGTTCATGGGAGCCGGAGAAGGTTTGACCGCATGCAGCTCCTGCTCCATCTTCTCCATGCGTTCTTCAAAGTACTTCACAATAGAGTTCATGTTCAGTGAAAGCTCGGCAGACAGGTCCATAGTTGTTTTTGTTTTGTCCATTGATATTTTTGACAAGTGAGAATTTATGGTGAAGATAGTTTATTTATGTGAGAATTGATTTGATAATTTGATGTGGCAGGTCTAGGGTAAGTTTTATAATAAATATGTATACATTAAATTATTGTTTATAATATTAAATTAATTTTAAATGAGGACCTAATAAATTTAGATGTTGACACTTAGGACTACCCACACAAAAAAAAAAGTATTCCTTATTTATTCTTTTATAAGTTTTTATAACCTCTCAAAAAATGTCACAGGTTAGCTAAAGAGTTGTTTTATCGGATCAAACCTTTAAATCTACAAATGACTACCCACTATCTTCTAAAAAAAATCTGAAAAAGACTGAAAACGCAAAAACCGCACTAACTGTATTTCTTTTTATTTAAATCATAGGCCACTCTACATCAAATTTCCAATGTCTTAATAAAGATATAGGATTCATAAACAATATGATAAAGTTTAATTACTTTAGAGATTTATGGTTATTTTTATAAAAATAGCTAAACACGTAAAGAATGACACGAATTTCAAAGCGCTGCCGCGCGAGCGCGAGGGCGGCTTTTTCAAAGTAAAACGGCTGAGACTTCAGTGTTTGCTGTAATGGCACAAATAGTTTATGTAAATAAATAAATAAAAGGGTGTAAATAAAAGAAATCACTCGATTTTGTTCATATCCTAGAAATGACGTATTACGTAATTGGACCATTCGCTATTAGTTACGGAATTAACATTATATCCGTAATTTTGCAAGCCCTAGTACCTATGGTATGATTAGTATATGATTCCTCTGGGGCGGGCACTTACGTGCCCAGACAATAGCTATTATGATATATTTTTTATTATGCTTGTCGCGAGATTTAGTACCTATAGACAAACAAGTAAATTATATAATGTAAAGTAAGGCACAATTAACTTCAAAGTTAAGCAGAGATTAGATTTAACCAGCCGTAGGAGAGGTGGGCGTATACATACTTGAAATGTCCATGATAATCAAATTGCAGTGTAAAATATCATGTGATGTTGTCATGTTAGTCAGGTGAAGAAAATTGCTCATAATGTTTTGCTCTAAATTAGCGTGCACAGTGCCCACCGTGCGGCACGTATGTGTGCGTGAGCGCGCCGATTCATGTGTGAGTAGCGCGCACAAACCTAAACTCGACGCCGGCGCCATCCTTAAAAAACATCCGGACTTATTGTAAACCTACTCCTTTGGGATGTCAGTGATTATTAATTAATGTAGAATTTAACTCCTTCACTCTCAGAAGCACTGAAGCACACCGCTCGAACTACCGAACAAATAGTATATTAAGATTTATCGGCAAACCAGTTAAGATACCGTGACGTTAATAATACAAAATACATGTACATATCTTCGAAAAAATATCTTACATAATATCAGAGGACAGGCACCACAAAGTAACTGCTAGTCGAACTCTCTTATCATGCGGAGGACAACAACTAATACTAAACCGCGAGTCAGGGTAATAACAGCGCCATCTAGCGACGAGTAGTCAAAACATGCCTTTTATTTTGTGAATGGTGTAACCATCTCATTAATAAAACACAGACTAGAACAGTAGTAACTTTACTCCATGCATTAAGACAGTATTTGCGAATTTCGTGGTGTAAGAAATGAGTAGCACGTATTTGACTCTACTCTCGGAGCAAAAGGATCTTACTCTAAGTTTAACCTGAGAGTAACTAGTCTCAGAGCTGTGTCCTAAGAGTAAGGAAGTATTAACATCAGACAGAAGTGTTTTTATTAAAAAATGATTTTTAATTTAGAATTTAACTACTTCACTCTCAGAAGCACACCGCTCGAATGACCAAACAATGGCGAACAAGATTTATTTATCGGCAAGCCAGTTAAGTAAGATACCGGGACGTTAATATACGAAATACATAACGCACGATATCTTCGCAAAAATATCAGAAATAAATAAAAGTAAATAAAACTACAGCAAAGAAACGGCTGTCGAACTCTCTTCTTATCATGCGGAGTGACAACAACTGAACCGCGTGTCAGGGTACACACAGCGCCATCTAGCGATAAGTAGTCACATCAACGGGGCATCACATTTAACCTCATCAGTACAGTATACTTAAATCAGCTTCAGCCAATCACGAACCGCTATTATTCAAAATGACGGAACTTGATTGGCCGAAACTGTTTTAACCAACCTGTTAACTTTAGTCAGCGCCAGGAAACTGGGTGTCTCCATTCTCCAATACACATTAGACTCTCAATGCGTATTAGACAAATGGAAGGAGCTTCGTCTTTCAATAAGCAAAGGTCCTTCGCGATTGGTCTGTGGCCTATTAATTCACCAACCGACTTCATGGCCTATCACTTAACAGTCCTCCCCGCTCGGTACACAAATGTCGTCTATAGTCTATAAACCCGCAAACGAGCCTACGAAAGACAGGGAACTCCATACGTAATAATAATATGTATAAACGAATAAACGATCCTAACAGCTAGAATTATCTCGCGACTATGACTATAAGAAATAAAACCGGCCAAGTGCGAGTCAGACTCGCGCACGAAGGGTTCCGTACCATTATCTATATAATTGAAACAAAAAGTAAACTTTAGAAAAAACCGACTTCCACAAACCCTATTTGATTAGATTGAGTTTAATACAAACTGTAACCCCTTATCCCCCCCCCCCCCAGGGGAATTATTTTGTCAAATCCCATATCAGTGCTACCCCACGCTACTAAGGAACCCCTGTACAAAGTTTCATGGCTCTAGGTCCATCGGTTTAGGCTATGCGTTGCCTGCCCGTCAGCCACGCATTGTATTTGTACCTAGTATTGAGCAGATCTGGTGGCCATATGTGGTCTTCATCAGCAGTTCCGCATCACAATATTATGCTTACCATGTGCATTTGCACGAGTTATTATGAAAAACACAAAAATCACTATAGGTCTAATCGGTCTAATTTTCCAAATCGGTCCATCCGTTTAGGCGCTATCGAGGCACATACATAAAAATAAATAAAATAAAATAAAAACAAACATCCGGACGAATTGTAAACCTCCTCCTTTGGGAAGTCGGTTAAAAAAACCGCAAAAAAACACGTTAATTGTATGGGAGCCCCCTTTATATTAAATTTATTTTGTTTTTTGTATTTGTTGTTATAGCGGGAACAGAAATACGTCATCTGTGAAAATATCAACTGTCTAGCTACCACGGTTCATGAGATACGGCCTGGTGACAGACAGACGGACGGACGGATATCTTGAGATTTTAAGGTACTTTCCCTCCAGGGCCCATTCGTTTTTTCCACCCTGTATATGTGTGATCTGTAACTGTATTTTTCATGAAATACCCAAAAAGTTTTGTTCAAATTATCATCTTATGTCAGAATAACTTTGTAGCTAGTTGAAAAATAACATTTGAATTGATTCAAAGCTTGCCGCGCTTTTAGGGCCTTTAGTACCTACTAAACGCCGCCGTAAGCAGCACTGTCTACAACCTACTCCTACTGGAAAACGTGAGACACCCATCTACAATTTCCGTACAATGAGGTTCACTCACTCATTATGTCAATGTCATGCAGACTGCAAAACATCATTTCAACGCACCAAAGAGTATTTAATTAAAACATCACTGGCAGCCAAACTTGAAGTGGCCAAAAGGAAAAAATTAATTTCTGAGCTCTGAGATTTGTATGAAAACAAAAGTAATTAAAAACTATTAATTTTATAATTATTTTCTAAAAGTTCTACAGACTAAATAGAGACATCGTAATTCATCAATTAATATTTAAAGTCTTTGTAGAAGTCCGGGGACGACATTGCCATATCATTTAAATTTAGTTTCATTAAAAGAAGGCTTACCTACCAAAACAAAATGGCCTTGGTATAAACTTTTCAAGCGTGTTGTGAAGACGTATCTTGTACTGAGACCACTTTCAATTTGTAATATCTCTCGTATTTCAGTATTTGTAGTTGGTGCGGCAACAGATATACACATTCTGTGAAAATTTCAGCTTTCTAGCTATTACGGTTCGTGCAGGCGGACCCGGTGACAGACGGACGGACGGACGGACGGACGGACGGACGGACGGACGGACGGACGGACAGACGGACAGCGAAGTCTCAGTAATAGGGTCCCGTTTGGCACCCTTCGGGTACGGAACCCTAATAAAAAGACTGGATGTACAGGGTGTAACAGAAAGGGGTGTACAAGCCCAAAGGGGGTTGTTAGGGACATCATTCTGAACAACTTTCACTATGGGACCGACTTGATCAGAGCAACTTTATTTTTTCACTCCACCATACAGATCAGCTGAGCGCTAGGCCCGAAATGTACTGAGTTAATAAAAATAAAGTTGCTCTGATCAAGTCGGTCCCATAGTGAAAGTTGTTCAGAATGATGACCCTAACAATCCTTTGTCGGCTTGTACACCCCTTTCTGTTACACCCTGTATAACTTTATACTTCACAGTTTTTTTTTCATGTAGAAACCTCACTACTGGACCGATTCCTGATTTTCGAAAAATGGGACCAAACTATTGGGCTTCCTTTTGTAACAAAGAACTAATTTTTGAAATCGGTTCACAAATATCTACCAATTTCGAGAATACACATTAATAAAAACATAACACAACCGAATTGATAACCCCCTCATTTTCTGAAGTCTGTTAAAAAGACGAACCACCTCCCACTTGTCTAATTCGACTTTGCTCTAGAAACGAGAATTGGCCTCCTGGTTCGTCATATTTTTAGTCAATATCCGCCTTACGTCGCGCTGTCGTCGCATGGCCTCACTGGTTCTTCAATATCCGCCTTACGTCGCGCTGTCGTCGCATGGCCTCACTGGTTCAATATCCGCCTTACGTCGCGCTGTCGTCGCATGGCCTCACTGGTTCAATATCCGCCTTACGTCGCGCTGTCGTCGCATGGCCTCACTGGTTCTTCAATATCCGCCTTACGTCGCGCTGTCGTCGCATGGCCTCACTGGTTCAATATCCGCCTTACGTCGCGCTGTCGTCGCATGGCCTCACTGGTTCAATATCCGCCTTACGTCGCGCTGTCGTCGCATGGCCTCACTGGTTCTTCAATATCCGCCTTACGTCGCGCTGTCGTCGCATGGCCTCACTGGTTCAATATCCGCCTTACGTCGTGCTGTCGTCGCATGGCCTCACTGGTTCAATATCCGCCTTACGTCGCGCTGTCGTCGCATGGCCTCACTGGTTCTTCAATATCCGCCTTACGTCGCGCTGTCGTCGCATGGCCTCACTGGTTCAATATCCGCCTTACGTCGCGCTGTCGTCGCATGGCCTCACTGGTTCAATATCCGCCTTACGTCGCGCTGTCGTCGCATGGCCTCACTGGTTCAATATCCGCCTTACGTCGCGCTGTCGTCGCATGGCCTCACTGGTTCTTCAATATCCGCCTTACGTCGTGCTGTCGTCGCATGGCCTCACTGGTTCTTCAATATCCGCCTTACGTCGCGCTGTCGTCGCATGGCCTCACTGGTTCAATATCCGCCTTACGTCGTGCTGTCGTCGCATGGCCTCACTGGTTCAATATCCGCCTTACGTTGCGCTGTCGTCGCATGGCCTCACTGGTTCTATATCCGCCTTACGTCGCGCTGTCGTCGCATGGCCTCACTGGTTCTATATCCGCCTTACGTCGCGCTGTCGTCGCATGGCCTCACTGGTTCTATATCCGCCTTACGTCGCGCTGTCGTCGTATGGCCTCACTGGTTCAATATCCGCCTTACGTCACGCTGTCGTCGCATGGCCTCACTGGTTCAAGGGCAAGGAAAGAATGTGGTGATTCGATTATACAATACAGGCAGAATAATAATTACTTTCTTTTGAATGTAACCCCTATTAATCTCCAGGGCCTCCTTCAGAAACTGCATTCTCAAACACTTTACACAACCGGAACAATAAACTAAGCAACATATTATCATGTATTATTATATAGAAATATATTTATTGCATATCTATTTTTATATATATATGTATTCACATTATATACTTATATAAACATAATATGTAAATGTAATAGAATGAACAGACATAAAAAAATACAGCAGCTGTGCTTCTACTAGTGCGTTTCTTCGTTTTGCCTTACTAAAACACATGTTAATAACAAAAGGATCTTTTGTGGTAATCTTAATTGGTGTTAATTTTTAAGGATATATCTGTTTTGTAACGCTGTTGATTACCTGAATAAATAAATAAATAATTATACCATGGTAGATGTGTGATGCTGTGTAATAGGTCCTAATACGATGATAATCGGGTTGGCCATCAGCCCGACCGACACCCCTCCACCGACCCGCACTGAGCCAGCTTGGCGGAGTATGGCTCAATCTTGCTCGTATCCGGCCAAGGTCCATGGGAGATATTAATGGGCCATATTTTCGAGCAAGACGGCCTCAAGGGCTATATTTATTTTGACCGTCAATTTAATAGTTAACGAAGACTGTCTAACCTGCTCAGTTGCTCAGAATGATGTCCCTAATAACAACCCCTAAAAATATGGCAAGCGTTTCCACAGCCACATGGGCTTGGGTATTAGGCTTGTGGCCAAGGTAATCCAATAAACCTAAGAACAATTATGTACAAAATGGCTTGACATGCTCAAAATTGTATATTTCGAGCAGATATATTTTATAAAGTCAATTTTGTGCAAAAAAAGACAGCATTTGATGGCACTTTTACATGACGTCATTCTGTTGTTATTTCATAGAACTCGGGAACAAAAGTACCGTTTTGACAGTTCTTAAAAAGTATCTGTTTTGACAGGTCACAAGCCTATTCTTATGGAACATGTAGGTACTAATATTGAAAAATGTATTAATTAGGTTCTGAGTCGAAGGATTTATAAGCGCTGCAAAGGAAACAACTTAACATATTTGTAACTAAGTATTTATTTACTCCATCAAAACCATCAGTCATCATACTCATCATTACTGAATCTTTAAAAAATATAATGTAACAGTTGTCTTGGAAAGATTACAACTTCAATTTAAAAGGACTCTGAATTTTACGTCCCTTTCCTAATTAATGTCCCAAATAATTAACAAGTCAAAAGCAGTATTTTTATATGAAATCAATTATAGTTATGTAATTGATAGTTCGTACCATAATTTTCTATAAATCTCAGGTGTCAAAATAATTAAAAATACCGAGATAATTATTATAATTAGTTACCAAATATATTATTTTAAGATAAAAATGAGTTGATGTGCCCTCGCTAACAAAATAGAAATAAAACTCGTGCAAGCGACACATTCCAGAAATATGTTATCGTACCGCCAAATTCATTCACAACTATTCTCCTTACCAACTATAATAGGTAGTCAGTTTCAAATAACATGTGACTATAGCATACCTTAGAAATATCGTCAAAGTTGTACATAAGTCATGTCCAAATTGTTAACCCTATCGTCAAAAGGCATGTCACATGTCACAGAATTATACCTATGTAGGTCACATTTTAATGAAACTACTACTAAACAAACACTGAGATGCAACAAAATTAAGTGTCACTGATTTTGATTAAAATTGTTATTCACACTATCATTGATCATTTTAAATGGCAAAACAATCGTTTCATATTATATCTTCACATAAATCCATTGTGACTTATACATTAAAGTTATCCAATTTAAAACACTATTCCTGTCGATTTTAGCAATGCAATGAATTTTTGTACCATTTACACTTAAATAATACATATATGGAATTATACTTACGTAAGTTTTGTTTCGTTTAAAAGAAAAACAAAACAGTAAAATCAATAATGTACAAAATCTTCAGCCATTGCCTGTGACCTCTTTATCCTCTGATTGAAAAAGAAATGCTGGACTATCATATCATAGTCCACAATATTGTTATCTATTTTGAGTCCCATTTGATATTGAAATATTAAAACAACAGTTTATTTTACGCGTTCACTTTTTTTTAAACATTTGCTCTTGGAACTCTTATTTTTATATTATTTATCTTATAAAGCTAAACTGAAGAAGCCAGCTTTGATTTTGGTTTTCAGGAAATAGTCGAAGAGAGGTTTGAGGGTATTTCTTCTAGAAATAATTATTCGAGGGTACCAGACTTTGTTAATAAAAGTTTCTTTCTTTCTTCTTTCTATCGTTTGTAGTTTTGAATCTGACGTGAAATTACGTACAAACTTATCAAATTTATTTCCCAAACACAAAATATGACTACAAAACCATCTCCCCTTTTTGTATAGAGCGATTATTAATAAGAGCCTACACATCGCATGCCGACCGCGGTCCGGGTGTTGTCGCGGGCAAGTGCGGGGCTATGCTCTTTACATCAGTATCCGTAGCATGCCCAGCGCGGTGCGGATTGTCGCTGGAGCGTGAGGGACAGGGCTCTATACAGCGCATAGCTCTGTTCTCCATTTACCCGCGACAAAAACCGCGCCGCGTTCGGATTGTTACTGGGTTATGATTCTCACGCATTCGATATTCGGATATCGACACCTATATCGAGTGACTCCCATACATAATCGATATAGGTGTCGATATCCGCATATCGAATGAATGAGAATCATACCCCAGCTGTCATCCACCCTCCCGTGACAAACAAGCCTCCGAAGGAACATTTGACAGCGCAAGAAGTGTTCGAGTTCAGATGAAATGAACCTCACGATATGGTACACAAGACTCACTGTAACAATTGGAAATTATCATGCTCTCTGGGAATGTTGACTATATGACGACGAACGGAAGAGAATGTTAGATGGAATCACTAGTGCAGATGAAGGGCCAGTCTATTACGGGGATCTCGTCTCGTCAAAGGCTAACTTCCGACGGCTACACCAGTTCGCGCACGCTTGGCATAAAAAGAGATTGTACGTGGGAATTTGGCTAAATAACTAGCGTGCGGCATCGGCGCCAACTCATTATGTTCGTGTGAGTGATGCCACCAGAAGGGTGCGACGTTTTCTACTTTTTCCCCCGCGCCCCAGAAAGGGGAGAGGAGGGAAGAGGACTGGTGGACGGCAGCAAAAGAAGGCCGGTCCAGCCTCGTGGGGGATGCACAGAATAGCAGCGGGTACGTAAAGAACTAACCCGCTGGCTTGCTGCCCCGCGTTTACCTCATTATGACATGAAGTCGGAATGGGGTTGGGTGGAGGTGGGATATGTCCTGTAACAATTGGAACACTTTTCCGATGCGTCATTTTTCCTATACCCCAGTAGCATGCCCGTTGCGAGAGAAGGTTTAGTCGCGGAAGGCGAGGGTCTGAGACATGTAAAGCGAGCTCTGTCCGTCACTCCCGCGTCGCGACCCCCCCGCGGAGGCAAAGAGTCCTGTAGCCAGATTCTGCAAGCGAACACTGTGTCTGAAACCAAAACCGCGGCCTTTTCAGTCGTCTAATGCGTGGAGCGCCGCGTCACCGCGCGCCCTCAGAACCGCGCGCGGATATAAACGGCGCTGACGTCGTGATTGGCGTAGCCGAGCCGCTTGGCGTGCTTGAAGATCTCGTTAGTAGTCGCGGTGAGCGGCAGCGACTGTTCGAGGGCGTCGCCCAGGCCGAGGGCCAGCTTCAGGTCCTTCTGCATGTGCGTGAGCGGCTGGTGGGTGGAGTAGGACGACTCGATCATGGCTGAGGGAGATAATACGTTTTATAATTTCGTAAATACATAAAACAGACATACAGAAACTATATAATAGAAAGAACACTAACAAAGGCAAGCTTATCTCGAACAAGAGATTTCTTCCAGCAAACCATATGGAAAGTAGCCAAATCCGAGTTGAACTTTTTTACGAGGCATTTGTATTGAGCGTAGTATCTGTAAGGGTCTCTGAGTATACTAACCGCGTCCCTTCAGTATGAGGTGCGGGGAGGCGAGCGAGGTCAGTGCCAGCACGTCTAGCAGGTCGGCCTGGTTCAGTCCCGCGCGGTCCGCCAGCGCTAGGCCTTCTGCGAGCGCGCACAGGGAGACGCCGCCGACCACTTGCAGCACTGAGTTCATCTTGGACGCGTTGCCGATGTCCGCTGTAATGGGAGATTCGTTACGTAACGTACAGACTATCTAACGTCCATTTTTATCTATCCATGGTTTTCACATTACTAGAGTCAGATTTCTGCAGATTGTGGTTAGATATGTTATTGAAAACTACGCAATAGAGTCTGGATGGACGAGGAGGCCTAAATTTTACAAAGAATTGGTGGCTGCTAGCAAACCGGCAACCGGAGGAAGCCACAGATGTGTGCCAAGATCGCTTTGAGTTATGGTTTGTAACAGGGTCCACCAGATTCGATTTACCCTCGATTCAACCCAACTCAAGGTATCTATTGTTGTCCAAAATTGCATTAAAATTGAATTCTTTGAGGACTTCTTGACATAAAACCAAGTCAACTTGCCGTCAAGCAAACGGGTGTTAATCTTTCCCTTCCCCTCTACAGAAAGTAGAGATGTTGGTTGGTTGATTAAATCAGACACTTAACCAACACCCTAGACTAGACCGATCATTGAAGAACGACTTTTAACCAAGTCACTAGCATTTTGATTTATAAAGCATCGTTTAACAAACTGTCTTGCCGAAAGCCTCTTGGTTGAAACAAGATGGCGTCACGACAACAGCTGATTACTTTCAGAATCTGTCTTTTTGGCAAACGTTGTGCAACGTTGGTTTGTTGTGTTCAGTGGTTTTTGTTTCAAATTTGGTCTTTGGTGCAATTGTAATCATGTTGTCGACTTCGCCATGATTATTTCACGATTAGTAGTTTCACAAAACTGAATTGGTTGCTTTAGGTCACTTTCTGTGCCAATACTATGAACCCCCCCCTCACAATTTTATGAACCCCCCCGGAGCTGAGCGAAGCGGAGTGGAGCGAGGCCATGTAGTTTCACAAAACCAAAATGGTTGCTTATTACCCTACCAAAGTTTAAATGAGTCTTGTTGCCTAGGGACGTTTAGACAACTCATTAAACATTTCGTTCACTCACTTGTCTGACGGAACTTTAGCGACTTGGTTAAATGTCGATCTTTAATTAACGGTCTAACCAGTAACTGCGACAGAGACATGAGCTAAGTATACTTATTAACTTGTTACTCCGGTGTCAGTCCTCACTCTTTGCCTTCCCTCTATCAGGATAAATCACACTAGCTACTCACTGCCAAGATAGAAGGAGTTCTTGCTCATCGCCTTGAAGCAGGACTGGCAGTCGTCGAAGAGCGAGCGGTCGCCGGCGGCGAGGATGATCAGCGTGCCCTCCTCCGCCTGCGTCTTCGAGCCTTGGATCTGCAGACAGGGGGTGCCATCACAGATTAACTAATTAGGTGCAAAAAAATATTTGTCTATGCTACCGGCTCGCATGCGAAATTGAAACTTATCGTATGACGCGAGCGTTCATATTCCATTAGACACCGCTGACACGATGCCGATCACGCAAGGTTGCGAATCGCACTCAGTTGTTTTCGGCGTCATTGTTTTCACGCGGCTAGACCGCGAACCGATAGCCGAGTGACAAACATGTGACAAAGACCGACTGGCGCGTATAGCCGGCCGTAGATACCGACTCAGCGAAGTGAAACCTCCCTTGGTGCCATTATCATTATTATTTATTACTAGATATCATGCCGCTCGAATGCTGCTAAATCGCTGGGCTAAGAGAGCTACAGACCGGCCCCCAGAAAATGCAAAGAGAAAGCGTGGCCGGCCCAGGAAGAGTGTGATGAGTTGGGTCTAAGGGATACGGAGTGGAGGGAGACCGCTCAGGATCGGATAGAGTGGAAGAGGGGGAGGGAGGCCTTTGCCCAGCAGCGGGACATAGCAGGCTTGTAATAATAAATTGTAATAATGTCAACCCACTGCAGGGTAAAAGCCTCCCTCCCCCTCTTCCACACATCTCGCTCCTGGGCCGATTTCCACCAGTTCTTATTGTAGTCCCTTAGCTCGTCACTCCAACGTTTTCTAGCGGCCTCGACCTCGCTTTGCGTTTTTTGGGACATTACAACTAAGGAAATTCTGTAAGTGTATGTGTGTAAGCTACAGCAAAACCTATGCTTTGTTATTCGCTGAAAACAGTAGAAGAGATATAATATGTTAGGTTGACTTGGCTAAAGCTGTAGGGATTGGGAACGCACGTTAAGGGTTCGGCACGAAGCTTATCACGGCCACGGGAATGCACAGATACAGCAGTTTGGATAAATCCAGGGAGCGCTTATCCAGTGGAGAGCGCATAGATACATTTTCCTTTGAAACACAACTCACCAATTTACGGGCGGCGGGGGACGAGGTAAGATGGTCAGCCGCTGCGAAACTGTCTGGCGGCCCGTCATCGTACATAGGTTGCGTATGCGAACGTTTGTTGAATACAATGAATGAATACTTCCGAACGGGCGGTAGTATACAAAAATATTAATATTATATTGACGTTGACTAAGTAATATGTATGATTTTATGGTCAATAAAATTTTTGAACTGAACTGAACTGTTTAGCGAGCCGCATTCCCCCGCAGGCGCAGTCAATTGGATATATAGTCTCTGGATAAATCTAACCCGTTGCTACTCCCCGCGTTTGCCTCATAATGACATGAAGTTGGAATGAGGTTTTGTCTTTTTTGATTTATCGGTGTATTTACTTTGTGTTTGCTATAGACGATATTACATTGAAGAGTGTGTAGCACGAACCTAACCTAACCTAGACGACCTAACCAAGAGTAATTCGTAATTTGTTTATTGTACTCCCATGACATGATAGAGATAACTTATGATAGAAAAGACGTATACAAAGGCGAGCTTAAAGTGTGCGAGCGTGTATACCTGCGCCTCCAGGTAACGGCCTCCCTTGGTGCCGATGGCCTCGACAATGTCGTGCGAGGTGTCCGCGTCGATGGAGGTCATCTCCACGTAGCCCTTGCTCTCCAGCGTCGAGCAGTGTAGCACGCCACAGTTGCCGAACACCATCTGGAAACGGGATGGAAACCGTTGAGAGGACTAAAGTCGGCTACTAATACTAGCTACCTAGCTACTAGCTACCTAGCTACTAGCTACCTAGCTACTAGCTACCTAGCTACTAGCTACCTAGCTACTAGCTACCTAGCTACTAGCTACTCACACGCCTGTCGCAGGGGCAATCTAGGTTGAAAGTATGTTAAATTGGGGCCGCCTGCTGTAATCACTGTATTCCCCTGAGTCGCACGAAACCATTTTGAAAAACGTGCTGATGATGACATGCTAAAATTTCAACGTTTAGTCACAGAAATACAACTCAGGGTATGCGTGGGCAACTGGGCACAATTTGTACCTCTGGCGCTACGTTTGTTTAGATCGCTACGTGAGTTTAGGTAACGCGGGGATGGGCGTACCTCCTTAGCGGCCTGCGGGTCGGCCACACAGGAGAAGGTGATGTCGGCCTCTTCGATGACGTCACAAGGCGTCGTCGCTATCGTCGCGCCCACCTTCTCGAAGTCCTTGCACTGTGGAGACAAGAGAATAGGCATACCTAATTAGAATATGGATAATGGATTCATGGATGACCACCGTCCTAACACAGAAAGAAGACAGATGCTTGCTTTAGACATTTCATAAAGTAGGTCAAACTATTTATTATTTATTTATTTATAACGTTTATTTATGAAAAGCACTTATCTATATAATTTAAGTCTGCCAAACTGCGAGGCAGTTTGTCGGCAGGTTGGTTTGGCTCTTAACTATAACAGTACTTTATTTCAATTAGTAAACCCATCACCCGTTCCATTTTTAAGGATATTTAAAGGTTTTTAATATAATATTGTTTCAACATACATTTAAACTTTCTCTTGGGCATTGCATCTGTATTTAACTTATCTGGCATATTATTTAGTTATCTTAGGCATCACCCTACAAGCAGTTCTAGACCCATAATAGGTGGTGACCCATTACTATTACAGTAATAGGTGGTTATAGTCTGGAATGCTTCCAAATCTGCATAAAAACACGGTAAACACATTTATCTTACAACTTAGCAGAACAAAGTGCAAAACTTTTAATACTCCCCAAAACTATCAACGCCATCTATGTTCCCACAGAGCAAATCAAATAGTTCCTAAATTAGACTTGGATGGCGCCACGGGTCCGCAGCTGTGCGAATGAATCGATAACGCCACGCGTCGTTGGTTGCCATTTGCGACGCGCCCCGGCCGAACGCGTCAACGACCCAACACGCTTCGCCGCCATCTTGCTAGCTGCTACATCCGACCACCTTAGCTTGCCCTCCCAGAGACCCAGCTAGGAATCGTCTAACTCATGGTATGAGGGTTCAAGTTGAGCTGGCATGAGATTGGGAGTAGACTGGTCTCGATATCGCGAAGTTTGTAACGGTGACCGTGCAATACAGATTGCATTTTTGTTACCATACTGTTTTTTTTGGGACTTGAATGATATTGGAGAATGATATAATTTCAGGGCTCGGCAGGTACCTACATTGTTGTTTACACTACGTTACGCTAATGAATGACGTAGGTAGTCGTTAATCGTGTTTATGTCGTAGCCATATCGTCAAATTTAGCCATATCATGATATGGCCGGTTTTAATGAAAACATGTAGGTATTTTTAAAAGCATTGTTATTCGGCACTACGTGATGTTTTTGTGTTATACATGTCAAACTAACACGAAGACTATTCGGGGGCTTCACTGCGCTCACCCCCTTTAGTCTTCACCTAACCTACCGCAGTGTTTGCCATAAAAGATTTCATCGTTTTATATTTCACGTTTGGCCATATCATATTGCTACGACATTTACATACTTAATTTAGAAGCTCCAATAATAGTTGTTTTTTCTGAGCAATGTGAAGACCTACCACCTCACCTCTAACAAATTCAATTCAATCGAAGGCGGATTCTATGCACGCTGCACAACCGAAAAAGGATTTCTCTCAACTTATCTGATTTGTCTGATACCTGCACTGAATAAATAACGGGTCTTGAATAGGTACCCATAGGATTGAGATAGTAGATTTTTGCAACATCGCGTTCGTGCCTACGTCATTGGATATAGCGACAGTAATTTGTTGGTCTTCGTTTATTTCCGAACACCGTTCATAAAGTAGTTCGCATTTCACAACAACAACGCCCTCCTAATCTATCTACATGTCACGTGATAGGTAGGAATCAAATCGAAATTAGGTGATTGGTTAATTAATAGCACGTAATTATAAATCGAATAAAACGACTTTCGGATTAAGAGTTAATTTAATTACCATAATGGAACGATGTGGTATTTTTTGTTCGACTGTAAGTACTTACTTAGTTCCCTATTTAATCAGATAATATATTTGTTGACTGACTGTAACCGACTCACAGTTCATAATTCTAATCATTTTCTTATCATTATCGTAAGACGTAAGAAACGTAAGACGAAACCGGAAATATAGATTGCATCTCCAATCTTCAAAACTTGAATCCGCATCAGTAATATTTGTCACGTCACGTGGGCTTGGAAGCCGATAAAAAAAAGTACTAAAGTAGATAGGTAGACATGTTTAGTTTTAAATTGAATTAAAATAACCGGCCAAGTGCGAGTCGGACTCGCGCACGAAGGGTTCCGTACCATTATCTATAAAAACCCGCAAAAAAAAAAATACGTTAGTTGCTTGGGAGCCCCCCTTAATATAAAATTTATTTTGTTTTATAGTATTTGTTGTTATAGCGGCAACAGAAATACATCATCTGTGAAAATTTCAACTGTCTAGCTACCACGGTTCATTAGATACAGCCTGGTGACAGACAGACGGACGGACGGACACCGAAGTCTCAGTAATAGGGTCCCGTTTGGCACCCTTCGGGTACGGAACCCTAAAAAGTGTTCAGGCAGGCAGGTGACGTAGACTATTGTAGGTCAAACAAAACGCTCTGTTAGAACAGCTGCGTCACGGCTCGAAGCTGCGTAGTCCTAGACACAAATACGCACGCTTGGATACTTGTCCGTCTGTTGTAGGACGGGCAGGAATCACCACTTGTTACTGGTTTAATACCTATTCTATGGTTTGTGCTTGTGTGTGTACTGGTACAACTAGATTGTTTTCAGTAGGTAGCTATAGCTAGCTATGGCGATCTGAAATACGATAGGTATTATTATTATTTGTGTTATTTTATCGACCCGATTTACAAGAGTGTTATTCTATCGATCCTGCGATAATAAACATTGGTCAGAAAAAGTAAAATTAAGTAGTGCGTAGGTAGTGGTGCGACTGCGTACCAGCTTCGGTCACACACACAGCGACTAATCGCTGCGAGTGCATTCGCTGCGAATTGTAATCGCAGCGACTAATGGCTGCCTGCCTGTTCTACACGAGAATTTCGACAGTCTGCGAAAGAGATAGCGCGGGAGAGAGAGAGAGAGAGAGAGAGAGAGAGAGAGAGAGAGAGAGATATTCATCAGAGCTTTTCCATTCGCAGCGAGTACCCTGTCTGTCACACACAGCGACTAAAGGCTTCACATTAGGCTAGTATTTTAGTCAAATAGCGAGTAATTTAGAGAGTACAAATAGCCCCCACTATCTACTGGACTAAATTGTTAGTGTTCAGACACGTTTAGCTACTAAATTACTCGCCTACTCGACATGCGTACATGCCTTAATCGCTGCGAGCGAATGCATGAGTTGCGCATCCACTGCGTCGGAATCGGAGCGGACGGATTTATTTCTTTGCATTGATTTCTGTGGTAGTGCGTGCACTGGATCGTCATTTCTGCGCTGGAGAGCTATATGCCTTCCGATGACTTCATCCGCCTCGTACGGAGCGTACGCTCCGATTCAGATGCGGTGGACGCGCAAACTCTATTCGCCGCGAGTAAAATTGAACATGCTCAATTCAAATCGCGGCGAATTCAAATCGCGGCAACTGAATCTATTCGCAGCGAATAGCCTGTCACACACAGCGAATACTCGCGGCGAGTAGGCATTCGCAGCGATTAATCGCTATGTGTGACCGAGGCACGCATCTTTACAAAGTATGTGGGTCACTCGAGTTTTTTTTTGAGAACAGAGACAATACAAGTAATTATTTAACGTCATCATAGAACTTATATTACGTATTAGTATAATACTTGGTAAATTCAGTTAGTAACTCATTCAGTCTAGCTAGAGTCAACAACTAGGGGTGGCCGAATTACCGGATACAAGTGGAGCGGATGAGGGTTGAAGATATCAAAGATAAAACGTTAATGTTAAAACATAAGTATAAATAGACTCGCAAAGCAACATTTGACAATGAAATACGTTTCAAATCAGTTGGCGACGACCGCAAGTAACCTAAATGGGAACACGGAAACCAAAACCACCGTTGCACACGATGCCTTGCAAAACCAACTAGGTCGTAATGTAGGTCTAACAGTTGCAAATGATGTACATTACACACTGAACATTTGAGTAAGTAGGTGGTTCGATGTGAAAGAAATTCTAGCTAATTGCGTCTAATGATGACATACAATTATTGTAGCTATTCCGACAGTCATTGTGGCGTCGTCCGATAAAGATAACGGTTTAATCAGATTAGATAACAATGTTAATATTAAAGGGCCTCATAGAAAGAAGAACCATTTCAATTCAACAAAGAATGTTTCCAATGAGGAGGTACAGAGATATTCACTAAAATATTTAATATTCCACAGGTTCGAAGATTAACCTTGGATCACAGACTTCAATAGTAGGGGACAAGGCACGGGGCGCTTGAAAGTGTCGCTAGCAAAACGGTGTCAAAACGGGAAAAGTGAACCGATTTCAATCAGTCGTGCTTAGACGGTGCTAGCCGCGTGACGTATCGGCAGCACAACAAAAATGGTGTCCTGCGAGGTAAAAACTTGTAAATCATACCGAAATCGCAATACACATAAACAAGGAGTATCGTATCACAAGTAAGTTATATAATTTACAATTACTATTGGCTGTAAATTGATTATTCATAAAATTTTGTTCTCGAAAAATTCCTCAAAGTAAAAATAGGATAATCAATCATTCGACTGACGACCGACATAGTACCAATAAATTCCAACAGAGGCGCTATTCTGTCCGGCCTCAAAACGGTAAGAAATTTAGTACGGGAAGGCCTATCCTTTGTATATATCGATACCCTGGATAAGTAATTTTTCAACATATTCAATTAAAATCAAAATCAAAGGAATTGCTTAAGTTGTCTTTAGGCAAGTAACAACTGAGACACTACATAACACGCCTCTGAAATCAATAGCGCAGTGTAAAATAAAGAGCAATATTTAAACGTGGATTAAAATTAAAATTGCTGTATCGTTTTGTAATAGATATTTATCAACAATGATGATGAAGGTAAAACTCTAAAAACGAATCGTACATACGAATTGTTGTTGTTTCTTTGCATGATGAAATGTCTGTAACATCGCCAACATATACTCTGATCCACTTTTGACTCGTAACACTAGATGGTAAGGTCGAATATTAGGTTATGTGACTTTTACAATACTCCTTAACAAGGGCCACGAACGACCATTATCTTAACTAGCAGAACAATTAACCAAGTTATATTTGGAACATATTTAGTACATAGGAATCCTTCTTCGCTCTACGTTTTGAATATACAAAGTTAATTGATCAAAGGTTCACCGGTACTGCAGTATCTTCTACCATGTTATTACTCCCTAGGTAACTACTGTTTAGTTATTCTGCGGTATGTGTAAATCTACCCCTAGATATTCTAAAGGGAATAACATCCTGGACACAGCCTCACAAGAAAACCTTGGCCTCTTTCTCGCATTACTTTAGAGAAAACGTTCACTTGCAGAGCGCCAGTGGATTTATTTTCTAGCGCTAATTGGTAGCATTTGAACGTCCACGTGTATCCATCCCATCAGGGCCCGAATTCTACTGTACACAAGCATACCACAAGCCTGGCACAAGCTTCAATACGACGCATTTGGTATTCTACTAAAACCGGAATCGCAATTCACAAGCGCCAGCCTGACGTACTTCGTATTCTACTGTCGGACAGTAGGCTGCAGCCTACTGTCAACTGTACTACAAGCGCCAGCCTGACGTCAGCCGGCTGACGTCAGGCTGGCGCTTGTGAATTGCGATTCCGGTTTTAGTAGAATACCAAATGCGTCGTATTGAAGCTAGTGCCAAGGCTTGTGGTATGCTTGTGTACAGTAGAATTCGGGCCCAGTTAGTGATAGTACGATGTTAGGAATGTATCTTTCCAGAAAACGAAATTGATTTGACTTTCATTTCTCGATTCTTATGACACGATTCTGCGTTAAAACAATGCATAGGAGTATTGTTTTCCATATTCAAGAATCCCTAGAATGCATGCCGTATAGACAAGCAAAGCCATTGTTTCGTTGAGGGTTTCTTTCACAGATTACTTTGTTATCCATTAGACAATAAAACGAACCTATTGTGTGAAATCGTGAATAGTTAAAAACATAAGTTAGTGCATAGCCGCATACAGATCCCTTTGCATGCTTCATGCCAATGATGATTCTGAGCAAAATTGCTAATTGGAGTAAAAGAGAAGACACTGATACAAAATGAATCATAGAATCTGTGTTTATAAAATCATGATAACTTATGCATGTATTTATATGTATAAATACAAAAGGAAAACCACAATAAAATTCGCACAAAACAGGCCGGATAACAGTACTCTACAATACTAGGAATACCGTTTGTATTCCTATTAATTACCTATTTAAAACTAATACATAAGAAATTCAGTGCTGATGCGGGACGTACTCGTAATAGCATTAGAGCGTTTCTAGTCCGCTAAGGGAATTGGGGTCATTAGTGTATTGCCTGAAGATGAAGATGATCTATGTAGCAACTTGTGACTGATGGTTCGACCATTCTGCTAAACGTGGCGCGGAATAAGTTATCCTCATACAGCTATGTATCCGTGTAAGTAAGAATAACTTTACAAGGATATTTTGCGGTACTAAATTAAAAAAGTCTTCAGCGATGACCCACGCAGCTGTTTACAGTTAATTAATTCAGTCTGCCGCTTAGACAATCAGTCAATTCTGCCATGAAATTGTTATGGCTCATCGTTGCTCGTCGTCTGTGACGCGACACCTGCGCATTTTTCAAGTCAACAAACTGCGGGTAACTAACAAACTAAGGTCCATTTGCACCAAAAACTTAATACGATTACGGCCTTAATTTTATTTCGCAGCTGTCAAAATGTATGAAATGTGTCAAACTTAATTGTGATTATCGCCCTAATCACAATTAGTATTTTTGGTGGAAATGGCCCTAAGGCTAACAAACTAACCCTGAGTTTCACGGAACTATTTTTTTATTAAAGTTGTCACTTAACTAATTTAATCGCGAGAAGCTCATAGGATAGTCATTTGTTTCAGCTGATAAGCATTTGCTTAAATTAAAAGATTGTTTCGTGAAACTCAGGGTAGGACTAACAAACTAAGACTAACTAAGGCAACAACGCCGATAAGATAGGAATATTTCGACCCGACTAATCGATGAAGTGATTGACTAAAGTGGGGTGACCCTGACCTGACCCAGTTTTTAAATGGGGAATCAGTTTGGTGTGTCTGATTGATATCAACCCCTGCTGGGGGTTAATAAATTATTTTTTCTTAATTCTATTGGAATTATATTTTAGATATAAATCTATGGCAATCAATGAAGGGAGAGCAGGAATAACCGTGCAGTCTTGGGAGCTACTAAAAACCTTGAAATAACCGGCCAAGTGCGAGTCGGACTCGCGCACGAAGGGTTCCGTACCATTATCTATAAAAACCGCAAAAAAAATCACGTTAGTTGTATGGGAGCCCCCTTAATATTAAATTTATTTTGTTTTTTAGTATTTGTTGTTATAGAGGTGAAAATTTCAACTGTCTAGCTACTACGGTTCATGAGATACAGCCTGGTGACAGACAGACAGGCAGACAGGCAGACAGACAGACAGTCAGACAGTCAGACAGACAGACAGACAGGCAAACAGACAGACAGGCAAACAGACAGACAGGCAGACTGACAGACAGGCAGACAGACAGACAGGCAGACAGACAGACAGACAGACGGACAGCGAAGTCTCAGTATAGGGTACCGTTTGGCACCCTTTGGGTACGGAACCCTAAAAACAAACCGATCCGACCGAATACAAAATATTGTCATCTAGCAGGATTTAACAAATATCGACCGTAAGCTGTGCTATTTATGACGGTATGAAACACCGACTGTTACTCATACATCCACAAAAACTGGCATATTTTTGGCGGACGTCCATAGAAAGTACCAAATTATTTTAATCTAGTCATTTGGCCGCACAGCCCCTCCATGCGACAGCCGCAAAGTTTCGGGATGATCTTCATCAAAGAGAACAGCAAGAGAATAAAATACGCAACACTGCGAGTGATTTTATTGGCGATAAACTAACGATGATATTAACGATTGCTTACGAAGCAAAACAGAACAAATAGACAAGACATCAAAATATTTTTTCTGTAGGGGAAATCTGCATGGGTACTTGTTTAATGTTCTCAGGTCAGGCCTCTACGTCATTCTAATTAAGACATTAATGGTCGTTTTCCTGTGTAGATGATTGATTAATCCGTCTATTATGCTGTTGGCTAGATGCCGGCGCGCGCATCTTTTAGTATACCGAAAATTGGACTGTGAACTGATGATGATAAACGGATTTGACTCATGTGACGCTATACGGATTTGGTTGGCTCAGATCTCTTTAGCTAGAATCTTTTCAACTGTTAGATTTTTCGGTTTGTCTGGCTTGTTCGCTGCCGTGTTTGGCTGGCTTGGCATATTGGACTTTGTGTCAATCATTTCACGTTTCCCCCGGGTCAAGAAGACTTACTTGAACTAACTCCTACGAGACTGCATTGTTTGAATTATCGATTTTTAGTCTCATCTCTTTTCTCTCACCAGTCTGGTATAACAGTCTGAATACGTGTCATACGGGTCTTGTTAATGTGCCATGGTCTTTAGGGCTAGGATTTAGGCTTAAAAGGGTTAGGGTTCTGTCGTCAAGCTGCAGTCGGAACAGGTGTGTCGGATGTTCCCAGTTCCCACCACTATCTATCTATAGCCGGACTGAAGGCGTGGGCGTCAATCGTGTGAACACGCGATTCGGTTCCGAGAACTTGATAATGCTAAATGATGAGTATCTGGCTGGAGAGTTGAAGACAATGGCTATAGAAAGTACGAGCGGACGGAGTTGGGAACCGCTTATTGAATTTGTTTGAGAAACATAGTTTACACGTGAATGTAGCTGGGGCGGAGTGGTCGAGGTCCGATCGAATTCCGAAACGCGAGAGCATACTGAAAGTAACTGAGTTCTTGGATTTTATGAAAGGGTATCCTGCAGAGCCGAAAGCAATATACTTCCGTGTTCATTTTCCTCTAGATCCCTTCGTAACAGCAAGAGAACAATGGCTTGTTTCTGTAAAGGTTGAGCGTTATGGCCAGAGGCAAAGTTCATGGTTGCTATAACTGGTATTGCGATAACAAAGTCCGCTGTGGTGGCAAATCTATGGGTTAAAAAGTTCATTGTGTGCTTTCCTTATAACGTAAAAACATTTCCTTGGGATAGTAGTTTTGTTTAAGCCCGGGTCTCTCAAGGGATAAACAGTCAGATAACTTTTTTTGACACTTTTTGTACGTGTGAAATGTAAACAGATAAACAGACAGATAAACGCTATCTGAGGAATGAGAGAACGGCACTAAATGTAGCAGCGGTTTTAAGAAGTTATGGTAATCGGATCGAATTAAACAGATTTTCGACAGCATAATCACCTATTCAATAGATAATTGAGCTGATGAAGACCTAGAACTAGAATTGCAGAATGCAAAAGTAACAAAGTGTAGGTGTTGCAAGTTTCTTTGTGTCTACTTCAATCAAGTATTTTATACGGACCGCCACAAACACGCGAATTCTCGACAGCCTTGACCCGCGGCACGTGGCTTTATACACCCTGAACTAACGAAAACTATCGAGCTCTCGGAGAAGGAAATTGCATAGATGTTTAATTCTAAAATTTATCTGAGCACGGATGAGTAAAAATAGTCAGCCACCTGGGCGGACGCACTTGTAACAAAATGGGTCACCCAATAAACTGGGCTTCGTAAAAAGATGAGCCAAGTATCTTCCTGGTTACTTCTAAATATACGTAAACAACATTGTCGTCTAGAGTAGACTCTAGGAGTCACATTTGAGCTGATATTTTGTATGGATGCATAGCTGACAACTTAAAGTTGAGATAACACTCAGTCAGTCTCTTGCTCGGGAAATATCGTCGCCAGTGTCACACAACCGTCCCGTCCAAAGTCCACGGTCCGCGATTTTCAACCTACCTACATGCAGATAAAGTTCAAATCATTAATCAGCAGTCTAAAATGTGCATACTGCCAATACTCACTAAAGCGTTACTCAAGTAAATGTTAGATAATTCTTCCGCAGAATTCGTCGTTCGTCGAAACTACTGTAGCTGTTCTTGAGAGACATCTCAGTCAAGACTAAGACTGACTCAGTGAAACTTAAATGTTAAGATTTAGTGATTACTTACTCAACCAAAAGTTTACTGGTTACATTTCCTTTCATTGTAACATTCTGAGCCCGTATGTGATATTTAACGGTGTTACGTGCCTGTGGTTCCGGTTACTCGGCATGGAGGTTGGTTTTGCAACTATCAAGCTGTTTGAGTAATGTCCTTAGCATATCATTTGCATTACACATATCACACATAGTTGTGGCCGATGCAGCTGCGAAATGCAGTGGAGTTGTGCTTGGAATAAATGACGTGATTTGTGTGCATAAAGTAAATAATTACTTTTTTTTCATACATATTTTGGCGCTGAAGACAGCCGTTCACCCGTTGTATATTAATTTAAGTGTATTATCTTCAATGCTGTTTTGTATACCAAAGATAATAAATTTTATTTATTTATTTATTGGTACTAAGCCCACAGCACAAATAAATAAATAAATACAGCGCATCTAATCTAGTTACAACTATTTCATAAGTCTTGTAGCTTCTGTAAACATTATCTTCTATAGCTGTGGCGACGGGCTAGACCCCAGGTATTATTGGGCCTACCACACCGAATGCGAACTCGTGACTCTACATTGTATGCCGTTTGAATTCTGAAT
Organism: Argyresthia albistria; assembly: GCA_963457715.1. Classification (NCBI taxonomy): domain Eukaryota; kingdom Metazoa; phylum Arthropoda; class Insecta; order Lepidoptera; family Argyresthiidae; genus Argyresthia; species Argyresthia albistria. The sequence goes on along the minus strand of OY735259.1, from coordinate 9,714,905 downwards.
GTAGTGAAGTTAATAGCACAGGCGATTCGATTCCACGTCGTTTACATACAAACATTCATTAACTCGATGTTTTCCGTATTGATCGGTAGGAGGGTGATAGATAGTCAATTATTTATTATAATTAACGCTCCTTACTGCGGAAGCAATTAAATCAACTCCAAGTCAAGATTTTTTTGTAAAGTGGCCATCCTATTATATCTCAGTTTAAAAGTCTACAGTAGTATAGAATAGAGGTCGCGGCCACATATAACACATTTGGCCACGACATGAACATAGTAACTTTATCTGCGTTAATGCATTATTAAACTTAGGTAAGTACCTACCTAGTTGTTGTGACAGACAATGAATAATGCGGTCATTCAATATATTGCTCGCTCAATTCCATTTCATAGTATTCGCTTCAAGTAAATGACGCAATAGTCAACAAAGATATCCTTCGCCTATATACTTGTTTATCTTGCATCGATCACCGACCACATCATAACGATCTTGCTGAGTCTACAAGAGTATCGATTGTGTCCTGCCGACAGACAAGTCCTAAAGTCTGTTAGTGCTTTATGAATACCTCGAGTAGTTTATAGTCTTGGTACAGACAGAGCCACCGACTTAGCTGTTCAGGTGGGAAAAATTGGTACTACGGACTTGTCATCCGCCATCAAAGAGAATACATGCTATACTATGTCCGCTATTATGAAGACTACTATGACACTAGTGACCCCTATCAACTGAACAGCTAAGTTGGTGGCACTGTAAATGCATGTACGGTCCCCGCCAGACATGATTCGGTCAATGTCATATTGCATGTCATTTGAAAGTAAATGTGGATTTACAACAGGTTTTGGTTATAAGCGAATCCTGATTTGCATGCGAGATTTCGCGTCAGAAAATAGATAGGAATCTTAAATAAGCTGCCAAGTTTTATGGGATTTGGGTGTATACATGTGCCTGCATGAAATGCACCAAATTTAAGATTTTCAGGACTTTGGTAAGTACCATAGAGGTTTTTATGACATGCGAATCGGCATAACTTTTTCATAATTGGTCTTAAAAATATTATAAGATCGATCGTCTTAATTTTATTTTTATATTTAAGATCCTCACACCATTTGATATGTCACACGGCATATATATTTTTTAATTTTAATTTTCCCATTTGGCCCCCCAAAAGTGGCCCCATGTTTCATATTTATATATTTTCATTGCACCCCTGTCTTTGGGTCGCAAATATTGATATGTGTACCAATTTTCAACTTCATCGTAAATTAGTAAATTGCCTGTGACGGAACGGACAGACAGACGACAGACGCAAGAGTGATCCTATAAATAAGGGTTCTCTTTCTGAAATACGAGCATAACTAACCCTAACAAAGGTTAGTTCTTTGCAATTCTTCCCGAAAAAGCGGATCGCCAGTATCATTTATATACGTCACAGTCACATACATTGCTTCTAGCCCCACACTGAGATACCCTGTTTTTTACGTCATTGGAACCACAAACAACGACGTCACACACATAATAAACGTCCAAGACCTGGGAATTTTCATTTCGGGATAATTTTAATTGCACAGCAAATAACTTATCATTATCAGTATCACTTAATGGTATTTACATCAATTAAATATATTTTTTACATCAAAATAATTATTTCGCTTTCGCTTTATTGTAAAATAGGCTTACTGATATAACAATATTTTGAGGTGACTATTTTGCTGTGCAATAAGTATTTTTGCTTAAGATTGGGAATTAATTTTTATACAAAACGTATTTCTTTTTATTTGCAGTTAAATACTAGGCTTTATTTTCTTCCTCCACTAAGATTCGAACCAGGGATCTCTCGGCAGTCAGATATAGTGTTGGCTTGTTGACAGAGTCGCTTTCTGACGCGCTAGGGCTCGGCACTAATTCTAAAAGAGGTATCTCTACTCCAGATCCCCGTCTTTAACAAAGCATCAAAGATACAGGTGTTTACCCAACGCGACGGTATGCGCGGGACATGTAACGTGTTGCGTCACCGTTCGTCGCTTGCGAACAATCCACGGACGGACGGCCTCTTTGTTCTTGACATACTAGTCATAATTTATAAGCGAACGCGTATTGACACACACTGGTGTTTATACAGGTTTGTACAGACAGTCTGTCAGCTCCCGGATATAAGAGAGGAGAGGACATCAGCTAAAAGGAGTTACAAAACTCTCTCTTCTAAAAGTTGGCAGTTGGCAGGATAGGACAGCGAGAACAGTGACAACGTTAAGTTTCCGTCAAATTTTGCCTTGTGGGCTGTGCATCTTGGTTTATCATAAGAACTCATAAGTATAAGTATAGGTTCACGCTTAGTAAGCATTGTATTTAGCTAGGTACTAATATTTATCGGACAGTCTGAATGATAGTATTGTAGCATAGGTCAAGCTCATTATCAGTCAGTCTGGCAAAATACATGAAAACGAATACTAGTATGATATACATACAACAAGCCAGAAATTACTTTCGATAAACCACACAGATATTTTCGTTTGGCCCCACAGTATGGTAAACTTTGTCATCATGAGAACTAAACAGAAATATCTACAAGGTGTAAATGAATTAACGCAAAATGATTGGAGCAACTTTACTTTTCACTTCCCTCCCAGTACATTTTGGCCTGAGTAGGTCAGCTGATTTGTATGGAGAAGTGAAAAATTAAGTTGCTCTGATCAAATCGGTCTCATAGTGAAAGTTGCTGAGAATGATGTCCCTAACAAAGTAGTTTCTCATTTTGCGTTAATTCATTTACACCTTGTATATTAATTCATCCATGAGCCAATGGAAGTTATTTTTAAAGTCTCTCTCTCTTTAAAGAATTCCCAAGGACGAAATCCTATGTTAAATGTTGTATAAATAGGTAAGCCAAAAATATTATTAAATCTGTAATTAATTAAAGTTTAGTTGTCCCTAAAACGCAAAAGCGAAAATCCTTGACGGGCCGAAGTTTCGCGTAGGAAACATCGGCCTTCCAATCCAAACACTATCAATTAATGTAATACGTTAACAATTTTTATAGTTTGCGTGCGTGCAGAGCAGACATTCATGTACCCATAACCCACTTATCTTAACTCAAATAAAATAATTAAATCCAGATTGCAAAAATGTACAAAATATGTAATTCACCGCGCTATATCGTCTCGCATAAGTCGGTAAGATAAGATTTCAACATTACACATCATTCTAATATGTCCGCAATCTTATCTGTGCCCAGGTTATCCATCACAGATAAGAAAATTAAATAATTGTAGCAGAATTATTATCTATCTACCCGTGGCTCTGCCTTGGTATTGAGTATTCTGACAAACCATATTTTTCTGTGATAGTTCTATTACTACCTACTCAATAATACAATAATTGAAACAAAAAGTAAACTTTAGAAAAAACCGACTTCCACAAACCCTATTTGATTAGATTGAGTTTAATACAAACTGTAACCCCTCATCCCCCCCCCCCCCCCCTTGGGGAATCTGGGGGCGCGGCAGCGCCCCCAAGCCAAGTCGAGCAAAAAGCAAAACATACGGGCGCAGCAGTAACATCCTTTACAGGAAGCCATTCAGAGCATATTTGACCTACCTGTTACTCCGTTGTGGATAAAGATAGAAACCTGAATTCCCGGCGGCTAAAAGGCACCATGTCATAAGACATATTCTCAAAATTTCAATAAATTTGAACCAGTAGAGTTGAAGGTACAGCAATTCAAAGTTCCTCAATTTTGACACTCACTGACTCACTGATTCACGATCATGAAAACTCTAAAGGTTACTTCTAGCGAACCCACAAGCTTAAAATTTTGAGCATGGTTAGAGTTTAGCCTGCAAAGCCAAGGAAAACTCAAACATTGCGTAATTTTAGCCCCAATTTCATAATATATTAATTATCAATAAGCTCAGTACACGACTACTTCGATTCATCGCTATTCCCCATTAGATGTCGCTAGTCGCTATGTGTATCTTGAATCGCGGTATGGTTTGGTTCCAGCTATGATTTAAATAACCGGCCAAGTGCGAGTCGGACTCGCGCACGAAGGGTTCCGTGCCATTATCTATAAAAAACCGCAAAAAAAATGTATGGGAGCCCCCCTAAATATTAATTTAATTTTAATTTAATTATTTATTTTTTAAATAAATAATATAATCAATATATTGTGAACACTTTAAGCGTCTACCTGCTACCATTATCAATATCGAGCAAAAATGAGCAAAAAAATCACGTTTGTTGTATGGGAGCCCCCCTTAATATTAAATTTCTTTTAATTTTTAGTATTTGTTGTTATAGCGGCAACAGAAATACATCATCTGTGAAAATTTCAACTGTCTAGCTACCACGGTTCATGAGATACAGCCTGGTGACAGACGGACGGACGGACGGACAGACGGACAGCGAAGTCTCAGTAATAGGGTCCCGTTTGGCACCCTTCGGGTACGGAACCCTAATAAAGCGGTTACAATATTGTCTAATATCGCTATTCCCCATTAGATGTCGCTAGGTTTTATTAGATGTGCTCAGGTGTGAGCCAGGGTAGTACTCTGGGCCCTACCCAGTTTTTTATTATGATCAATGACCTTCCCGACGTCGTGAGGGCGGCTGAGTGTCTGATGTTCGCTGACGACCTGAAGCTGTTCTTGCGTATAGACAGTGATAAAGACATTGGGTTACTGCAGAGTGATATTGTAGGAGTCGTGGAGTGGAGTCAGCGCAACCACTTGGCGTTTAATACCTCCAAGTGTAAAACGATGACGTTCACTCGATCTCGGTCGCCACTCCTCCATGATTACACGATTACGGGTTCTCCGTTTGTGAGAGTTACCCAAATACGAGATCTAGGACTGACTCTTGACTCTGAACTGACATTCAATGACCATATCCGGGAGACTTGCAGGAAAGCCTACAAGTCCCTAGGATTCGTAATGCGTCAGGCGACGCGGTTTAGGGATGTTTCCACGTTAACCTCCTTGTATAACGCCTTTGTTAGGAGTAAATTAGAGTATAACGCACTCATCTGGGACCCACATGAGACTAAATATACGCTCATGCTGGAGAAAGTCCAACGTAAGTTTGCTAGGCTTCTATACAAATTAGTATATGGGTACTATCCTTACCTATTCCCGTCCCTATTTGTGTCGGGGATGGTGGGGATAGACACCCTAGAGTTAAGGCGAAAGTTAGCGCTTTTAGTGCAGTTCTTCCTGCTTCTTCACAACAAGATTGACAACCCTACTGCACTGCGAAGCATTGTACTGAATGTACCTGATCGGTACGCAATGTTGCGCACGCGCCCTCTATTCGCGACGGGTGTTGCCCGTACAGAGCACGCTCGTCACGCGCCTACCTTCCAGGCGCTGACTTTACTCAATGCGTGTATTGCTCAGCACTCAGGGGAGATAGATATATTTGATATGCCGTTGTGGAAATTTTTCAGGGTCATAAATATTTTCCTAAACAACCGGGAGTAAAATAATTGTTTGCTTGTTGTCTGTTTTTTGTATTTGTAAATTTAACCTAATATTTTGTGTACTGTCTCTGTATCTTGTGTTGGCTCTCACACGTTTTGGTTTTTAATACTGTAAGTGTGACCTGCTTTGGTAAATAAATCTTTTAAATCTTTTTAAAGGTGTGCATTTCCTGAATCGCGGTATGGTTTGGTTTGAGGTATGATTTATATTTATGTAACATCAAAGCCACAGAGAAGAGCCCATAGAGATAGGGAGTGGGCTTTGAGAAAGTCGGTAGCTAACGCACAAGAAATAGTACCCGAAAAGAAAAAAAGGAAAGTTACGTACAAAAAGAAATGAGATCCCAACAAAACATGCATATGCATATACAAAAACGCCAGTCTCGCAGCCTGCGCAGTTTATTCTACCGTAAAAAGTTGTGAGATCTAACTTTAAACCAAGTCGGTTAATTTAACCAGTATCTGTGTATGGTAGAATCTTTCCAACAACTTTATTATCGTATACTGTTAAGTACCTACCTAATTAGTTAACTAATAACATTTATAGTGATCGGATCAATATAAGACATCTTTATTTCTTCAATAATAATTAGAATAACTTGGCAATCGCGCTCAACTGACCACTCTATAGCACCCAGAGCACAAATGAATATTATTACTCAACACAACATATCTCTAAATAAAGATAAACTTAACTAATAAGAAAACAACGAATTATTTCGGAGCGAGAGCAATAGGTACATTACGTTGCACACACGGTCCTATAGTCGACAACTTTTCTACGTGCGATTGCCAAGTCATTCTAATTATTATTGAAGAAATAAAGATGTCTTATATTGATCCGATCACTATAAATGTTATTAGTTAACTAATTAGGTAGGTACTTAACAGTATACGATAATAAAGTTGTTGGAAAGATTCTACCATACACAGATACTGGTTAAATTAACCGACTTGGTTTAAAGTTAGATCTCACAACTTTTTACGGTAGAATAAACTGCGCAGGCTGCGAGACTGGCGTTTTTGTATATGCATATGCATGTTTTGTTGGGATTAATTTTGTCATATCCCATAGTAGCGACAAAATAAACTTAATTTTATACATTATCACTAGTTATATGGTACCCAATCTACATGTGGATGCTTGTTATTAGCTTTTAGTCTGCAATATGATGTTATTAAATAGTTAAGATAGCTGTAAGCTTCCCTAAAATTGTAAAATAAAATAAAATAAAATAGTGCTACCCCACGCTACTAAGGTACCCCTGTACAAAGTTTCATGGCTCTAGTTCCACCGGTTTAGGCTATGGTTGCCTGCCCGTCAGCCACGCATTGTATTTGTACCTAGTATTGAGCAGATCTGGTGGCCATATGTGGTCTTCATCAGCAGTTCCGCATCACATCACAATATTGTGCTTACCATGTGCATTTGCACGAGTTATAATGAAAAACACAAAAATCACTATAGGTCTGCCTATAATATTTGAAGAGTTCCCTCGATTTCTCCAGGATCCCATCATCAGATCCTGACCTGGTGTCAATGGGACCAATGGGAAGGTAAACCCTTTAAAAAAAACCAAATCGGTCCATCCGTCTCGGCGCAATCGGGGAACAGACATAAAAAAAAAAACATCCGGACGAATTGTAAACCCCCTCCTTTTTTAAGTCGGTTAAAAAATAGCGTCATCGCCAAGTCGTTTGATAAATTCTTGAATAGGAGGGACTTGTAGACTTGTAGACTTGTACACGTGTGTTGTTCGCAGTCCAACAATGTATCCGGTCAAGGACATGCATTTGGGGAGACCAATTCATTTGTTGAACCTGCTTATTGGCAACCGGCTTCTACTCGTTTACAACAAAGGAAAATTAAAATGTTTGTTTCGCATTGCGGTTGTTTTTTGTTCGTCTCAACTGTCATCATTTAGGGCATTTAATATAATTGTTTGCAAGATTCAGCAAGACAAGCCTGATTACCACTACATTGCAACATACTTTACAAGGCTAACGTGTGTAAATAAATAACAACATGATATGACATAATAATCCCAGTACAACGAGTGCATCGAGTGATAACAAGTAACAAATCGTAGCCGTTCAGTAGTTTTACAGACCTAATTGGGAATGGAGACTACGAAATCTTGAGAACAATCACAAAGGGTACATTTGTTATACATATTATATACATATTATAAAATCTTGATTTGTATACGGCCAACATTTCACTTCGTTATTAGATTATTTACCAACACATGTAATTTTTGTCTGTTAAGAATGCCCCGAAAACCACGACAAAACGCGTTCCGACCTTTGAGTCTTCTAAAGGTGCTTTGTTTCACTGCTGCCGTCTGAAGCTAAACAATACACAAGTACCGTTTCTTTTCATCACACGATCTATTCTCATCGCAGTGTTTACGGTCCAGCCGAGTGCCCCAAAGGCTATACAGATTGACGAACAATTACCTTATTTCCTGTGGAGTTTTATCGGCGGAGTCTTGTAGGATTCCCATTAGGATACGGACCTCTAAAGACAGAGGTTTCGGAGTCGCTTTCGGCGCAGCATCTCTCGAGAAAAAATCGCATCGCATTTATCTTAGGTTACTCGTTCTAGATTTTTCTGTATCCCTGGTATGGTTTGAATACCATATAAATATATTTTGCACGTATCGTGTCACTCACACACTCCGGCTGGGGCGTGGGGAGGCATATTATGGCACATATATCGATGTATGGCACAGAGAATAAGATGGTCAGGATCAGATCAACAAGGGATCTCTTTCTGGCGAATCAGTTGCACATTAGTAGCTGGTTCCGTGAAATCATATGCAATATCAGAGTCAACCAGTGAGAATTTAAAGACATGAAAGTACTTCAAAAGGACTCTACAAGGTGTAAATGAATTAACGCAAAATGAGAAACTAGTTTGTTAGGGATATCATTTTGAACAACTTTCATTATAAAACCGATTTGAACAGAGCAACTTTTTTTTCACTTCTTCTTTTCTTCCACTAAAGTGAAGTGAAAAATAAAGTTGCTCTAATCAAATCGGTTTCATAATGAAAGTTGATCAGAATGATGTCTCTAACAAAGTATAGTTTCTCATTTTGCGTTAATTCTTTTACACCTTGTATATATGCACAAGTATATTTAACAAACCTCATACGTAAAACAAATTGTTTGAATAATGCATTGTAAAACAATTGTGTAGTATGTTATTATAAAATTTGTTAACACGTCTTCTGTTTCGTTCGCGATTGTCTTGCCACGAGTCCAGAAATATGCACGATTTTGAGGGTCTTCGATATTTATTCAGTGATTATCATAATTATGAACAGCTACTACCATTATATGGGTATTGTATTGTGTGCATTGTATAATAATAGTCGGGTAAAGGAAACTTATTCTAGCTCTGGGTTTATGGAACTTATATTGTATCATAAGTTTATAGAACTAACATTAGAACAGAGAGTAGACATAAAGGTTTTCATAGAAGCCAGCATATATTTACTCCCCAATTTCCGAGAGAGTGGTCAAATAACAGGCGAATAATCGAAATGTAATTCAAAATAGCGGCTCGTGATTGGCTGTTTAACAAGTCGTCACAGCTAATTTTACTTTCGGAAACCAAGCGTTAGCATCGCTCAAGAAACTACTTCGTCGTCCGTCGTTGAGAAGTAAGGTGAAGATGTAACAGTGATGACGTCATTGGCACAGTCAGCAGTATGGAACGTTGCAAGTATTGCATCGCAACAAACGACCTGCCAACCGTGAATACTTGGGTTTGATGCCCAGCTGAGATACACTAGTACAGTCTAGTAACAAGACTAGACTCTAGTTACACCAATAGAGTGCAATCGTTTTAGCACTGAATTGCACGGAGTCGGATACCGATTCCAGGGGCTTCACAACTGAAGTAACTAACATACCCTGAGTTCTATGCAGTGATCAAAGTAATTCTATCGCCAGAACAGAGAATTTAGAGGATTTAGAAACATTTGTAAGGCCTCTAACATCCTCATGACATCAAAAGGATGTTATAGGCCGTTAGCTATAACAAATATTTGGGCTTATCAATTCGCCTATTGGGAAACATATTAGGTTATCACAAGCGCGACGTCAGTCATTATGTACGTGTCTTGATACTATGAATGTTATTGAATCGATCATCGTTCTAAAAGGCCTGTTGTTAGTCTAGCCAGACATCATAATTATCTAGGCAGATATCATAATTATCTAGTCCTAGTCCTAGTACTGCTATATACTTGATCAGAGTATTCAGTTATTTTGTGGCATCATCACTATAATATTGGGCATTACGGAGTTGTTTGTCATTATTATATTACGAGGTATACTATGTCGTGGCCATATATATAATTGATAATTTCATTAAATGGTCAACCATTTTATTCTTAGAGTATTTTATCATATAATAAGAATACCTAGGAAAGTCAACTTGTAACATGTATATGCATCTATACGCGGAGTGCGAAGCCATAGCGAGCGGCACAAGGCCAAGACCAAGTGTGAACCATTTATCAATAGTTAAAGGTAAACTAAGTCTTATTTGCGTTTCCACTCGTTTCAGACTGCGAACACAGCAGTTAAGTTCACAGTCGTAGCGCCTTGCAAAACAAAATGGCCGCACTTTATTTCAGCTTTCCCTCTTCCGTTGTGACTGAGACGCGCGAACGAAAGAGACGGGTAAAATATTCGCTGGACTCCAGAAAAGGGTCAGGTATCAGTTTAACTTGATAATGGTGTGTCAGGTATCGTGAATTAGTTACACGTGCGAAGTCTCGTGTCTTTAGAGTTTAATAGATCCGGGACGAAGGACCAATTTAAGCAGTTTAGCTATGGCACGGCAGCAATTACAATTGATGTAGATTGTTTTCAAGATGTTTTTTGCATGACAGCTTCCTTACTGCCTATTCCTGTGGTAAGCAGAAATAAAATAGAGCATAAACATATAAGCAGTATTTTACAGACTACACTTAGGTAAATGAGTTTCTGTAATTATTAACTACTTCTGGCAACGTAGATGGCTGATAGCAGTACTAACTTCGCGAAAAATGTTACAAAGAAACAACGATGAACAGTGAAAACGATGTCGATGTAAGTAAAAAAGTATAGATAGAGGCATGAGCGGAGATATTACAACGCAAAACATTAGAGTGATAAGGAAATATGATTTATGTATTTGATGATAATTAACAAGTAAAGTGGTTATAAACATAATAATAATTGTATTGCGACAAAAAAGAAATCTTCGCTTGATACTATCAGTTTTCCTGAGTAACTTAGGACATAAATAACTTAACGACGACGTCAGAGAGGGAATGTCAGGGTGGTCTATTTATAGAACAGGAGATTTAATCGTTTGGAAAAGGGCTATCACAAATAGAACCCAGTCTCAGGAATAGCGATACATCGTCTAAGAGCGATACAGATAAAAGATAAACATACTGTTATAGCGGCTAAAGCGAGGCTGGCTGTTGTTCAATCGCCAAAAGAAAAGAAATGACTGCATGATTTTAACAGGAATTATGGATGCGATTTAACTTCTTATAATTGTTGTATGGTTTTGTATGTTAGAGACAACTCTATTATCTCGTTTCGACGAATAGACTACAGTATAGATAGCGTATCATACCTACTCGTAGATTTGTAGTTGTGTGAACTTGTGTAATGTAATTAATAACACGCCTTTTATTTCAGCTTTAATATGAAAAATTTGCGCAGTATACAGGTGGCGGTACAGACAGAGTATAAGGTGACAGAGCTAGGTATACAAGCTGTTCCGCCGCCCAGTGCCTGTAGACAATGTTAAACTTTAAGGATAGCGAAACGAAACATTTGGCTCCGCTAAGGTGACGTCACGTAGCGATTCCAAATGTCAAATCGCATACATAAAAAGTTATCGTTTCGTTTCGCTAGCGTTAGCGTTTAACTTTGTCTAGGGGGGCAGGTTTTGTAAGTCTAGGGGGGCAGGTTTTGTTAGTAGAAGGGGGCACGCACGAGTAATGTTTAATGCAAATGAAACTTTATACTAACAACTTTGACAGTATTTAGAAAATCTTGTTTAAGTATACTTTTGTTAGGGTATTTTGTTAACATTTTAGTATCGTACGTCGTCGTCGTCTCGTCCTAGGTACAGCCAAACAAAGCCGCGTTGGCCCACTTATCGGCCTTATCTCCAGGCACATAGAGCTCGAAATTGGAACAAGCACGTTTGAGGATGCACGTAAAAATGTATGCTCCGCTGTCGTGCGCATTGAGCTAATAAACAATATTGACTAATAAAGTTTATGTGGTGGAATAGCTGTTTATAAAATATAAATACAATTTATGATATCATCGTGAGACACAAACAGAAAATTATAAGAGCAATGACACCATTGGCATGGTACGTGGAAGATATAATAAACGATGTTTAGAAAAAGTAAATAAATAGTAAATACCAGCTCGGAAGTGTGGTTTCCTTCAAGCGTACATACATAGATAAGTACCGAAAAAAGTATTCAAGGGTATCCTTGAAACTATAATAGCCGTGATTATGTTTACTGGAGTGGGTGCCTCGTTGAGAGAGATCTGTCAACGGAAGGGAAGGTCCGAAGATCGATACTCAACCGAAGACATTGAAAAGAAGATTTCAGGGGCCCGATGCTGCTCTGAGAAACGCACTTATATTGGATCGCTATCGCTTCTAAAACACCCAAAATGGCGTCAATGGGTATGCTCCTAAAGAATGGCAAATAGATCGTAAATAGATTGCAAGCAAGCGTCATACGCTACGCTCCTTCTATGCTTTAGTTATTGTTCTGAGGTCTATTGCAAGGGGATGAGACTCGGATGAGAACTTGATATCCCCTAATTTTAATGTCATTTTTTTTTCCTTTTCGGCCAGGAGAGAGAATGGCAATCTCTTGAACTGAGAAATCGCAGTTCTCAATTTTCATGCTTTTCTCATATCCGTGCAATAGGATTGACAATTTCACTTTATTACAATGAAAATAAGGCATAAATTCCAATGACAATAAAAACTCATTGCGACCTCACTGACACTTTTTGGCGCGTATTCGGAAAATTCACACAAAAAGTTTTCGTTCAAAAAGGTCGAATCTAAGTTTATCATTTCTTATTCAACCTTCTTGCTTGCTATGCAAACAGGCACTTTGTTTTCCTCATAGATAAATAGCAGAAAGGAGGATGCAAACTCTTCGGTTTTCCTCGTGAGTTTAGGCACAGCATTCAATCTTCTAGTGACGTAGTGTAGGGTGAACGTAGGGTGAACGATTGAATATGTGAGCTTAAAACTCACGAGGAAGACCAAGGCAGAAAGAAGGATGCAAACTCTTTGAGGAAGACAAAATGCCTGTTTGCTTCTCGTCGTTTGCATTGCAGCTGTTCCAAAACAGAGCAGTATATTAATCGATGTTAATGCAGTCTGATGATATGAATATAATGTCTTATTGTGTTTGTACCACCAACCGCCGAGCGAAGCTCGGTACCCAGATTTTAATGATAATGTGGCAACCAAGGTAATGAGTTAAAGACTGAATGCACATCTGCTACTGCTGTTCAAGTAGGTAGGTACATCGAGCGAGAAGCAACGACAGCATACTTTTGAGTACCTATCCGATAAACTATTTATTCATTTATCACGTTTTATGGGGATACGGGCCAAATAATTTATAGGGATATAAAGAGTTGTCGTAGTCGAACACACCACTACGACTTCGACGAATGTCCATTATCCAAGCTCGTTGTTATGCAATGCAAACAGTGTGGCACAAAATACTCGTGTCTGTATACAAAATGGTAAAGAAGGCCAGGCAAATCCCAAAGCCGTCCGCTTTGAAATAAAATTGAATGCAGCCATACGCGCGCGGGGTTCCAAAACCACTTTCGCCTCCACTCGGCCGCCTTCGGGAATCATCGTTACCGCCAGCTGACTGGGGCAATGTGCGAGCGAGAGCGCGATAGATATTCCGAACGCGAGCGAGCGAGACACCCGCCCGCGCATCGCGCAGAGCCGCCATTTATTTCTTTCGAGTGCTCGGCTCTGCCGTAGTGACAGCGTATTTCAGTGTCACGATCGCGGACATCAAATAATTTCGTGTTACTGTGAAATTTATATAATAAATTTTATTCACATGGTTGTGTACACGTGTGCAAACGTTTTTATGTGATTGCAAGATGGAATCTGGTGCGTTTAATCGGTGAGCGACCGCTCCCTGCGTCCGAAGTATGGCAGGCGGAGGATCGCTGACCGTTGTCAACACAGAACCGTGAAATATGCCAGTTGGAGTAAAATGTGAACAATTATTAGGTAAATGTGGTGTTGTTTCGTATCCCCGTCGTTGATTTTAGTGTTTGTGTGTGGTGTTCCATGATGGGAATGCAGTGGATGGATAGTAGAAAGGTGGGCCTTGGAAAGAGCTTGTGGGTAGTGATGTAGGTAGGTAGACGGAGACCCTCAGGCCGATACAGGGAATTGTACAATCAAATTCATCTGCAGCTATGGTGATAAACGCGCTAATAAATTGAGACCATTCGTAAACAGTCCACTTCTTTATTTAAGTAATTCGCCTTGTAAACTAGATTTTTCGAGACATATTTTTCCTATTTCATAAGCGGAAGATTACGGTCTTTTAAATTATCGTAGTTTATATATTGGAAATGCTAGTAAAGTAAGATTTTAAAATATTTCATATTAGGTAGGCACTTTTATTGTTTAGTTTATTGAGCATAAATTGTTTGGTCAACTCAATCATCATTAAGGCTGTCTGAGCAGAATAATAGGTAGGTAGTAGGTATTTATGCGCTGCTAGGTAATAAAGATATGCTCGCCTTTATACACTGTTTTACATGTTTTGTTTTCACAATTATCTGTCTGCAATAAAGAAATTATGAATTAATAGGCGCCTATAAAGTAACACAGCCAAGTATTGCATTTCCCTTTTAAGTTATATGTATTACCCGTTCGCTGTAGGTTTGCCGGTGCGTGGGAAGAAATTCCACCCAACAACGCACAGATTAATAAAGCCCAACGCACCGGCAAACCTACAGCGAACGGGTAGTAACACAAATGAGCAGCGATGGGCTAGCTCCCTGTGAGCGCCTTAGACCTACGACGGTATAGGTTAGGCAAACGCCAGATGGCATTGTATGTATGAAGAACAAATATGTAACTAGTTTCCACACAGACATCACGTCATTACACTGAGCGCTCATCAATCTCATAACAGCCTTTTCCTTTGTTCCAGCAAATAAGACTATGCAGGTTGTAAAATAATGCGGTGGGTGCACAAGTTGTTGTGTTTGGCATTCGTGTGCGGCGCGCTGTGCCGGGCAGAGTGCCCCGCGCAGTGCCAGTGCAGCCCCACACGCCTGGTCTGCGACGGGGCCAAGCCCCCCGCCGGCCTCCTCACCAGGGGAATCCTCGCCCCGCATGGCAACCAGCTCCAAGAGTTCACATGGAAGAACTCCAACATATCGAGCCTAGCCCTCGACCTCTTCGAGGGGCTATCGAACTTAGAATACATCGATCTAAGCGGAAACGAAATTAAGAATACCGGCCCCGAACTGTTCGCCAGTCTGAGCCAACTCAAGCATCTGAATATTTCTAGAAATAAGCTGGATGATGTGCGGCGGCTGACGTTCGCGGACCTGGAGAATTGTGAAGTGCTGGACGTGTCTCACAATGAGCTGCACTACATACCGTTTCAGGTATTCGCGCCGATGACGAAATTGCACACGCTCGATATCTCACACAACAGAATAGCCACTTTCTTAGACTACTATTTTAAACCTAATAAGCAGCTGAAAAAATTGTTCCTAAATAATAATAGCCTAGTCAAAATTACACCAAACGCTCTAGTCGACCTTCGTGAGCTGGAGACCCTGGACTTGTCGCTCAACAAGCTGGCTTACTTCCCCAAGTCGCTGTTCGACAACTGCGAACAGCTGTGGCGCCTGAACTTGAGCAACAACCCATTCAAGGACTTGTCACCAGACTCCTTCAAGTACCTGCCTAATCTAAGATCCCTAGACTTGAGCAACAACAACATGCAGGTGCTGCCGACACTGCTCTTCCGGTTCAACGAGAACCTCAGAACTCTCTACCTCGATAACACTGACATTGCAGTCATAGAGAACACCAATTTCAAAGGCTTACGCAATCTAGAAACGCTGTACTTGAGAAATAACAAGAGATTACGTGAGGTTGAGATGTATGTCTTCGAAGATACTCCAGCGATATCGAATCTCGATATCAGTTCCAACGCGTTGACGTACCTGCCGCTGTCGTTGAGTAAACTAGCGTACCTGGAGGACTTGAGGATATCTCACAACCCGTGGCCCTGCGACTGTCGGATGGAGTGGTTCCGCAGCTGGGCGGAGGAGCGGAGGGAGATACTGAGGAACTCGGACCTGAGCTGCACGCTTGCCTACCCGGGTGATATGCTCTACATACTGAAACAAGCTAACTGTCGCCCTCCTGAGCTGATCAGCAGTTCCCCGCCCACGTTCTATCGACTCTTGAGCAATGCGCTACTAAACTGTCAATTCAAAGGAAACGGCGTCCCCGCGCCGTCCATTACCTGGATCACGCCGACCAGAAACGTGTTCCATTGGAACCCTGATCCGTTAATCCCAGACATTTACCACAAGCATGGCGTGGCGCACGATGCCAACTACAAGCCGATAGACATGGATCAATCGCGCGTCAAAGTGATGGAGAATGGCTCGTTGTTCATCGAGAATATTCACAGAGAAGACACAGGAACCTATATGTGCATCGCAACGAACCCTACAGCCAACGTGTCTGCGGAAGTCGTCCTATACATAGATCCCATGACAATGTTTGAGATCAAGATCTTCAGCCTGATATGTGGCGCCATATGTGCTGCGGCATTCTTGGGACTCACATTACTGGTGCAAGCGCTCCGATACATATTCTACAGGTCAGTGAGCATTTGGCGTGTACATGGTACTTACTACAAAATTTTCTATTTTGGGGCGTCGAATCCAACTATTGTTTGTTTACAGATTCAATCTGATGGAGACATGCTGCAGCTGCTGCACCTGTGTGAAACGGGACGCGCCACGAACGAGGCAGATCTACACTATGCTTGATAACATCGAGTCGTACAAAAGGCAGCAATTGGAGAAACTACGCGAAAACTACGCGGTTCAGGTAAGCCATGAATCAAGCTAATCGAGCGAAACCAATCTGCGCTGAGCAATAAATTAATAGCCGTTATTTAATTACAGGTGCATCGTATAAAAGAGAACTGTACTCAACAAATGGACTGGATACAGAGCAGTTATACATCGCAGGCGACGAAACTGAGCAACATTAGAGATATCGGCACCAACCACCTATCCTCCATGAGGGACGGGTATACTGACCAGGTACGAGTACGTTAACCACTTTTTATTTTTGTTATTTTTATGTTACGGACGTCAGTCAAGATTGAACCAATACATAATGTACCTACTTCTAGTCTTATTATACCTTAGCCGACGTTTCAGGATGTAGCAATGATCTTCTAATGAGGCTAATTAACTTTTGCCCGTCTTGTAAGAATTTGCTCATGCAATTTGCTAATTCCGCTAACACACGCCTTTCTTGTTTCAGGTGAAGCGCGTCCGCGAATACTCAACCAACCAACTAAACTGGGTGCGGGAAAACTACGTGTTCCAACGCAACAAGATCCGAAAGTTCAGCGCGCACCAGATTCTGAGACTGCGCGAGTCCTACAAGTACCAGCAGCAGACCCTCAACAAGGTTCTGGAGAATCTGCCCAGTCTGTACTTCGAGAACTGTCGCAGCGGCTCTTGCGGTCAAAGCGACTCCATGGCGTTTGACCCCGACGTCGAGGTCATAGACATGTACCTCAAGACGAAGATAGACATGCTGGCGCAACTTCCCGACCCAATATTCGACAACGAGAGCAAGGTCTCGGTCTACTACACGCCTACTGAGAGATCCGTCAACTCTCGGAGGAATTCGCCGACGATTCCTGACGGGATTCATATAAACATGATCGAGGGTGGGCCTCCGAGACTGTTGGCGATGATCAAGCCCATCCAGTTCGGTCCTCCGCCGAGTGTCGAGACACCGTCGCCGCAGGGGTCACCGACCCGGCTGCCCAGCACCTCGAAGGCCTATCTGGAGTGCGAAAAGAAGGACTGCAAACCCTCTAGTGAACCGTTGTTAGGCCGCAGTGAGCGAAAAGTGTGGAAAGGCAAGTTCCGGTTGCCTACAAGTGCTAGTTCTCCCGATTTATGTGCGGACCGCGACCGGGTGATGGGTGAATGTAGCCACGAGCGCGCGCGTGTGATGCTAGCCGTCGAACTCTCGAAGCCGGAGTGTCAGATGCGGCACAAAGCGGGCCAGTTGGTGTGCGGTGACTGCGCAAAGTTGTGCGAAAATACGCCCTTGTAGTACAGGCTTCTCACGCGCGTCTTCAAAGTCTACGCCGTGTCAGATCGCGGCGACTTGCAACTCTGTGAGTACCGCAGTAAGCCGCCTCCTTCTTTCGTCTGAGGTTCGTACAATATGGATCTTCATATCTTGCCTGCTAGGTGGTGTTAGATGGGCGGGACCGTTTGTACTTGTAAGTAAGCTGTGATAGACTAGATTTGAATATACTTTTGTAGCGACAGTCTCCTGTGTTGTCAATAGCGGTAGGTTGAATTGAAGAGTATTCTTGTCATCTGTATCGAGTGAGCACGATTGATTGGAGCCGTGTAGGGAAGGTTATTGTGGGTGATAGTTAATGTAAATAAACTAATTGATTAAAGGGTTAGGATAGCTACCTACTTGTTTCAATCATTTTCCATTTTGATGTATTTTAGGGTAATATCTTAGATCATTGCATTTTATATTTAAACACGAATTGTAGAGACTAAAGTGAGTTTAAGAAAGTTGTTTCTGTATTTGTTATTATTGTTGAAGGGTTCGTGTAGGTTGGTGTATCGACGACGCAAGGCAGATCGTCATACCTAAATAATAACGTATTAGGATCTAACGTATTTGTTTGATCTCACTTGTAAATTGTTAGACCTAGCTACGAGTACAGTTTTCATAAATTATTTTCATAAAGCAATGATAAACTTTGTATGTCTGTAAAATAGAGTCTTGCAGTGATATGCCAAATGCAGCAACTTATTATATAACGTTTCTTAATACGAATTATACAAATACTGTTAAACATTTTCTAAATACATATTATATATAACAAGAGTAAACAAATACCTAATAAATCGTGGAGAATAAATTATTTTTCAATGTATGCTATGTTTTATTCACTACTACTGATATGTCTTGACCAATCTAAGTTAAATGAAACAAAGACAGTTATAACGAACCCTTTATTTGTAGACGAGACAGCCGGTACACAATATTTTATATAAAAACACTACACACACAACTCTAAATACAAAACTAGTCAGCAATCTAGTACCGCGCAGGTATGAACCATAGAGTAAGTTATATATGAACTACAGTAATTTACTTGAGGATCAATGATGGATGATACTAAAATCTCTCTTAGTACCATAACTTCCTATGTCTGAAAAGTTCAGCATTTTTTCGGCTTACGAAGGAAATCACATTATATTATCGAATTTAAACCAATTCCTGCCACCAACTTTTTGTTCATGAAATTGGCCCCTCCTTATCTTGTAAACTCTAAGCCCGTGCCACTTTCAAAGTGTTTTTTGCTATGACACATTCAGGCATATCTCGTGTCTAACGCCCACGTGTTAGGCGAACATTTACTTGCATCCTCTCACTTTCAAGTAACAACGCTCTCTATGAAACAAATACTTTTGCTGACGTAACTCGTATTGAACTTGGAGGACCGTGAATGTGTACCTATATTAGCCGTATGCACAGGTCGCTGCTCAAATAAAGTGCCTCTTAAATATCAGTTTCCGGACGGGACTCCGCAAGAATGTCCTAGACCAGTCATACTTGATTGATACCGAGTTTTGTCGCGGATTGGTGAGAGACAGAGCTATATAAACTGCATGTCTCTGTCCTCACTTTCCTACGACAAAACCCGTGTCGCGCTTTGCATGCTAAGGCTTCTGATCATCATCAGGTCTCGATTCTTCCCAGCCTAGCGTTATATCACAAGCATCACATACTCTTCTCGCAAATCGATAAACGACCCCGCGACCGATCCGTGCTTACAAAGACTACGTGTTAGAAATCTACACAGCCAGGGTCAGAATTTTGACAAAATCCTTTGTGTTAACGAGGATGTTGACATCATTTTGATACTTTTGCTGTGTAAATGAAATTGTTGTTTTAGGGCGTTATAATAATTCGCCAAGTTAAAACTTAAAAAAAACCGACTCCATGACAAATAAACTATTTGATTTGACCTATCACTTAGTCCTCCCCGCTCGATATACATTCGTCTATAAACTCGAAAACGGGCCTACGAAATCTGTTTCCTGACAGTGAAGTCCATACATATTACATAATATAAACGAATATAAGATCCTAACAGGCCGATTTCATAATTCATAATTCATAATTCGTCGTCGTATCTCGTGACAATGGCTATAAACACCGAAAAAGCTGGATGTATAATGTCATCCAGGTAAAAACAAATTAAACTTCACAGTTTTTTCATGTAGAAACCTAACTACAGAACAGATTCCTGATTTTCAAAAAATGGGACCAAACTATTGGGCTTCCCTTTTTAAGTCGGTTAAAAATGAAATGTGCGTAAGTCTTCCTTTTCCTGTGAATTGGCCCAACCGATGTGTTATTGTCAATTGGGTTTTATTTTATCAGTCTGGAGGATGTTTAGGTAAAAAGAAAATAAGGAAAAACCAAATAAGAAAATATGAAAAGGCCAAAAAATCTAAATAATTTTTGTATGGGAAGTTCACTCTCTTTCGCTAGATGGCATTGGTAGCCATATATCTAGCATCACTCAAACTACTTCGTTCAACCTCTTTGTTGGAAGCGGAACTCGCGGAACCGGAACTTACGTTTGACAGCTGTGCGTTGCGACCACCCATACAGTTGGTAAGCAAAGAGTTTCGTAAATCTGAGCGTAATTGATGCGTATCCCAAAACGGGTCGATACGAATTTTCAAAATGATGAACGAATCGTTTTGTGGCCGGGAACTATGAGAATACCTAAAACGCGCTGCGAAGTCACGCAACGGGCAGCTAGTGAGTATAACTATTGTCACCACTTACAAAGCCGAAACGTTGTAGTGGACGATTTCCTTGAGACAGTTGTACATCATACTAAATCAAATGTATACGTACTACGTAATACCTCTAATAGGTATTTAACAAGATAAGTGACCACGGCGCGTTCCTGTAATGGTAAGCGGGTGTTCAAATTGTGATGGATCATTAGAAATTAGATATTACATGAGGACGTGATTGCGAAGTAAATAAGCTGCCAAGTGCGGGTTGGACTCGCGTTGAGAGGGTTTCGTACAACAATAATATGACTAACACCAACAAAATACCCTAAAAGTACCCTTAAATTCAGTTTTTCATACAAACTTTGCACCCCAGATTTAGGGGGTTAGGGGGTTAAAGTTATAGATTTCTGATTTTTTATGGGATAAAGGTGCAAACATGTGCTTGCATACCAGAATTCAGATTTTTAGGACTTCGGCAAGTACCCTAGAGGTTTTGATGACATGCGAATCGGTCATATTATTGAGCACAACTTTTTCAAAATAAGTCTTAAAAATAGTATAAAAATACATTTAAGATCCTCACACCATGCGCTTTCATTTGATATGTCACACGGCATTTTTTTTTTTCTCATTTGGCCCCCAAAAGTGGCCCCCATATTCCATATTTATATATTTACATTGCACCTCTGTCTTTGGGTCACAGATATTGATATGTGTACCAATTTTCAACTTTATTGGTCTAATATGTTCTGAGTAAATTGCCTGTGACATACGGACGGACAGACACACGAGTGATCCTATAAGGGTTTCTTCTTCTGAGATACGAAACCCTAAAAAGGTGTGATAATTATTAGAAAGAAACTCGAAGACAGGGAAACGGAGGCCTGTAGTACTGGTGGTTTACTATCAACTCTAATAGCAGGACCTAAACCGGGCAGTTCTACTTTTTTAATACATTATTCATAACATTTTAGATTTTAGTATTGAAAAAGCAAAACTGCCCGGTTTAGGTCCTGCTATAAGAGTTGATAGTAACCCACCAGGTCCAGATTTAATGAATCTAGATCTAAACGTAATAACTGTAATACCTTGCTTTGTTTTCATGTAGATATTGCAGTTGCAGACGTAAATTGATATAAGATAAACTATTTTCATTTCCTTACGTGATGTTTTGAATTGGTGTATTGAATAGGCCCATACAACATACTACAATTAATGAGGGAGGCACAGGGATGGAGCAGATATGGTAAAGAGGCCTATAACCAGAGCAGTGGGTAATAAAGACCAGCCAAGTGCGAGTCGGACTCGCGCACGAAGGGTTCCGTACCATTATCTAGCTATTATACCGGCAACAGAAATACATCATCTGTGAAAAATTCAGATGTCTAGCTATCACGGTTCATGACTACAGCCTGGTGACAGACGGACGGACGGACAGACGGACAGCTGAGGCTTAGTAATATGGTCACGTTTGGCACCCTTCGGGTACAGAACGCTAGAAACGGGCTGATGATATGATAGTGATTGCATATTCTTTGGTTTATACAACATTGAGATAATACAAAGTCTTGTGAGAGTAAATAGATAAAGATCGATGACCTCATGGATTGAAATTGATTGAAGGGCACAGGTAATTATTTGAGGTCTTCACTAGTAAGGGTGACATCGATTGCGCATTTTCGCTTTTCAGTTGAATTTTATGTCTAACAATTAAACACCAAATGACATCAAGATGATTCTTGGGTTATGGCAGTTAAGTCGACAGGAATAAAAAAAAGTTAAAAGATTAATGTTCTATATGGGAAAAATTCTATGTTCTTTTGTTTGGGTATAAGGAATGTCAAATAGTAGTTTAGACGCAGCTGTCATACGTAACAAGTACCTGACTAATTATTAGATGGTATTTTAAGTGATATTGATTATATCAGCGTGTTTGCTAT
The DNA here is from genome assembly GCA_963457715.1 of Argyresthia albistria. Taxonomy (NCBI): domain Eukaryota; kingdom Metazoa; phylum Arthropoda; class Insecta; order Lepidoptera; family Argyresthiidae; genus Argyresthia; species Argyresthia albistria. The sequence goes on along the minus strand of OY735259.1, from coordinate 9,692,306 downwards.
ACTGTTAGCGTATGCGTGTATAATGGCTGGCTGTCATCTGGCCTGGTGCAGACGTTTGCTTTGCCGAAAGCTAAACTCTTTCCCACAGTTGAAGGAAGCGAGTGTAGAGGTTTCCCAAGCGTATGGATCAGGCATGACAGTTTAGGACGAAAGATGGGCTACACTATAATTCCAGCCTTCTAAAACTCATGCCTACAAAACCATCTCACTCTCCGTACAGACTTCTCGTAAAGAAAGCGGTCAGCTGGGTATAGAGGTTACCAATCACATCACTGAAACGGCGCTTTACATCCACCAAGAGGTAGGTACGAATCAAAATAAAAAATCTTCTGCTTTACCTGTAAAAATGGTCAGAGCATTTGAGCAAAATCCACCATTTCTCTTCTTCTTAGAGTTCTTCTAAATCTCTCAAATTACCGAATACACTATTGCAATCTGTTGCGTTGCTTGAATAAATGAATAAATGTATTTGTTCGTTTATATTTTATTTAATCTTGTTATTGTGCACTGCCTACCCTTTCATTATATAATTTTTCCTTTCACTCCTGGTTTGCTGGAAGAGATCTCTTTTTAGAGATAAGCTCGCCTTTGTACATGTGTTTTCTTTTAATGTAACTGTTTAAATTATTGTGTGCAATAAAGAATTGTGAATTGTAAATAAATTTGAGTGCTGCTAGCACCGTATCTGAGCAAGCTAACTTTACTCTCCCGGTTTTTCACTTGGGGTCTAACTAACCCAGATGTCACTGGAGTATTGAAAGTAAATTTTTTACCAGTTTGTGTTAAGGCGCCTCATGACTAAATTAGGGGTGCTTTTGTTCATGTGTATTTCAGGAAGTACTAGGCAAATCGGAATCAATTTCTGGTATATGTAATTTGATAATCAACGGTTTTCATGAAGGAAAACGTGTTTGGATAAAACATTCTCGATATAAATCCAAAGTCAACCCTTTTTTCCAATATTTTTTCCTATTATACCTCAGTAGAAGTAGATATGATCTTTCTATTAATCGTAATATGTGGGGAATTGTTGTTACTAGCGATCTGAAGATTGAGAAATGTAATTCCCTGAAATAGCTTATTTTTATGTTTTTTTTTTGGTTTTGGCGCTTACGTTGATTCAGATTAGGCGCGAGCGCACAATTGCCATCCCACTTGTTCCTATTCCCGAGTTATATTCGCTTCTCACTTCCGCAATCTTCGTTTACCTTGGTTTGTAATTATTCATACCTCGCCTTAAGGTTCAAATCCTCTGAAACTTTTAATAACGGCAGTAACAAGTGAGTTTAAAAACTCAACAGGTGCACTTTGCTCAAGCTCCTTAACAAAGCCACTAACCTTAGCAGCAGTCCGGTTCCACAGCACCACCTTGTGCCCCGAGTTGATCAGGTTCTTCACAATGCCACTGCCCATGATGCCCAGCCCCAGGAAGCCGAAGGTCATCTGGCTGGCCTGGATGTTCTTCTCCAGGAGCGTCTCCGAGACATTCTCCAGGTCTAGAGGGGGGGTGTCCTGTAAGGAGGGAGGGAAATGTTTTATGTTTGGATGATCATGTTATAGGATAAGAGCTCCGTGGTCTAGGGATATCAGTCGGAGGTCTGTAGTCTAGTCACACAGGAGATGCAGGTTCAAATCCAGTGCTGACCAATGAAACCTTATATGGCCGTCGTATCGTGTGAGTGCGTTAACCTATAGTCTATTCGTGATAAGAATGCAGTAAAGTCATCACTGTCCGGCGGCCTAGCCAAGCCCCGTAACAAATCAAATCGTTTCCAATTCAAGCCAAGTTCACACTGTGAACTTCACAGTGACCAGTTGAAGGCAAACTTTCGAACGCGAAGGTTGTGTCCTGACTCCTGTCCTGTGAATGTGTGTTAACAGATTTAATTTTAAATTTCACTGCATTCTTATCACGAATAGACTGTAGCTAGAAATTTGTGAAGTTTTTCACAGCTCTGACGCACAAGTAGACCTGAGTAATTCATGATAACGCGTTGCCGAGTAAAAAGGTCTTGTCTTGACAGACGGACGGACGCACGAACAGACAGACGGACAACGAAGTAATCCTATAGGGTTTCTTTTTTCCTTTTAAGGATCGGAACCCTAAAATCACGTTTCTTGTATGGGGAGACATTGGAACACATTATTTGTTGCTGCAGCGGCAACACATGTACACGAAAATTTCAACTCTCTAGTACTATTATCTCTTCTGTGCTATTACGGTTCGTGGCGTACAGACCGCTGACGGACAGACGGACGGACAGTAAAAGGGTGTGTCGTTTGGCACGGTTACGAAACCTTATAAACTGCTAACACAAAAACATTATACTATAACATAATGGGATAAAGAGTGGAAGGAGACCGCTCAGGATCGAATGGAGTGGAAGAGGGGGAGAGAGGCCTTTGCCCAGCAGTGGGATATTACAGGCTCATAATAATAATTAAAAAAATAACATAGTTATTTTTCAATAAAACTCACTGGTCTCAAAATATTAGAGGGACGATGCAGCAAACTGGACTTCTTGGAGAACGAGTGGTTCAGCATCGAAGGCTTGTCGTTCAGGTCCGAGTCTGTGAACGACCGGCTGATGCCGGAGGTCTTGCTCTTCTTCTTCGGACTCGACTTGACACTGGTCGAGGAGGACCGCTTGACACTCTTCACCTTTGAATTGGTCAAGCGTATCTATAAATGTAAGCGGGTTTTTGTATCTAGTAGTGCTGAGGGTAGGTGCATGGCTCAGTCAGTGTGTATTTGGAAACCTGCTGTGACTGTGACTGTAGGCTTGTGGGTTTCATGCCTGCTTCTCACACATGAGATGATTCGAATCTTGTGCTAACCATATCCAAATCAATTAGTGTAATCGGAGTCAGAGAGGAACGGGTCCCGTACGTTGGCGCGAAGTAAACCGGCGCGAAAAATATTTAGAGTGCTCGCCATCGCGAATGGTCGTTTACACGAAAGGTCGCCTGCGCGAAAGTACGTAGTCGCGAAGAAGGATTATGCGAAAACCCTTATGCGAATACGCTGATGCAACAAAACTGGTTATTGTGGATATACTTGGATCCCTCCACCCTGCACGTGTCCCTTGGGTAGTGCTGACGAACAACAAAGCAATCTGAAAACCTTACTTTTTATCACGCTTTTATTAGCTTCACCTGTATGTTTGTTTGTTGTTTGTATGTAACCGACTCCTTTGGACTCGATTTTGACCCACTTTAAACGGACAGATTAAATTCAAACTTTGTACACTTATCAAGAATCAGCGACAATGTAATAATTTCATAAGTTTATCTCATTATCCTAGAGCAAGACATAAAAAATGAAAAATAAATATAGTTTTAAAAAAAGCGTCGGGCGCTTTGTTACATATCTTTCGTACATCGAGCGCCCGACGCTTTTTGTTTCACAATAATAATAGTATTTTTTATTCATTATTGTTTTAAGGTTATATTAAAAATTATTTTTAACTTTTTAGTTAGAAGTGCTTTAAAAGCGTGTTTTTTTAGTTTTTTTAAACTATATATTATATTTACGAGATAACTATCCGTGGCCGAGCGGTATGCGCACATCGGAAACGATCGTGCGGGTTAAGCCACATCCGGCCGAGAAAAATGCCTCATAGAAACGGGCCTCATATATCCATAATAACCGAATTTGTTGGATCAGCGTATTCGCATAATCGTTCTTCGCGAGTACGTACTTTCCCGCAAGCGACCTTTTGTGTAAACGACCATTCGCGCTAGCGAGCACGCTAAATATTTTTCGCGCCAGCGTGCTTCGCGCAAGCGTGTTTCACGCCAGCGTGTTTCACGCCCCAGCGTGTTTCACGCCAGCGTGCTTCGCGCAAGCGTGCTTCGCGCCTACGTACGGGACCCGAGAGTACAACTGCATGTAATGCAGGAAACTATCGAAACAACTAAGAAAATTGTGATGAATAGCATAAACCTATATCCAACAAACTTATTCATATTCCACAAGCTCGTCCAACGACCCCAACGACCCAAATAATTTGTTCTGGTTTTTCATTGGTTTTCAACTTTATCTCGATGTGGATAAGACCTGTCGCTTAAAACCGCGGGCTTTAGGCGGACGGTTGTGTAGTTAACTGAGCTGATGGGCTAGCACCCTGTCAAGCAAAATGGAACAGTAAACACCTGACTAAACGCGGCAACTACTGTGTTCTAGCACCCTGTAGGATTTAGCCAACAGGATTTAGAGCGTGGGGTGTAGTCATATTTTAGGGGGTTGTTAGGGTCATCAGTCTGAGCCACTTTCAATATGAAACCGATTTGATCAAGCAACTTTAATTTTCACTTCTCTATACAAATCAGCTGACCGCCCCGGACCAAAACGTATGGGGCAATGAAAAATTTAGTTGCTCTGATCAAATCGTTATCATAGTAAAAGTCGCTCAGAATGGTCTCCCTAACAACCCCCTAAAATATGGCTACACTCGTCTGATACACCCTGTATTAATTAGCTACCCTGAGTTTCACGAAACTAATTTTTGATTTAAGCAAATGCTTAGCAACTGAAACAAATGCCTATCGACTATCTTATGAGATTCTCGCGATTAAATTAGTTAAGTGACAACTTAGTTTCGTGAAACTCAGGGATAGTTAGTTTTACCACAGATACTATAATAGTATACTAATACAGATAATAGACCACCTAGAACAAAAAATGACACCGGCGTAAACTGAGATGCTACGGAAGCTTCTTTAGTTCGAGGCCATTATCGCTTGGTGCAGCACCATCGAAAAATTGCGAATACCACAAGATGGCGCTAAGATATATAGGATTTATTCTAAGATAAGCGCCACCTAGAAGTATTTTAACTGAAACCATGGCGCTTAAAGTACAAAATTAAATCTTACTCCTCACGCCATCTCATTTTTACGAAGGGTTACTAATTCTAATTTGTATGGGATGAGCACCCTGTGGTTTTACACAAACTAAACAATGATCATCATCTTCCCGTCTCACCTTTGGCGTGGAGCTCTTCTTCTTGGTCTCCGGCGCGGCGACGTCTTCCTTCGACTCCTCAGCCGCGCCGTGGTCCAGCGCATCCTTCAGTTTGTCGAACTCCTCCTCAGGGTTCGTGGTGGGGCCATCGAGGTCGCCGAATTTCTGTATCGGGATGTTTGAGTTGTAGCCGTTTATAACGTTGTCCTTAGTTGTGCAATTGGTATTTATTGTGTCGTCAAAAGTCGCCGATCTATTTATTTATTTATTTCGTTCACAAAACAGATAACAATCAAAATAACATTATTGAAACATGCACAAAATATGGTTCTCGACTATTCTCCAAAGTATGTGAACACAGTTAGCTAGTATGTGAACAAAGCGATCGAGATTTTTTCCTAAACACGCAGCGTGTGATCATGTAGAAATAAGAAATGGTGTGATGTCAGATTTTTGGATATACAGGGTAAAAATGCGAGTCCTATTAGTCCCCTTATCTAAAGGCCCCTCCAGACTAACAACCGGGTTACCTTGGTGGATGTGAATGTTTCCTTCCACACAGTGGATCCACGTGTGTGTGTGTGTGTGTGTGTGTCGACAGTCCTCTGTGTGGAAGGAAATATCCACATCCACCAAGGTAACCCAGTAAAGCAGACCTCCACAGTCTGGAGGGGCCTTAACCCTGATGGCTGATGTTCATACTAAAATTTACTTTTTGGTGTGTAGGCGCCATTGTCCAAGCAAATGGAATCGTAGAAAGGTAGGTTCTAGTTAATCAGGGAGCAGTTTCTGCAACTGCAGACGACGTGTCGCGTGAGCGTGTGAGTGAGACAGCGAGTGTAGTTTACCTAGCGAGTGAGCGAGTCAACGGTATAGATCAGTTATCAAAACTTGGCGCGTTCAACACATTGACACGTTGCGCTTGTGTCGTGTATGTTAATTAGCGCGCGGCGTGATGTTGCACTGCATGGGCATCAGGAGTAGTCTCTCTCTCGCACGCGTTCAAACCTATGAGTATGGGAGACAGTTATTGTTTTGCTTTTATTGCTGCTTATAAATACAGAATTTATATTTATCCGATTACCTATTTCGATTTTTAACATCCTGTATTGCATGTGAAATTTCATCAGCGTGAGAATTGTGAACGTGCCAACTGTAAATAGCTGACCTATAGGTGCCGAATATGTTCACTCTCTTGTTCACTGAGTAGGCAAGCGACACATCCACATTCATTGGAGACCTATACTCAACAGTGGGTTGCTTAAAGCCTGATAATGATTATTTACTACCGATATCTCACCTAACCCTGAAGGAAAACATAGGTGAGCCAAAGAATTCCTTGAGGCAGACAATTGCCAATGAAGCCAAGTCAATTCAGAATTCACTGTAGCAGGCCTCCGTCACTGAATGTACTCGAGCGCTATAATTACCTACCGCCCGCCCGAGCTCTCGAGCAGCCCGGCTGTGGCCCGGCTGACCAAGTCAGTATGGTTGTCGCAAGCCAAGCGCACGCACGTTTTGAACTGTGTTCGTATCGTACGAGTATCTGCGATGCCTTCTCGAAGAGGCAGCCCTGCGATTAGTGTGAGATCGCGCGGTGCGAGGCGATCACAACTGTACGCTTGAGCATTTAGGCACATTTTAGCATGCAGCGGTTGCTGACGCGACGGAGGAGGCTATTATAGCAGTAGGTATTGGAAATTTCCTACTGAGTGAAGTATCTGTTACGTAGTAACTATTTAGTAATCTGTGACTGTAGTCAGGAATTGTTCAGGATGCTAATGACCAACAATATTGGAAGTATGATGTGATGACAGCAAGGTTAAGTTTTGAAAGAGAGGACCCAGAAAGAATACTCACCTCTAAGTTCGCAATATACTGAAAACTTCTGGCTTTAGATATTTCAAGAGAGCTAAAAACATGAAAGAGATCTCACCTCGGGGTTAACAATGTACTCCTCAATCTGGTTGATGGCTTCCTTGAAAGCAACAGTCTTGCATGACTTGATCAGCGTTTCCTTAAAATCCTGGTATGGCTTGATGTTGTTTTCTTCGATCCAGGCACTACAGATAACAAGAACAGTTTAGACACACAGAAATACTTATTCATGATTTTGCATATTTTTGTAGGCTTGCATCATGCCATGGGTCATGTAGAGGCTTATTTTCATTCAAAACAAATGTGGGATGTGGTCCACCCCTTGTTTGTCATTTTATTATTATTACTGGCCTATATGTCACTCTGCTGCTGAGCAAAACTTATTTTCCCCTCTTCCATACATCAGGCTCCTACAGATATAACTACTTCTTCGTTTTCAGGGGTAGTATTTTCTGCACCTGGTCAAATTGAGCCGGCCTTTGTGCATTTCCCCTGCACCTGCCTATACCTGCATACCTAGATCATGTCATGGGTACAGCTGTGCCTCTACCAGATGGATGTTCTAACAGTGCTGGAAAACATATCAAGGAAACCTTCCACAGCTGTGGCGATGGGTTGATCCACTGTCACACAAAATGGAGTATTGTCTTTCACCTCTTATAGGAAAAGGCATGATGGTACATTGTCTAAAACAGCATGACCAATGTGAATACCCTTTGCTATAAGCATAATTAGATACTCACTAGTTGTTTGTGCCAAAGAAGTAAATACATTGAGTGTTGATAGCTTTCTTGGGCTGCTTTAGCTCGGCAGTAGGTACGGCAACCTGAAATCCAATATAACTCTATCAGATAACTTTATGAACTAAAAAAAAAGACGACTTTCAGTTGATATCAAAACTTAATCCAATATTTTTGTAAGATTCTGATGCAATAATGCTAGAGCAAATATGGTCAGTACCTGGTGAAGGGGAAAGATAGTGAAATATCCAATATAGTCTCATATCGGTAGTTAAACAAATGGTCAGAGTATTGATGTAGTCAATGTGGATGACTTATTAACATAGTTTCTTTTAGAAGAATGTAGCATGAGCTCTTTGCTTGGCAGGGTTGTTACCGTTGGGGGCCAGCCTATTGTTCTCGTAACCGCGAATCTCCATACATTGATTACCAAACGGGGCCAAAAGGTATAATCCTATTATTAAAATTCAATCGCGTAATTTTCATACTTCTATTGCCGCTTGGGGCCATAGTGTCTAAGTACAGTCGGCTACCAAACCAAAACGATGATTCTGTAGTACTATTAAATTAATTTTAACAATTGTTTTGACAAGATAGTTATAAAATGAAAGACTTAGACGAAATTAGCAATGAGACACAAATTTTTATATTTGGATCAAATGTTAATATGTATGTATGAGTAACATGATGGTCTTGAAGTGGAAAAAGACAAAAACAGTTGGGAAACAGCCTTTATTCTTACAGGTGAAAGGTGTAAGTAAGGTAATTTGCATGTATTGAACACACTGAGTTTATGTTTGTTTACACTGCCGTTTATTAGGAGTTATGCCGTGACGTAGCTTACACCTCTGGATATCAATTTCCTGGTAATTTTCCCGCCTAATTATCTGCCTTGATCTGTCAAGCGTCAGAAACTACGTGCCTAGCTTATTGAAACAGTCAGCATATGAAGAAGGAATTTAGCAACAGTTTCTTATAAGGTATGGTTTAGTTTTAGATTTTCGAAAATAAATGAGAAACAGGGTTACTCACCCGGCCAGGCCAGGGGCTGAAACCTTTCATCTTAGCCCTGAAACAAACAACAAACATTGTATGGAATGTTTTGCGCAGTATTACGATCTGCAGCGACAAAATACATATTCGAAGTACATACCAAACTAAGTCTCCAAGTTTCAATTCGATAGCCATGTTTCACAAGCACTTGTCACGGATTTCTGGGACGAACTAAAGTAAAATTTAAAACGAAGCGCAAACCAAGCAAAAAATACCGTCGTCCGCGTCGGTCGTCTCGTCTCGTCAACTTTTGCTTGCCTACTCTTCTTGTTGTCTATGATGCCGACCGGCTGTCATTTATGTGTCAAAAAACGCTAACCTAACCGGAAACGAGTATCACAAAATGTTGGTCTGTGGTAGGTTTTGGTAGTGAGTACAAGGGCCGTACAATGCAATAACAAAAAAATGTAGCAAATTAGTTCTGCTACTCGATACAAGATGGCGCTATATACCTATTATCCGTATCGCTGAGGTATTTTATTTCTCGGAGGAAGGCTATCTTCATTTTGTCATCTTTAGAAAAACAAACGTTTTCATTCATTCATCTTGGGTGATCAGTCCAGTGTTACCATTTGGCAACTTTTGTTGCCATTTTGGCAACATTTGACCCTTCGTGGCAACCAAATGGCAACCAATCTCAAAAAGCAACTTTTTGGCAACATTTCCGACTAGTCGCGCGATCATCAGTAAAAAAATATCGAATATCTTTCGCAGATGAACTGAACGCATAGAATTGAACAAAATCAAAATAATATCTTTCGCAGATGAACTGAACGCATCGAATTGAACACAATCAAAATCTTGAACGCATTTTTATGCACAAATTAATCGCATCGCAACCTGCGATCATCATAAAAAAAAAAAAAAAAAATTTATTCTTGTGGGTAGAACGGTAGGTAGGTACCTATACCCTATCCAACATAGAATGATCTCTGACTCTCTGACAGCTGTCAGTGTCAAAACACGCCTATGAAGTATCGTATTTTTCGACAGTAAAATGTATAGAGACAATTAACATAGGTACTTTATTGGCAAATAGTGACGTGCTACACTTATCGTAAGACAAGTTATCGATCTTGACTCGAAATATATAATAGAATATTAATGATATTGTGTAAATAAAATAGATTGCAAACAACAAGGTAAATGAAATAGAAATACTACGAACGTACGTACGACTAATCTTACGATTCGACCAATCAGACTGCTCCAGCGAGTCCGAATCAGACTTTGATGATGGTGATTTAGGCTGTGAATCGATATAACAAGAATAAAAACATGTAACAACATCCTTTTGTTTGATTTGCTTGAAACATTCAGAAACTTTAGTTAGAATATCGACAATTTGTATTGAAATCGTAAAGTCACAGTGACAAGCTGTCAGAGATCATCCTATGTTGGATAGGGTATACACATTTAGGTAGGACATTTATAGGAAGAATGTATACAATATGTGTATTATATTGTTTAACAAGCTACCTGACGAATTCAAAGTAATGACTAGCAAGTCCTTAAAAATTAAGCTCACTAAGTGGCTACTACAACACTGTTTTTATAGCGTTAAAGAATATTTAGATTGTAGAAACTAAACATTTATAAATATAAAATTTTACAAACGGACATTTGAAATTTGAATTATATAACTAAACAATAATTAAATTAAAAACATTTACTATAGTATAACGCTATTTCATAAATTAAAACTTACTATTTTGCATGCTTATACATAAGCTTATAAAAACACTGGGCATACTTTAAAATTAAGATCATCTTATTACTGTTTTCTTGCAAATAAATTTCATTTCATTTCATTTCATTTATAGTTTAGAGAAGAATGCAATACATTTTCAATACAAAGACTAATTTTGATAAGTGACATTTTGAAAGCATTTGAATCGCCAACGGTTAACTCAAATGACACGGATAGAGATGTACCCCGCCCCGCCGCACTGAAGATTTATTGGCAAGTCCAAAATGTTTTATGCCTGTGTACAAATACATTGTAAATACAGTTGAGGAATTGTAATACTTATGGAGTGAGGTGAAACTGAAATAATATGTGGACAATATTATATTTTAGTGAAACTGAAATAATTAAATAAAGACTGGCTGCAAGGACTAGCTAGTATCCATAGCCGTAAAAATATATAAAAAAAAACAAATGGCGTTGGCAAATTGGCAACCTGGGCTGAGTAGGCTCTGGCTACACTGGATCTGTCAAATTGATACAAAACTCAAAACTCGTTCGAACATTTTTGTATTATTCCCTTTGTATTGTATTGTAATATACCTTTTCTCTATTATTTTTACTGTTTCACCCTAAATACTAATAATAGATGTAGTTCTTATTAAAATATTTAACGTGAGTTGTATTTATGTGCCAAATTGATGTCTCGCCCTCAACGGTATGAATCAGGCTAACCAAAATATAAACAAAGATATGATTGATTGTGATCTGATAGACGTGGATACCTTGGATCTCTCGGACGATCAGACATGGTACGTGAGTAATACTAATTCCTGTAGTAAATATCGACCGAGTCGATGAGAAACCCATGTTTGGATTGGGGTCAGCAGGTGGTCAACTTTGTCACTTTTTGACTGCTACCTTGTGTCAAGCTCGTTTCTGAACAACTACCTACCGTTACATTAAACGATTTCCTGCACAACCTCTATTCAAAGAAGACCATAACTTGCTTCATCTTGTTGCCTTTGACTGCTTGTGGCCTAAGGCATTAGTGACAATTTTGTTGCTTTGCTTGGTTGCATGAAATATAGAGTACCTTCATTCCAGTGGCAGCTCCTTCTGATTTTTGTTGGTTCAGGAAAAGGAAACGGTTGGAGTGTAGATAACTTATCAACACTCTGACCCTTTAGTTTTGAAATAACCTCTATCTTACTATTAATATTAAACTATCTTACAGATGATTTGTTAACTAGGTTATTGTTGATAGTCTTTCATTTAATTTAGGGACACCTAGGAATTCTTCTATCTATGCTCCAATACAAGTGCCTTTGCAAATGTCTGAAAGTGAAAAAGGTCAGTCAATGAGTAACTTAATAATTTCGCAACAGAATCCAGTTTGTTTGTTATAAGAACCACTGTAATAACATCTGAATCACATTGGTTTCGCATAAAATGGGTTTCCTTGTTCATATAAATTTACAAACCTAAATAACAGGCATAGGTATTGCTAACAATTGATAAGATAGTTTTATTATTTTATCTATGATTAAATAATTGCATGTCAGATAAGTATAAGATATATTGGGGGTATTAAGTATAAGATATATTGGGGATATCTTTGTACCTAGACTCTTTAGCAGGTGCCTACAGTCTTCACAAAATAAAAGGCCAGTTTTGACAGTAAACCCCCATGAAGTTTTAACCCCTAATGCATAGGTTATAAAAGCCAACTGTTGCATACAAGCAAAGCATACAAGTTGCACCTAAAAACCGCTTCTATTACCTATGCGTTAGGGGTTAAAACTTCATGGGCGTGAACTGTCAAAACGGGCCTTTTATTTTGTGAAGACTTTAATCAAAGTAGAAATATACATACATATTTAGTTATCATAATAATATTTACATTCAGTACTAATCAGTCGTAGGTATGTCAATTTTCAATACAGACTAGTTGTTTGTTGATGACTATGATTAGTGACATAATTTTGACATGATAGTGAAAACATAAATAACTAGATTGAATTCAAAATAATAAAATATTTCAGATAGCATACATCTTAACATACACATCCATAGGTATCATTTTATAATTAGAAAATAGTCTATAATTAAGTTAAATACATCATACATCCTTAAATAATAACACCCACACTCACACTCTCCTCCTCATTAAAGTTAATACCAACTCCAAATCCAGGAGATTCACTAAATGTTTATGTTTGTCTTCAAACTATAAACTATAAGGGCATTACCACAAAAACACAAACGACCATTCAGCACCTGTTTAGAAACAAAAATGTATGGGATTTGACGTTTGAGGTTAAACTAGGTTTAATATTTTTTGTGGTAACAAGGTAAGTAATAACTTATGTTTATAAAATGTGTGGTTGGCACATTATTATGAATTATGCCATTATCGTTGGCATAAACATTTAACTTATATTTAACATATTGTTTCAGGTTGGTAGCAGTGCCAACAGACTCAGGCGAAAAGGTGGATATTGTGGATTGGAGTCTGTCGATAGAGTGGCCGAACGAAGATAGCGAGTATGTCAAGTTGGAAACGGATCTTTATTGTCTCTTCGACAAAATACTTAAAAGTGAGTACCTACAAAATCTATGAAAGTTATGTGATTGATTCCAATGCACTCTCTATTTTAGAAGAATCTTTTACTTATTTCTTCTGCATTTATTTATTTATTGGTGTTCTAACCTCTGGTTAATTTGGCCAGGTGTCAAGTTTATTTGAAAGATCATAATTTGGTCAGGTTCTCTTGCAGCACCTGGAACTTAATGTCTTGGGAATGTATTGTTACTCAGCCAGCGCTTGACGGAGTGGGGGAATGTTTGCGCATGTACGCTTATGCCCAACCCCCATTCCGTCAAACGCCGCCCAAGTTGTTTTCCGACCATTATACCTACTTAAATATCAATAGGAAAAAGTATTCTTTCCTCAAATGTAATTGTTTAAATGTAATGCAGTCATTTGCCCACTTTGTTGTGTAGAACAAAACTCCCAGACAATAGGCCAATTAAGCCACGAAATGAGCGAGCGACTTTTAACTGTCGTCAAAACAATGGATGGATTTGTATAGAGCTATCTGTATGTTTTTGTTTATGCATCATCGAATACCTGGGCTCCTGCGGCAGTAGAGCGGTGTGGGAGCTGGTGTGTGTTGTGAGTGGTGTGTAATGATGTGCCGTTGCCGGCAATATTGAAGTAGTATAATACTGTATGCCGGCAATATTGCCGGCAGTTCATTATATTCCCACCACATTCCCACAAATGGCATCACCCACCCCCTACTATAGCAGAGTGTCAGTCAATCAAAATGAGTCCTTACTACACGTTATTACGTGTCATCCTATCTATCCTATTGCCGGTTAGTTTATACTTCAGGCGAACTGTACCAAACCATTTTTGGCGCGTCATTCGCAACGTTCGGTTTATCCACTATTTTGAGGCTCATCGTTTTTACGATTCAACATAATTGGCACAATTCAATATTGCCGACAACGGCACGTCAGTAGATGTGTGTGGCTTTAACTGTGACTTCAGAGCTGCGATTTTCTACGCGAATCGCATTGCAATAGCTATAGCGAGAGCGCAAGTTACCGGTTTGTGAGTAGCCGGCGCGCGGCAAACCAAATCCGGAATTTTGCGCCGTCGCTACGGTATAACTATTTCCGTGCGATCCGCGTACAGAATCACGGCCCAGAGCAAGGTCGTCGGTAAGCTTACGGGGCTCGAATTCTACTAAGCTAGCACAAGCTTCAATACTACTTTTACCGGAATACCATTCTTGGTTATAAGTACGCTGGCTCATCGAAGTAAGGCTTGTGATGGTCCTGTGAGCGGCTTGTGCACGTGGTGCCAACCCAGCGTGCCTTGTATTTTTGTAGAATCGCCGCCCGGTATGGCATATAATGTCTGTCACCCCTCCCGCACCGCTCGCTACCGCCGCAGGAATCAACTCAGTAAAGCGGCTGATGTAGATGTAGGATTCTATTGCGACATTCGACACGGCTCATAAGCGGAGGACAAAGATCGGATTTCAGTACCCAGCTAGGGAGGTATAAAAATGTAATCAATACCGTGAGTCACCACTAGCCAGGGAGCACTTATCAGTGGAGAGCGCATAGATACATTTTCCTTTAAAACACAACTCACCAATTTACGGGCGGCGGGGGACGAGGTAAGAGAGCTATGATTGGTCAGCCGCTGCGAAACTGTCTTGCGGCCCGTCATCGTACATAGTAGTTTGCGTATACGAACGTTTGTTGAATACAACAAACGTTTGGCGAGCCGCATTCCCCCGCAGGCGCAGTCATTTGGATATATAGTCTCTGCCACTAGCCCACTAGCCATGGCATTAGTGTATGTAATCTTCGATTAGGGCAATGAAGTTTCTTGGCGAAATGCGAATGTATTACCTACAGCTAATAATAATAAACTCTCTGTCTAAAACTCTCTCTGAATATCAGTTAAACTTTGATTTGGTTGTGGACCAATGATATAATATACCTTTAAGTCTAATTTTTCATTCTGTAGAATTCTGACATTTCAGATTTCATATAGTTTTTTATGAGGACAAATAATACAATTCAATACACCCTATAAGTCTAATTTTTCATTCCGTAGAATTCTGACATTACATTACAGATTTCATAAAGTTTTTTATGAGGACAAATAATACAATTCAATAACTATAACTTTGGGGTAAATAGGAACGGCGGGGTAATAGGAATAAAAATCTGAAATTCTAAACCATTCTTTAGCCTCGTTAATATTTATGATAGATCATCTAAAAGAGCTGACCATACATCCTTAGGTATACCTAGAAATACACATTGACGTACTGAATTGCATTACAAGTTTACAAACGTATGTTTAGGTCATGCCTTTTTTTTAGCAGTCGCATCCGACAATCGAACATCGCAAAAACTCCCCATACATAAAATACAACTTCCTCATTGACTCTCGTGTGGAAACATCCGACGACTCGTGCCTTTTCTAAGAACCCTACGAGATGGTATTTCGGCACAAAGTCGACTGACAGCCAATCAGCATCGCTTGTGTAACCTTTTCCAGTGTAGGAAATGACATAGACACTGCATATGCAATAACAAGTAGGTGTCTACATGCATTCGTATGTTTCGTTTCGCTTTATTGAGTAAGTACGAATCGAGTACCACCTCCTAACCTATTGTGTCTCTGCTGTCACCCCAAGTGCCGTTCTCTCATTCTTCAGATAGCGTTTATCTGTCTGTTTATCTGGGGCTTTTGACATTTCAAACGTGCAAAATGTGACAAAAAATGTTCCGCAACGGCGGCGCGGCGTTTCGTCCGATTAGTCGGATTACGGACGGTTGTATAAATGTCCCTTTATAGTTTATACGCTCAGTGAGTACACGGGTATTAAGTAAGTGTATGTCCACACGTTACTCGCACTTTACACTTCAAAGCCATCCTTTAGACCTGCACTTGACACAATCAAATGAAAACGGGCACTATTCGCGTTACTTCGCTGATTAGTAATCACTTACACTTAACAGTAGCTGTCCAGACGTTGCTCGCACTTTACACTTTACAGCCACACTTTACAGCTACACTTTACACTAATCAAAATGAAAACGGGCCTTAACTGTTGTCGTTACGTCACCAACCTCTAGCGACGTCAAAAGACGGAAATAAAAGTAACAACTATTAATCATTTCAATATTTCCAACAAGTTCTACAAACTCAATACAGACGTAGTAATTTATGAATTAATATTTGAATGCTATTGGCTGTTGAAAAGTCTATTCGTTGAGATGTCATTTAGCCAAGTCCTTTGCTATAGAGACAAGAATTGGCCTCCTGTCCAACAAATAGGCGTTCCCATTATGTCGTCAACGATTTCACTTACCACCTTGTTAATGGGCCTATTAGACTACGCTGTCGGCAGGGCCCTGTCTGACTCACTGTCTCTTTCTAGTCGTTCCACATGAGTGAGACGTCTATACAAATCGTGCCCTGCCGACAGCGTAATGTAATAAGCTCTTAAGAGTTAGATGTATCTTCAGTGTCATATTGCTGTGTACCTATTGACTATTGTGATTGTGTGCGTAAATCACTTAAGTAAAGAGATCCTATTTATGTTTTCTGTTATGTTATGGCTATGTAAGTACCTAGCCATGTAGGTACGAGCGGTTTTCGTAAATATACGCATGAATCATTATTTGTTTTCGATAAACGATGATTTGTACCAACATTTCCTTTATAGCTAATTTCCAGAAATACATTGTAAGACCAAGAATTTAACAACAAACAGTTTTATTATATCAACTCCAGGGAGCACTTATCCAGTGGAGAGCGCATAGATACATTTTCCTTTGAAACACAACTCACCAATTTACGGGCGGCGGGGGACGACGTAAGAGAGCTGTGATTGGTCAGCCGCTGCGAAACTGTCTGGCGGCCCGTCATCGTACATAGGTTGCGTATGCGAACGTTTGTTGAATACAACAAACGTTTGGCGAGCCGCATTCCCCCGCAGGCGCAGTCAATTGGATATTATAGTCTCTGATCAACTCCTACCTATGACACGGCTCTGCCCTAGATATCGACTTAAGGTGGTGAAAGTCTAATTATAAATATCATCAGTAGTACCTACCTACCTATCTATCAGTGTCTAACGAATTGCGCCAATCATGATCCACTCATTTATCAGTATAGCATATAGCAAAGACCACACGTAGATTACCTATAAAATATATAACCGGCCAAGTGCGAGTCGGACTCGCGCACGAAGGGTTCCGTACCGTTATCTATAAAAAACTTTTGTTGTATGGTAGTTAATGGGAGCCGCCTTAAATATTAATTTAATTAATTATTTATTGTATTTGTTGTTATAGCGGCAACAGAAATACAACTTTTGTGAAAATTTCAACTGTCTTGAGATACAGCCTGGTGACAGACGGACGGACCTACGGACAGCGAAGTCTCAGTAATAGGGTCCCGTTCGGCACCCTTCGGATACGGAACCCTAAAAATGGCTAAAAATGGGCCTCTATCACCCCGAATGAGTATACAACGTATACTGTACTATATATTTACATAAACATTATCTACTGCAGCTTGTCGGGCATATCCTACATACAGACTATTGTATCCGTATCGACTATTCATTATGCATTATTGTTGCGAATATTCATCGCAAAAGAATTACTCCTACACTTCATGATAAAATGCGAAAGGTGTGGGCTTTTTCTTGGCGTATTGATATACCGAGTACAAATTAGGTATACCTATCTGGCATACATTTTTTCTGTGCTTGTATCGTTAGAAATGGACAACATTCTGTTCTCTGATGTCAAAACAGCTTTAGCTGTATTTCGATTTCCCATAATGCCCTGTGTTTCGGGAGGCGACACGAACTAAACTAAGCAAACCAATTAAAATTATGAATTTGTGCCCACCGCGCAAGAGCTGTCGGATTTAAGGTTGTTGAGTGCCTAATGGAAGATTGTAGATTTTTATTCTCCTGTCCTGCCTAGGTTTGCTGGTAGAAATCTCTCTTTAGAGATAAGCTCGCCTTTACGTATAATATTTCTTGTAAATGTTTTTTTTTTTTAAGTTTCTGTGCAATAAAGAATATAAATATGAATTAAAATTAGGGGAAATTAAGTTCTCATGCCCCTTGCAATAGACATTAATTAACGTCTTGGTAGTCACTGTCAATTAAAAATGCACCGTTTCTCTAAGCCCAACAAGGATTGTCCACATCATCTACGACCACCATCCCTATTACATTCCATACCCAGACGCCGTGACGGCGACAAGGTTCCAACTCGGACTCAACATGGTACTTTAGTACCGACGACGACGACGGCGGGTCTATCGATTACCATATAAAACTGCGATCGAGCGTGTCACTTCCTTTCACTTGATGCAATAGCGATGATTGGGGACGGTCAGAGTAGATCGAGCTGATATGTGCTAGATATTCAACTACATATAAAGATAAACATCACAGCAAAGTATAATACGTCATCTTCTTCTTCTCAGTCGTATCACTCTTGGCAGAGTGGTCGTGGTCGTCATTTCGGTCGAGTGACCCGCCTTACAATTCGTCGCCATTCGTCCCTGAGGGCTGCTTTTTTGGTGCATTGGTACAGGGGGTCATCCAGTGCTGCCTTGATCTGGTCCGTCCATCTCATTGGTGATCTACCACGCATTCGGGTGCCTTCTACTCTGCCCTGTACTACCAGTCGCTCAATGGACATACGGCCGCGTCGAGATACGTGTCCAAAGTGTAATACGTCATACGTCTGTTTATAGTAGCCAAAAGACGTAAACAAACAAACAAACACACAAATTGATGGATGGTCTTGAATGTTTACATGTTTGTGATGTCGCTGTTTCTGGTTCCCACGACACAGGGTATCCCAGTGTGGGGCCAGAAGCAAAGTATGCGCCTGTATGTAAATGTTTATGTTTAAATATTATAGCGACACACTTTTCCAGGCACCGTTGCTTCCACATTCGGGACACAAACAGCGAGATAAGGCGTAATAGTCAGATAAATTCATCGATAAATCACTAATATTGTATGTAAATAAATATGTATGTACCTACAAATAGATTGTTCTTGACGCTTTTGCTTGTAGCCTCAAGAATCGGCCCCAATAAAGCTTCGTAAACTATTATTAATCTTGATAGCTTTTAACTTTCACTAGTTCCATTTGTGAAATTTCTACCGCTTTCGAGCACTATTGTCAAATTACGGTTTATACAAGGTGTAAATGAATTAACGCAAAATGAGAAATTACTTTGTTTTGGATATCATTCTGAGCAACTTTCATTATGAAACCGATTTAAAAAAAATTGCTCTGATCAAATTGGCCAGAATGACTCCCAACAAAGTAGTTTCCCATTTTGCGTTAATTCATTTACACCTTGTATTCATGCCATTTCGTCGAGGATTGCCAAGATTTCATTGATTCTTTATTTCGTTAAAATATTAGAAAATAAATTTCAAATCATTTGAAGCGACCTTTATTGATGTGGGCGTACAGATCAGATGATAGTTCGGTACTTTTACTTGAATAGGATAAAATTAAAATCGAATGTATAAAATTAAAGCTGCAGCTCAATAACACATTGAAATTATAATTTTAATATAATTTTGATTATTGTAATGGCTACGATTCAAGTAGCACAATTTAAAACCGATCGTAAGAAACTGGCTTCAGAATCCAACTGCGTGCGCATGAGTGTTACTGTCATGGTCATCAAAGTGTGGACAGCTAGATGAGTGTATTAACCTTTTAGTGTAGTTTAAAATAAAGATGGTTTAGGACAATTAAGTCACAATGGGCGGTACTGTAATGAGCACTTTGCAGCTTTAAAATGCTTGTAAATATTATTATATTAGGTTGACGTCTTTTCTTAGATAGAACGGCAAATGAGTGCCATGCATTACTGTCTTCATCGATGTTTATGGACAGGCCAAACAATATAGGTATCTACTTTCCTATGTGTAATGAAACAAACATGAACGCTTCGCCTTTTCCCATACGGGGTGGCAGAGGCACAATTGTGTCCACTTTTTAAATACTACTCCAATTTGCAAGACAGGCGGGCGGCTAGCCCATAGCCGCAGATATGGAGTAATGAAGGTTTCCTCACGATGATTTCCATCACCATTAGACCGTCCGTCCGTATCGTCCGTATACCTATGCATAATAGGCTTGTGGCCAAGGTTATCCAATAAATCTAGGAACAGGTCTTATGTTGAAACATTATGTACAAAATGGCTTGACATTCTCAGAATTGTATATTTCCAGCAGATATATTTTATAAAGTCAATTTTGTGCAAAATATAGACAGCATTTTGATGGCACTTTTACAAGACGTCATTCTGTTGTTATTTCATAGAACTCAGGAACAAAAGTTCCGTTTTGACAGTTCCTATAAGTTATTGTTATCTTGTTCTTGTGTGTGAAATAAATTTCATTTCATTTCATTTCATAAAAAGTATCTATTTTGACTTGACAGGCCACAAGCCTATTAATTTACCTGCGGCTCTGGACTTGCCCCCTGTCACACAAAATGGAGTGTTGAATCACTGGCTAAAAGTGGGCACAGTTCTGCCTCTGCCACCCCGGGAAAAAAGGCGCCTCATGAATAAATTAGGGGTGCTTTCTTCATGTGTATTTCAGGAAATACTCGGCAAATTTCTGGTATATGTAATTTAACTATATTATTGTAATCTAGGGTTTTCATGTTGGAAAAATTGGAAAACGTGTTTGGATAAAATTTTCTCGATAGAAAATAAATCCAAAGTCAACCCTTTTTTCGAATATTTTTTCCTATTATACCACAGTGGTAGTAAATATGATCTTTCTATTAATTGTAATAATGTGGGGAATTGTTGTTACTAGCGATTTGAAGATTGAAATGTAATTTCCTGAAATAGCTTATTTTTTATGGGTTTTTTTTTTTCGTGTTGGCGCTTACGTTGATTCAGATTAGGTGCGAGCGCACAATTGCCATCCCACTTGTTCCTATTCCCGAGTTATATTCGCTTCTCACTTCCGCAGTCTTCGTTGACCTTGGTTTGTAATTATTCATACCTCGCCTTAATTATGTAAATGTCCATTTATTGTTCCAGATGAAGTCCCCACATTGCAGGACAAGCACAAATTCGACTCCCGCACATGGGTCAGACCGAAGCGACGCCCGCAGCGTCCCTCCATCAACATGTCCGATCCACCGCTCTCCTCAATCCCACAAAACGATTCCGTCGATGCACCCAACAAATACCTGACGTATAACAAGTACAATTCACCGGTGGGCGGCATGAGTCCGATGTTGAGGTTGAAAACGTTTAATGTGGACACGAACACGAGTAATAGTGCGGTGGTGAAGGATTACGCGTTGAAGAGACGAAGCTTGGTGCAGGATGATGAGCCTCAGGTATGTTGACATCATCATCATCAGCTCACATTGAGGACCTCTGCGGCGTAGCGGTTGAGGCTGTGGTTCCCAAGCGAGAAGTCCCGGTTTCGATTCCCGGTTGGGGAGGAAAAAAAACAGTTCTTGTATTCATAATAATTCATAATTTCTTTATTGCACACAAAAAATGTTAACAAAATAACAGTATGATATATAAAGTGTACAGTTGCGAGCTTATCTCTCTGGATGTGTGCGACTTACTTACCTGTGTATGGTTCCCACGACACAGGGTACCCTAGGCATCAGAAGTATTGTATGTGCCTGTATGTAAATGTTATGCAAGTATGATATAAAGTTAGACCAAGTTCGTCCACTAAACAAATAGTCGCGTGCGTCGTTGAATGTTGTCACAAGTGTAAAAATAACTGCGGAACCGCGATACGTACGTTGCGTAACTTGGCGGCCGATGCGTTTGTAAACATATCGCGGTGCAGCCCTAACAATTCTGATAAGTGATATAGTTAAACCATTTCACGAAGAAGGTTTGACTTTGGTTGTTGTCAGCCGTGCACATGTGTCAGTGTGCGTAGTCTCCGCTCTCCGCTACACCCCGCTCCAGAGACTACGCACACTGACACAATTGCATGTGCGTGCATGGTTAACACAACCAAAGCCAAACCTTCGTGAAATCGTTTAACTATACGTGAAGTTAGTAAAATTTTATTCAATGGTTGTAAATAACATGGATATGCATGTAAAGTCAATGATGATTTGAAACGGAACCGAATGAAACAAACATAACATATTTACATAAAGGCACATGCATTGCTTCTGGCCCCACACTAGGATACCTAGGTCGTGGAAACCAGAAACAGCGACCAGACAAACAAAATAAAATAATACGAACCAACACTGCCTGCGATTCGGGAGGCCACACGAATTATACTGAATAATTGAAACAAAAAGTAAACTTTAGAAAAAACCGACTTCCACAAACCCTATTTGATTAGATTGAGTTTAATACAAACTGTAACCCCTTACCCCCCCCCCCCCCTGGGGAATTAATTTTGTCAAATCCCATCACAGTGCTACCCCACGCTACTAAGGAACCTCTGTACAAAGTTTCATGGCTCTAGGTCCACCGGCTTAGGCTATGCGTTGCCTGCCCGCCAGCCACGCATTGTATTTGTACCTAGTATTGAGCAGATCTGGTGGCCATATGTGGTCTTCATGAGCAGTTCTGCATCACAATATTATGCTTACCATGTGCATTTGCACGAGTTATTATGAAAAACACAAAAATCACTATAGGTCTGCCTATAATATTTGAAGAGTTCCCTCGATTTCTCCAGGATCCCATCATCAGATCCTGACCTGGTGTCAATGGGACCAATGGGAAGGTAAACCCTTTCAAACAAAAAAATAATTTTCCAAATCGGTCCATCCGTCTAGGCGCTATCGGGGAACATACATCCGGACGAATTGTAAACCTCCTTTGGGAAGTCGGTTAATAAACTAATTAAAATGGTGTGTTTGAAAATGGAATCTGTGGCCACCGCGCAAGAGCTGTCGGATTTGAAGGTTGTCAGTTTAGTGCCTTTAGTTCCTCTAGTTTAGAGGTTTTGACACCTCCCAAATAGCCCCCAATATATTCGCCGCAACGTCATTGCTAAGGCGCCGTGCCCACTCTTGAGATATCATTGACTCTGATCTGAGAAAATAGAAGGATTGGACAACTCAAAAATAAACGTGGCCAGCCCAGAGGTCCTTAGGACATGCTTATGAGTGAATGTCGTCGTGGCCCATATGGGGAGGCAGTCGCTCACGTCCGAAGGAATTACTTGGAACCCACAGCCCTTCACGTCCTCCCTGGCTAGTGCTAACGAGCGACAAATCATCATCATAGTCATCAAATCATCTCAAGACATTATAATTTCCAGGTTCTCAAATGAGAACCTGACCACTTGACATTGACAAAATTAACCTCAAAAGAGATTAGGACGCCATTAATAAAAAGAAGAAGGAGAAGACTATCTATAGGACAGCTTGATAGATTCTGACAGTAGGATTAGCTATTGACAGGCCCGACCAGCTCGACCCACTTCTCCATCAAACCACTGTTTTAACAACGATCTTTTGACATGCGGTGACAGGTGGAACTAACGCTTGATGACAGGTTAGTTTCGTTAAGTTGCGTAGAACTAGCGCCCCCTGTGAACATCGCTAAAATATATTTGGAAGACTTTACAAGCCGGTATCTCTATGTTTACTCCAATTCACAGGTGGAAGACATCGACGCCACATTAGTGTCGGATGCGTCGGGTAGGCTGTCCAACGAGCCGGTCCGACCGTCGAAGCCGATCAACATTGACCTCTCGCAACCGGCGCACAACCTGCACAATACTTTCAACAAGTAAGTTGTTTGTGAGATGTATCAAATCGAACAACGGCCTAATGAATCAATGAAATAATTACTATACTTAAAAATACTTAAAAAATCGCTGGTCCAAACTGACAATTGATAGTTTGTCGCGAAAAATGTGTTTCTATTGTAAAGGTGTTGGATTTATTTAAAAAAAAGTGGAGGATCATGTTTTACTTAATATAACCCATTTTTTTCGCAAGTTCATTCTGTTCATTGCGAAAAATATATTAAGTACGTGATATTTGCTGAGTCCCCCCCCCCCTCTCCCCAATGTGAGATGAGATGAGATTCTGCTCGACCCCCCCGTAACGAACGCTTAACGCCTCACGTAATTAATGGACGCCCCCTTACCCATTGCAGAGGCCTAACAAACATAATGAACGAGCGTGGCAGCCTCAACATGTATCAGAGCGGGGAGTCTCTCATGCGCATGTCGCCGCCTAGCCTGGTGTCCTCCATGCAGGACCACTCCGGCAGCTTCCAGCCTGCGCCGGCGCCGGCTGCTAAGCACAATGGTATGTCACTCTTCTTCTACTTCCTCCTTTTTAACCGACTTCCCAAAGGAGGAGGTTTACAATTCGTCCGGATGTTTTTTTTTATGTATGTGCCCCGATAGCGCCTAGACGGATGGACCGATTTAGAAAATTATTTTTTTGTTTGAAAGGGCTTACCTTCCCATTGGTCCCATTGACACCAGGTCAGGATCTTATGATGCGATCCTGGAGAAATCGAGGGAACTCTTCAAATATTATAGGCAGACCTATAGTGATTTTTGTGTCTTTAGTACTCGTAATAACTCGTGCATTTACTCACGATAAGCATAATATTATGATGCGGAACTGCTGATGAAGACCACATATGGCCACCAGACCTGCTCAATACTAGGTACAAATACAATGCGTGGCTGACGGGCAGGCAACGCATAGCCTAAACCGGTGGACCTAGAGCCATGAAACTTTGTACAGAGGTTCCTTAGTAGCGTGGGGTAGCACTGAGATGGGATTTGACAAAATTAATTCCCCAAGGGGGGGGGGGGATAAGGGGTTACAGTTTGTATTAAACTCAATCTAATAAAACAGGGTTTGTGGAAGTCGGTTTTTTCTAAAGTATACTTTTTGTTTCAATTATCTTATTGGTATGGTTACTTCCACACAGGGAGCACTTATCCAGTGGAGAGCGCATAGATACATTTTCCTTTGAAACACAACTCGCCAATTTACGGGCGGCGGGGGACGAGGTAAGAGAGCTGTGATTGGTCAGCCGCTGCGAAACTGTCTGGCGGCCCGTCATCGTACATAGGTTGCGTATGCCAACGTTTGTTGAATACAACAAACGTTTGGCGAGCCGCATTCCCCCGCAGGAGCCCTCAATTGGATATATAGTCTCTGTTTCCACAGTTCAACATGACGCACCTTCCCGCTTATTCTCAACTAAATATTCTTTAATTAACTTTACTTTAAATATTATTTGGACCCTCGTGGCGCTGCTCTTCCGACAATTATCTGTAGTCTCCAGAACAAATGTTGATGTTGAAACTCAGCTGATACTTAGTACTAAGAGCGAATTTTACCAACTTTTTCCTCGAGAGTATCTTCCACTTTTTCATAGAATGACCTCATTTTGAACTGTCATTGTCATACAAATTATCCCCGGGATAGCCACTGAAGAAATGTGAATGTGTGTGAACTGTTGTTTCCAGGAATGCCACCAGCAGGTCGCGAGAGCATCGACCCCATGCTGACCAGCATGACACTCTCCATCCTCGACGAGAAGGACATGAGCACGAGTTTCCTCTCACAAACCACCTACCCCGATAACGATAGTCTCATCGATTCCCTCCCGCCAAGCCTAGTCAGCTCTGTCAACTCATCCTACATCGTATCCAACACGAAACAACAGTCAGACGGCCAGACAGAATCGAACATATTCAGCTCAGCCACATTCACGAATCTAGAACAATCCGGGAAACTCCTAAACAGGCCGAGACACCAAATGTACAATAGCTTCAAACGTGACTCGGGTTTAATGAATTCCGAGAGCTACACGAAATCTCGCGAGGAGGCGTGTCAGATCGATTCCCTGAACAAAGATTCGTCACTGAACAAAATCGGATCAGACATGGCCGAAACGATCACCCTACACTACGCGAACAATAAGTTCACTAGACAAAACGACGCCGAAAAGGAAAATCTTAACTCGACCTTCCAGAAAGACGATGCGTTCTACAAAGACATGGGTTTACATAATGCTGTCGATATGGGAAAGAATAGTATGAACGTAACTCTAGACAAGCAAGAGTTAAACGAAATTATACAAGCGCGACACAAACTCTCTCAAGCAAGAAGGGCTCTTCCGGATGAAAAGGCTACTTTACCGAACCAAGTCGACACATCGCCTATAAAAACTATACAACTACCTAATCAGACGATCACAGTACCACGTCACAGTATGGAGAACGCCTCAGAATTACTAGCTAGAAGAAGAGGAGTGAATTCTAATATGAATTCTAATGGTTTTACTACCGAAGAGGCACCAGTTAGGAAGACACCAGAAAGGAACCTTACGTTCAAAAAGCCCTCGCCTAAAGCGACTAATATGGAAACGACGGTTGTGTATATGAAGCATGGCGAATCTAATGTGATTGATATAAACGCGGCGACAATGAACCTTGTTGATACTGAGAGGACGTTGCAACAAGGGGTAAGACAATTTCTACAGTACTATATCGATACGAGAAAACTATGCAAAATGGTGTAGGAATTAATTTAATTTAATGTGCCTAATATACGACTATCAGACCACCTGCTGTATGACCCAAAGACATAACGAGGATAGCAGGAGTACAACGGACGGGGGTTGCACGGGACCGAGTTGAATGGCGTGTTCGCGGTGTACGCGAAGAGGTATATCAAAATTGGGTTCCCTGACACGCTGATGATGGATATTCCATACTGATTGTACAAACTGATCGTTTTCAGCTAATCTATGAATTGTTCTATCGTTTCTCTTCAAACCTGTTAATCACCAGAATAAATAAATAAATAACGCATCTCTTCTCAGGATTGGGGTTCTCAAGAGCGTGCCATGGTCGGTTCATCGGAGAGTACTGACACAGGCACATTCAGCTCCAGCAGCCCGCCTGAGTCAGTTCCCGGCTCGAACGCGAGCTCCACGCGTGACTCCAAATTTTCTCTAGGTGACTATTTACTTTCTTCCTTTTGTCTTTCTTTATTTTTCTTTGTGCCAAGCATGTTTGAATAATAATTTTGTCCAGATTCATTGGCTTCTGAGCGAACTCTAACCTATGAATGCGTCTCTAGAACCCATGCGACGGTAGTCTAGCCATTAGATTAGTACATATCGACCATTTAATCCGCCAGGAAATAGTCGCGATCATCATCATCAATCATCCAAAGTGTCATTGAACGGAAGACGCCGTGCGTGATAGATTAATCCAGCTTACTGGTCCGATTGTCATTAGTTATTTGAAACGTTATTTTTAATAATTTCTAGCTGTATCACCTATGCAAGCGGTCTGATTCCACATACACGCCTTTTCCCGGAAGTTGACAGAGTCTAAACACCTCCGCGGCTTGATTTAATCAGTTAAGACCAGCAAAATGCTCATCTTTAAAAAGTTATTCCAGCAGTTTGAGATACCTCATGAATCTCCAAAAAATATATGTTATAAAACCGTCCTTTGGAAAAAAAAAAGTGTTTGAAAACATCATAAAGCTATTTGGAAACTATTAAAAAAAATAATGTAATAGTTGATTTTTAACTAAAACTAGTTATACCAGGAGTTCTACAAGGAACGCGGGTATGGTTGTTATGTGTAAAAATCGGAAATCAAAATATAAAAATTTTGTGTTTAACCTTTTAGAAATCATCAGCGGTTTTTGTGTAATTTGCAAAAAACACACTTTTGCACTTTGCGCGCGGACATAAGTGTCGCGCTGCAGTTTACGCCATTGTATACTTTATTTTATCATATTTTCTTTTATGATTTGTGAAAATTTCCACCACCACAAACCCAGTTGCTAATTTTAGCGTTACCAGGCGCCTTAATATCATATTTCCTCCCCTTTAGGGGAGCATCAAGTGTCGTCGACACCTCTGACAGCGATCAAAAAGAGTTCCCGTGTCGACCTACTAAACCTGCACCACACGATATCGCCTATCTACGACATGGTCGACGATAAGTCGTTCACCCTGACAAAGGCGGCCAACTCGATGGAGCGGACCTACGATATGCACAAAGGTAACCTTTAAAATTTACAGATTTTTAGGGTACCGTACCCGAAGGGTGGGTGTATTAAGCCCACGCTGTCCGTCTGTCTGTCTGTCCGTCAGCGGGTCCTAGAACACGAACCGTAATAGCTAGAAAGTTGAAATTTTCACAGAATGTGTTGCCGCAACAACAACAAATACTGAAATACGACAGATATTACAAATTAAAGGGTATTTATTACCTTTAATTTGTAATTTGTTAGGGACATCATTCTGAGCAACTTTCATTACGAAACCGATTTGATCAGAGCAACATTATTTTTTACTTCCCAGTACATTTTGGCCTGAGTGGGTCAACTGATTTGTATGGAGAAGTGAAAAATTAAGTTGCTCTTATCAAATCGGTTTCATAATGAAAGTTGCTCAGAATCGTGTCCCTAACAAATTAGTTTCAAATTTTGCGTTAATTCATTTACACCTTGTATAATTTATCATGATATGAATATCATGTCAGGGAAAACGATTTGATTGAGGAAACCTTCAAACGTCACAACTGCGCCGATATATGCTATGCGAATTATTGAACTACTTAAAAGAATCTTTGTTAAAAGTAATTAAAGTTGAACACATCAAACCAAATTAATTTGAGAAGTGACTAACCTCCTCGACACAGGGAATCCTAGTGAGGAGGTTAGGAACTCAACCTAACCTAGCCCTAGCCCAAACAGATATGATTTTTTTTTTTTTTTTCTAAAAGTATGTACATTCTGTCACTAGCTTAAGATGGTGTAAACGTCTTGAGTCTAAATTAATTAATCATTCATTTAAAGAAAGCTCCCTGTGATTAATGTTGTTCTAATTATTTTCAGGCATATCAACCACAAACATAAACACCACGACGATGGTGCGAAACAGCTCGGGCAAGAGAGATATCCTAACAGGCCAAGCGAGTCCTGACAGAAGGGACGTCCTAGCAGGAAGGCTGAGTCCTGAGAAAAGGACTCCCAGTGTTACCTCGCCTCCTAGGCTGGCGCCTAGTGGCCCTGGTGAGTTTTGATACATTATACTATAAGCAGCTGGGTGAAGAGAGATATCCTGGCGGGCCGAGTGATTCCAGTACATTTCGGCTTGAGTAGATCATGTGATTTGTATGGAGAAGTGAAAAATAAAGTTGCTTTGATCAAATCGGTTTCATAATGAAAGTTGCTCAGAATGATGTCCCAAACAAAGTGGTTTCTTATTTTGCGTTAATTCATTTACACCTTGTATAGGGTTAGTATATGTTAGGATGGTTCAACCTATTAGGATTAGATTTATATTCTTTCTTTTTCTTTTTTCTATATACTACATCAATAAAAACCCGTTTTGCTAGTATAGGAATCATAAACACACGAAATTAAGTTTTCTATGTACACATAGTTTGGGCTGCAGTCCAACACAAAGTCCCTTAATGATGTATTATTGTTTCAAATGACTGTATTCTGTTTTGTGTACTTATTGTAAATAAATAAATAAATAAATAGATGGATGGTGCATGAAGACAATACAAGTGACACAAACATTGTGGAAAATGAATGATTCAATGAAGTCATAGCTAACCTCATAGATAATTTGTGATTTGTGATTTCTTTATTGCACTCACATGACAGTGATAGAAAAAATATGTACAAAGGCGAGCATATCTCATAAGAGATTTCTTCCAGCAAACCATGTTGGGTAGGAGACGGAGAAGATAGGTAAGGGGAAGAACTGTTTGGGAAATTCGCAAAACCTAACACATACATATTTAACCAACCCTTCGTCTCCAAAATTGGCAGGCTCCACCGGCACCATGACAGCTGCTCCATCCTTGCCGAGGAAGACGTGCCTGCCGACCTCGAAACTGAGGCAATACAGCTCACACCGGGAACTGCACCGGGTGCAGCCAGGTAATCTAACTATTATTTATTATTATTTTAGGCCCGGTCTCTCAAGAACCTCATAGACAGTCAGATAAGTATTTTGACACTTCATGTACGTGTAAAATGACTCAGATAAACGCTATCTGACGATGGAGAGGTCGCATGGTTTAATAGGCTTGTGGGCAAGGTAATCCAATAAATCTAGGAACAAGTCTTAAGTTGAAGCATTATGTACAAAATGGATTGACATTCTCAGAATTGTATATTTCCAGCAGATATATTTTATAAAGTCAATTTTGTGCAAAAAGACAGCATTTGTTGGCACTTTTACATGACGTCATTCTGTTACTATTTCATAGAACTCAGGAACAAAAGTTCCGTGTTGACAGTTCATAAAAAGTATCTATTTTGACTTGACAGGCCACAAGCCTATTATGATGGTCGTTTCGTATGATTTAGAGTAACTAACTAGGTAACATAAGAAGAACATACAGACACATACATAATCTTCTGGCCCCACACTAGGATACCCTGTGTCGTGGGAACCAGAAACAGCGACATCACAAACATGCAATCAAACATCCAAGACCTGGGTTTTGGCTATAGGATCGTATCGTATATTCGTTTATATTGTGTAAAACGTGTGGACTTCACTGTCAGAAGACAGATTTCGTAGACTCGTTTTCGGGTTTATAGACGACATTTGTATACCGAGCTAGGAGGACTAAGTGATAAGAATAAGAATAATTTATTGTGCAAAATAACAGGGTTTACATAATTAAGGTCCGTGCTTCCCAAAGATCATGAAGTAGTTTTTTTTTAAAGTTTTTGAATTGGTGAATTATTTCAACCTTTTACATAGAATCCTATAAAATCTCGCACACCTGCGATCCTGACGATTCGACGCAGACAAGTAAATTTTTTTTTTTATATTTACATACAGGCACATACATTGCTTCTGGCCCCACACTAGGATAACCTGTATCGTGGGAACCAGAAACAGCGACATCACAAACATGTAAACATTTAAGACACTGGAGTTTTTTTTTGTACCCAGCCGGGATTCGAACCCGGGACCTCTCGCATGGTAGGCAGATGCGCAACCGCTGCGCCACAGAGGTCGTCAATGTGAATGATCCAGAAAAGTTGTTTTTTTATTGAATATTTTAGAAAGTTTTATTAGAATCTGTATTGTATTTGTGTGTATTCTTACAGTGAATAGATGGATTATCTATCTATCTTTACAGGCGAGCTTGTCTCTACTGTGTCCGCAGCAGCGGCGCACGCGCCGGTGCGTCCATCGTATGGCCATCCACGCGGGGGCATGACGCGCCGCGGCGTCTATGCGTCGAACCCCGTGCTGAGCCCCACGTCGAGTATGGCTAGACCGCTACAGGTGAGATAACATACGCAACCATAGCGTCACGCCTTTTCCCGTACGGGGTGGCAGAGACACAATAGTGCCCTTCTTCTTCGTCTTACGTCCAGTTTCAACAGGGAGCACTTATCCAGTGGAGAGCGCATAGGTAAATTTTCCTTTTGTAACACAACTCACCAATTTACGGGCGGCGGGGGACGAGGTAAGAGAGCTGTGATCGGTCAGCCGCTGCGAAACTGTCTGGCGGCCCGTCATCGTACATGGGATGCTACGTTGAATACAACTAACGTTTGGCGAGCCGCATTCCCCCGCAGGCGCAGTCAATTGGATATACAGTCTCTGAGTTTCAATATATTATCTATCCATGATTTTCATGATGATGAAATACCTTAATATCTTATTGTGTTGATAAGCTAAGATAAGGATTTATTCAACAGAAACTCGATAATTGAAACAAAAAGTAAACTTTAGAAAAAACCAACTTCCACAAACCCTATTTGATTAGATTGAGTTTAATACAAACTGTAACCCCACGAGTTACTATGAAAAACACAAAAATCACTATAGGTCTGCCTATAATATTTGAAGAGTTCCCTCGATTTCTCCAGGATCCCATCATCAGATCCTGACCTGGTCTCAATGGGACCAATGGGAACGTAAACCCTTTCAAACAAAAAAAATATATTCCAAATCGGTCCATCCGTCTAGGCGCTATCGGGGCACATACATAAAAAAAACATCCGGACGAATTGTAAACCTCCTCCTTTGGGAAGTCGGTTAAAAAGTCATAATAATCGTCTCATCAGCATCCTATTCCTCTCAGTACCTACAGATTTCCATTTGTTCCTATCTTGGGTCTTCTACTCTAGCTCCGCCCAATCTGAGCTCACATTGGCGGCTTCTTTGTCCGTTGAACATCGCCACGCTACTTACCCTTTTGTGCATTATTGTATGGTAGGTATTGTCTGAAGCATTACCTGCAACCCAGTCACAATATCTGACCCTTCTGACCGTAATTCCTAGGAGCAAGAGCCGCAGAAGCCAAAACCGACGCCAGCGCTCGTGCGGCAGGGAACGGAAACTCTGCGCCCGCGACCACAGAGCCAACTAGTGGCGCCGAGAGACGTAAGTTTACTCTGTGGTATCAGTTGGGGCGTTGCGTCGCTTTGCGTCGGGTAGTTTTGCATATAACTTTATGATATGCGACAGTTGTGTTGTTTCGACGCACGTCAATACTTTGAATCTTAGTGTGCGACGTCGCAACGCACTGTGGTGGCATATCATGGAAAATACATGTGAAACAACGCAACGCAACGCACCAATAGGGCCTCACTTCTAGTGGGTCTGTTTGTGTGTGTGTGTGGTTGTTGTGTGTTGTGATGTTGTTAACACGTTGCACTTGAGTTGGAGGTAACAATTGCAGTTTATACCTGACATTTATTTAGCTGACTATATTTTGGGGATTGATATGACCCATAATTATGAAATAAGTTCCCCAAGAAACATATGGTGGCAAATGAAATTATATCGGTGGCGCCATCTAACTAACTAAATAACTCATAACATGTCTCTGTGTGGGTAGCATGTAACACCATATTGACATGTGTGTACTCTGTGGTTGTGGCGGATCGTGAATGAACTGTATTAATGAATGTAACTACTACTACGTTTCACTACTCACGTAGTCACTACTACGTTTCCAATAAAAACGAACTGTAATGACACCGGTAGCTGTAATTTACAACGTCCGTCTAGGTTATATTCTTGTACAAGTCGCAAATTATGACGCTCACACCAATAATCGCGCTTGTGCTCAAACGTCAATTAAAAGCTCGCAAATATTCTTGCGTAGCAGAAAGCGTAGCAGAAAAAGCGGTCCAATTGAAGTGGGACTGGGCCGGCCACGTTGCTCGTATGCAACCGGACCGATGGGTTAAACAAATGACACTCTGGGTCCCAAAAAACGCAAAGCGAGGTCGAGGCCGCCCTAGAAAACGTTGGAGTGACGAGCTGAGGGACCACAACAAGAACTGGTGGGAATCGGCCCAGGAGCGAGATGCGTAGAAACGGGGAAGAGAGGCTTTTGCCCAGCAGTGGGATGCTATAGGCTAATAATAACAATAATAATTCTTGAAAACACCAATCTGAACGGGACCTGGATGGATGTCAGAGATGATAAGGCTACATTTTCCATTCCGGTCTTATGTAACACAACTCACATCTGGTGGTGTGTGCATTCACTAACATTTTACGCATCGAAATAGTAAGCGTATCGGTCTAATAATTAATGTACAATCAGTCAGCACAAAAATCACAAAGCTGCGCCAGGCTGCCTTCTATTTTAGTAGAATGCGAGTTTGCTCGGCAGACTGTACAATTAGACCTTTTCTTATTCATAGTTGAGGTTAATTATTAGGTTCTGGTTTTTTTTATGGTTAATTTTGCCACAGTCAAGTGTACCAACTTGAAAGATTAAACTACACCTTAATGGGATCAAAACTCAGTGGAACTCGCTTACGTTTCCTACATGTAAAATGTCCGTGCTCACCGCTTTGTCCCTACCCTAACACTAGCTGCGCGCCTGCCCCGGGAGTATGGCGGTGCCAGCGGTGGTCCCTGTGGCAGCGAGACCAAGCTATATCATTTCTGTGAGTACTGCTCAATTGTCTAACACGAGGACGGTAAGAAACGGAACTCCTTGGACCGGTTTAGTGTTTCAGCTTTAAATTACTATCGCCGTTAAGTTGGTAGCAATGTCACCAGTGTTGTTTTGAAAAATTTAGCACATTTTTGGAGAGATAGGCAAGTAATAATCAATTCTAAATAAATTAAGTATTATGACGAGGTTGTGGAATTGTTATGAGAATCTTGCGACTGGATACAGCACTTGCTCGTTTATTTTGGTGACAGTTGACAGTTTTGCACTATAGCCAACTTAACGGCGAAAATAATTTAAGAGTTTGAAGCTAACGTAATTTTAAATTCTGTTTCTTACTACACGGTGTAAGGTAAGTATTACAGCCATAGTGGAGGTAGTAGTGGAGGGGTGCGGGAGGTGTGTGTGTGACATCAGTACAAAATATAACTTCATCGCGGGGTCGTAGTATGTAAATAATTATCATCCCGCACTTATACTTTTGGATGGACCTACTCAGCTAAGTAGGTAGATGTATTTGTGTATTTTGTTGCTAATGTCCTTGGTTGAGGTTATGGGGTGGTGGCTTTTTTTTCGCATAAAGGTTCATTGCCGCGTGTGTTCTGCAAAGTTGTTATTAAATCCACACAATCATGGCTTGAGAGATCAAGAGCACAGATTTATTAGAATTCCTTACCGAAAGGGTAAAAAACGGGACCCTATTGCTAAGACTCCGCTGTCCGTCTGTCTGTCTGGCTGGCTGTATCTCATGAACCGTGATAGTTAGACAGTTGAAATGTTTACAGATGACGTATTTCTGTTGCCGTTATAAGAACAAATACTAAAGAACAGAATAAAATAAATATTTAAGGGGGCTCCCATACAACAGACATGATTTTTTTGCCGTTTTTATAGATACGGAACCCTTCGTGCGCGAGTCCAACTCGCACTTGGCCGTTTTTTATACATTGATCTCACAGTTATAACTGGCTACTTCGCTTATATTGATGATTGATGGTGATGATAAATAATAGCGTTGATAAAGCTAAATTCCAAAGGCACACAATATACCCATATTTATCTCCTTTGTAATGCAGTCTCATATAATACCAGTACATCAATGAATCTATCTCATTCTAAATAAAATCTGTTTCACTATTGGTGCTCCTAAACGGGCCAGTTTTTGTTGCTATTGGTGTCCCTCTCTTACTCACATGTTAGAGAAAGACACCAATTGTTGCCGGCCACATATTGCAGTGAAAATATGAGCATCTTATAATATACTTTGGTGATAAATTCTAGACGCCCGCGCCCCGTCCCTACTCGGTAGCCGGGGCGCCACAGGTGCGGGTGAACAGACCGTCTTCAGCGAACGCACAGAAGACGGCTCCAGGTAATATTACTCCGATATAACGAAATTCAACATTATTTTATTTTCCAAAAAGTCTTACCATACCGTAATACGAATATGAATATGTACAGTCGAGTTCATTAATATACAAGGTGTAAATGAATTAACGCAAAATGGGAAACTACTTTGTTAAGGACATCATTCTGAGCAACTTTCATTATGAAACCGATTTGATCAGAGCGACTTTATTTTTCGCTTCCCAGTACATTTTGGCCTGAGTGGATCAGCTGATTTGTATGGAGAAGTGAAAAAAAAGTTGCTCTGATCAAATCGGTTTAATAATTAAAATTGCTCAGAATCATGTCCTTAGCAAAGTAGTTACTCATCTTGCGTTAATTCATTTACTTACACCTTGTATGAGCAAATCCAAGGCTTCAAATATAAAATGTACATGGAAGGGTACATAAATATCTGAGCAGATTCACGTATGTTTTATTGATGAATCTGTTCAGATATTTATGTACCATTCTTAGTACATATATATTTGAAGCCTTGGATTTGCTCTTATATTAATGAACTCGACTGGTACCAAGGTCGTAGCTGGTTTGCGGATCGCAAGTCTAAACTAAAACTAAACTAACTAACCTAAAATAAAAAATATTTTTTGTATATCTATCAACCACATTACCCTAAACTTTACATTATTTTTTATCTTTTTTAATCTTAATTTTTCTTACTTAAATAAAATTAACGTTTGTAAATTGGAAACAAATAAGCATGTACCTACCTACTTAAATATCTTTGTCAACTGTGGTATGAATTCTTATTAAATTATCATCAGGCCCTTACGATACAGGCTTGCCTAGTGTAAGGACCACTGGATAACATACCGTGATGTCTCGGTAAACAGTGGACAAACCAACCATGTAACT
The DNA here is from genome assembly GCA_963457715.1 of Argyresthia albistria. Classification (NCBI taxonomy): domain Eukaryota; kingdom Metazoa; phylum Arthropoda; class Insecta; order Lepidoptera; family Argyresthiidae; genus Argyresthia; species Argyresthia albistria. Next base: position 9,656,188 of record OY735259.1, on the reverse strand, counting down.
TATACCTAATAGTGTTCTGTTTTACCTGTGTACTGTTTTTAATAAACTTTTTCTTTTTTTTTTTTCATCTCTTGACTTTTAATTTGAAGTCGTAACATTATTTAGCAACCACAAAATATTGTTCCAAAGTAGTTTATGTTGGAAAAATAAACATTTTTATTATTTTCATAATTCATAATTTCTTTATTGCACACAAAAAAAAAGTTAACAAAGTAACGATATGATATAAAGTGTACAATGGCGAGATTATCTCTAAAAACAGATCTCTCCCAGCAAACCAAGTTTTTAATATTATTTATTTAAGATAATCAACAACACATGATCATTAATGCTTACCGTGACTTCACAGTAGTGACTCAAACGTCCGAGCCGCGCTCCGCATCATGTCAGGACCAGCGGTCGGCTCTGCCCAGACCCTCGAGGTTACCTGGGCCAAGACGAGGCTTGCGGTAAATAAGATTTGAATTTATAATTCGATGCCAAGTTTACCAAATACCGGATGTTTGGACAAAACATTTTGGGGAGTTAGGGACATCATTCTGAACAACTTTCACTATCAAACCGATTTGATCAAAGCAACTTTATTTTTCACTTCTCTATACAAATCATCTGACAACCGCTCGGCCCAAAATGTATTGACATGTCAAAGAAAAGTTGCTCTGATCAAATCGCTTTCATAGTAAAAGTTGCTCAGAATTATGTCCTCTACTCCCCAAAATATTTTGTCGCTCCATACTCCAAACACCCTGTATATGTCAATGCCAAAGTAACACGTGTCATTGTCTATTGGGGATGCGCTTTCCAATTTAGCCAGTTGACACTTCTCAGTCACACTATGTTAGTTAGTCAGTTGACACTTCCCAGTAGTCACACTGTGTTATTTAGCCAGAAGACACTTCATAGTCACACTATGTTAGTTAGCCACTATAAACTTCGCATCGCAGTAGTCACACACACTATGTTAGTTAGCCACTGTAAACTTCCCAGTAGTCACACTGTATTATTTAGCCAGATGACACTTCATAGTCACACTATGTTAGTTAGCCACTATAAACTTCGCATCGCAGTAGTCACACACACTGTTAGTTAGCGACTATAAACTTCCCAGTAGTCACACACACTATGTTAGTTAGCCAATATAAACTTCGCAGTAGTCACACACACTATGTAAGTTAGCCACTGTAAACTTCCCAGTAGTCACACTATGTTAGTGAGCCGATGGACACTTCCCGTACTCAAACTATGTTAGTTAGCCAGTAGTCGACCTAGCTAGCCAGAAATAGACACTTTCCAATTGTAACACTTGCTAGCCAGAAGGCATTTCTCAGGAGTGGGTGGGTGACTACTGTATTAGTTAACTACTACCACGAACCGATATATTGGCAATCTTCAAAATATGAGGATCACTAGACTAGTCTTTACACTAGGAATTATTGAGTTTGTTACAATACTGGGCCCGAATTCTACTAACACAAGCATACCACAAGCCTGGCACAAGCTTCAATACGACGCATTTGGTATTCTACTAAAACCGGAATCGCAATTCACAAGCGCCAGCGTGACGCCAGCCTACTTCGTATTCTACTGTCGGACAGCTACTGTCGGCTTGTGGTATGCTTGTGTACAGTAGAATTCGGGCCCTGTGCTTAAGAGTATATGCTTATCTTAGTTAATTGTTTCAGACCACCCTCCGTCTATTCAGTGGCGCCAGCGGGAGATGCCGATCAATATTAGCAACATTTTAGCTACCTTAGTGTCTACCCAAGTGCCCACCAGTGCCAACTAGAAGCGCTAAAACGACTAACTAAACTAAATTCTTGTATATTAATTTAACAAATGTAATATGACTGATACATACGAAACTGGGTGTCCTTAGAAATGTTTTTAATTGGATAGTATGTTTAATACACTTCACAAATTCCAAATGTAGACTGAAAAGTTGTGGAGATGTGGTGGTCACAATTCTACGGATTCAAAATTGATATGAATTTATTTTAAAAATATTAAATATTTCTTAAATGAGGACAATAAATACCGTATGTTATGTGTTTCAAGGTTCAGACAACATGCATATCCTCACGCCTTTCCAGACATGGTAGGCAGAAACCAAGCACACCGCCTAGATTATTGGAATCAAAAGTGATATTTCTAGTGTGACCATATTATTTCGGTAGAAATCTTCTAAATCTTAAAATTTCGACATGGAAATATTTTCTTGCGAAAATTTTCGCCTAATGTCCGAAGTCAAAGGTACGTGACATTCTACTTTTCAGACTTGAAAAGCTTCGTATGTCTTCCTTGCGCTTTTAGTACAACACCGAGTTATAATGATTTTATTAATGCTCTCTTATGATGATGACATTTAAAAACGCTAAACTGCAGGCGTCGAAATTAACTACCATTAACTAACGTAATGAGTTAAATACCGTGAAACCATGAAGAATATGTGTATACGAATATGTTGGTCTAGCTAACTTTTGTGCAAAGTACTACGGTTCTATATCTAAACGCGTTTCTTATAAACAGGGATCGGAATAGAGGTGTGAATTTACCTAAAGTTTGCAGTGAGACATAACATGGAGCTGTTACAACCACGTGAGTTACAAAAATTAAAATTATAGTTATATTTTATAGATTCTATACTTATATTATTATTTTTATCTTTGTTCGAAAACTTGAAAAATAAAAAAGTTATGGTTTTTTTGGGAATCAGCAGCTTAAAAATGTTTATAGTTCGGTGCTTCAAATGTAAGGAACACGTAAGACTAAAAATAAATAAATAACCGGTTAAACAAAAATCCAAAATTTAACCAGCTCAATTCAAACCGGTTCAACTCAAGTGGTTGTAACAGCTCCATGTTATATCTCACTGCAAACTTTAGGTAAATTCACACCTCGATTCCGATCCCTGCTTATAAAACAAGAAACATTGTATACAGGCCCATTCATTGCTTCTAACCCTACTCTAGGATACCCTGTGTCTGAACCAAAAACAACGAGGACGACTTATCTTTAATATACATGTATCTTTAAATGCATGTATTATATTTGCTGCCTGCAGTATAGTATTCAGTATTTCCCAAATCTAAAGTAGGCTGTATCTCATCCCACGGTCCGGTACAAATACCTACTACAACAATTTAAGATATTCCTGCGTTATTTAAAATGTGTTTTACTATTTTTTTAGCCATGAACTTGTCAGTTTTAAAATATTTATTGCGTTTCAAAATCATGAGCATATCATTCGTTTCATATTAATTGCACACAACTGCTGTCGGATCTTAACTGACAACATATTCCGGATATGTATATTATATATATTCATAAATATTTCGCACGTCTTTTTCCGTATGAATTGGCAGTGGTACAGATAACTACCGCGATTTTTACATGCATATATTTTTTAATGACAGGTTCATGTCTATAGAAAATCAGTGACGTTAGTAATACGATGTGTGAATTATGCGTCGAATTAATTTATTTCTGTGTAAGACATTTTTGCATTTTGTTAGTTATTTGTGTATGTATATTGTAATTATAACATTTTGCTTTAGATATTTAAACAATCCTTTCTTCACCCGACATTAACTGTATTTAGGTAGTGTAATATAGGACGTACATTATGGAATTAAACTAATATCTTCCCAAATAGTTAAGTTACTGTAAAAAAAACATCACTTAATCATCTGAACGCATCCCAAGAGAATATTGCACAAAAAATGATTTATTTGTATAAAATATGTTAAATTTATTGCACGCGGGCACATTGCTAACATATCGCCGAAAATATGTAGATTATACAATTGTTTTTAATTATGGAACTAATAATAACTACAATATTTTTATTAAAGTTAATTTTGAAAACTGAGCTAATTTTGGCATCCTATTAAAATAGAAGGTGTAAACGAATTAACGCAAAATGAGAAACTACTTTGCTAGGCACCCAGTACATTTTTGCCCGAGTGAATAAGCTGATTTGTATGGAGAAGTGAAAAATAAAGTTGCTCTGATCATATCGGTTTCGGAGTGACAGTTGCTCAGAATGATGTCCCTAACAAAGAAGTTTCTCATTTTGCGTTAATTCATTTACACCTTGTATAGATAGAACCACTATTCAAAAACAAAGAGGAATTGTGAATTAGAATGGTGCTCCATCCGTCTCGCACAATAATAGCAGAAACTATCATGTAAATTATCATAACAGTACTTTTTATGTAAACGACCGATTTGGTATTTCAATCTATACAATAAACTGATATCGATGATCAAAATAGAAAATATTTGAGAATGCCGAAATGTATATGTAAGTACCTACCTAATCATTTGACTTCTTACCAGGCAACATTTTATTTTTTCAAATAGATGTAAAATTATCAACCATCTTTAATCCCTTACATCTTGGCTTGGGTGGCGCGATAAATAGTACGATGATTACCTCTATTTTGCTGCCTGTCTATAAACATTATTTATTATATTACTACCTACGTCATTTCTATCATAATAGATTTCCATCACTACTATGATGGGTATGACCAGCGAAAACGCATGATCAATAGATGAATTGATCATAGACATGATGTAGTAATAGATAGGGCTCTTAACAACATAGGGCCGCGCCTTTTGGATGTTTTTTTCGACACATTTGTGCCTTATTTAGGTAATGTAAGGAGTTTGTTTTCATTTTCTAATAAAGCAATATGTATTTACAGCGGGCGTTGTTTCATTATCACGTTGTCTTCTTCAGTTTAGCCAAAGAACTCAGAACCACAGTGTAGCACCAAAAGTATGTTTATTTTTAATGCAATAAAGTAAAGGTGGATATTTTGAATTAATTTTTCCTCAGAACAATAACTAAAGATTTTTTTCTATTACATTACGCTGTCGGCAGGCCACGATTTGTGTAGACGTCTCCCTCATGATGGAACGGCTTGAAAGAGACCGTGAGTCAGACAGGGCCCTGCCGACAGCGTAATGTAATAAGCTCTTTAAGGTGAAACGTTACGGTCTGGGCGGGAATTTAAAATTTTGTGAGTAAACCGTGATACTGTTTATCCATTTGACTCGAGCTGCGGTAGAAAAACACTGTTACTACACGCATGTTACACGTCTTAATATGTATCAATATCTTAGAATAAAGCATTGGCGGGGGCGCTGCCGCGCTTCCAGGTTCAATTGTTTAAAGTTGTGTAAATTCATTTTAACACGAATTGCCACTAGTGTGTAAAAATTATTGCTTTATTTTAGGATATTGATACGTGAAACAGTGTTCATTTTCGCCAACACATTGTCAAATTGATAAAAAGTCACAAGGTTTAATCACAAACTTGAGAAAACAGCCAAAATTTAAAATTCCCTTCCAGACCATGACGTTCCACCTTAACTTTTTTAGCTGCGTTTCTGCAAAGAAGGACAGTTACTGTAAGCGTAAAGTAGATTATACATACAGTACCTATATAATTGGTACCTATGCTTTCGGCAATAATGGAAGCTTGCTCTAAAGACCGACCTAAGATACAAAAGGAAATGCACATACCGCATTCTAAGGTTATTAGAGGTAAGTTTGGGTCAACAAGATGTGATTGCCAAAGGACAATGGGTAAAAATGGTACTTTTTTGCGAGGCCGGCCATCTACCAAACCTTAATTTTCTAGTGCAAAATAGTTGTTACGAATAAAACTTAGTAAGTATCACATTGTTGGAGTGACGAGCTGAGGGACCACAACAAGAACTGGTGGGAATCGGCCCAGGAGCGCGATGCATGGAAACGGGGAAGAGAGGCCTTTGCCCAGCAGTGGGATGATATAGGCTAAATATAATAAAAAAATATATAATATAATAAGTATCACATGTATGTGTCGTATTCATATCGTCGAATTGGCCATATCATGATATATCCAAACGTGAAATATCATAAAACGATGAAATAATTTAGGGCAAACACTGCGGTAGCTTGGATGAAGAGACTAAAGGGTGAGCGCAGTGAAGGCCCCGATTAGTCTTCGTGTTAGTTTGACATGTATAAAACAAAAAAACATCACGTAGTGCTGAATAATTATTATTTTAAAGACATGTTTTCATTAATAACGGCTATATCATGATATGGCTTATGGCCTCACGATATGGCTACGACATAATGTATCTTAACACTCAGTCCGGGCTGAGCTAGAGGAGCTCAAAGTCAACTTTTATTAGGATTTTGAGTTGTTATTGGTCTCCTAGGGGCAAGTTAAGTGTGCAATCGTAATCATGACTCAGCTTGGCTCGGTGAACCGGCGATTTTTTGATGGGTCATGCATGTGTGACAGCTGACAGGTAGCTAGCCCATCGCCGTAGTATGAAGCGCGATAGTGCTAGAAAATGGCCATCCATCACAAACGGACGCTAAAGTAGGTGAGTCTGTAGGGTAGGAGAACCAAGCAAGGGACGCCAAATACGGGCTGTGCATTACAGGGTCCCATGGCTTGGGATCGTGACCAAGGAATAGAAAAACCTAGTTTTTCCTGTTCCGTGATCGTGACAGTCATGGTTGGGTCATTGGGTCTGTTCTACCAGGGATCTACAATTTTTCTGTCCTAGGTCCCAGTTTGTAATTGCCTCGTACAGACCTAGCTGCGGGTATTCCTCCGTGTGGCTACACCAGCTTGCAGCGTACCTACAATGACCTACCATACTTATAAGCTCACGTCTTTTTTCTCCGGAAGAGGGGTAGGTAGGCAAGACCTCCACTAGCTACGATCATGCACTTGCTCAGCAATCATTAGTCCCTCCCTAGATTCCTTTATAAGTAATTCGGTGCGGGAGGGGGAGGAGAGGAGTGTATTTGTTTTCTTTACATTCTCTAACGAGACTAGCCGTCTCGTCATCATCGGTCGTAGTCGGCAAATTTAATGTAATCGTAATCTTATCCCTCCCCTCCCGCGCCGATTATTTAGCGCAAGTTTGTGCTGCGCATAAAAATAGACATTTGAATACTTACTGGCAATTCCCATAACATTTAGCCCTTTTTGGTAAATCTGGCGGCCATACCACTCGTCGAGGCCGAGGGAATGAGGCAGGGGGAAACGGTGTCACAGAAGAGATAATAGTACACGGTGTGGCCACTTTTATCGTCCGTCCTGCTCCTCGTCCTCGTCCTCGCGCTGCCCCGCCTTGTCGTCTTTTTGGCGCGATTCAAAGGAAAAGGACCCTGCCTAGTGCGGAGCGCCGCGATACTCGCGTTTACCTACGAAATATTCGCGAAATAGGTAAGTTTATGTAATGCGCGGCCACACACACCACACTACTCGCGCGAGTACGAGGGCGAGTAGCAGGACGAGGAGCTGGAGTATGGCCGCGCTATAAACGTATACCCGTTGTTGTAAATGGTGAGCGTTGTTGCGTACCCACCGTAGGTAGATAATAAATCAATCTGAGCCCACCACCACAACAATCCACCCCGTATGGGAAAAAGTGTAACGCTATGTTTTTGTGTTTGAGCTCCGTGGGCTAGTAGGTTACACGTTTGCTTCTCACGCAGGAGATACAGATTCGAATCCCGGTGCTCACCATGTATCAATGAGATAGTAATTTATGTTTGGTAGGTATTAGACGGACGTTCTTCTAACGGTAATGGAAAACATTGTGAGGAAACCTTCATTATTCTATAGATGCGGCGATGGACTAGTCCCCTGTCACGCAAAATGGAGTATGGGGCCTACACTAAGGCACAGATTAATAAAGAGTTAGGACTAAGGTAAATTCTGACTGAACCTCAAAACAATAACTAAAGCTTTAGTTATTGTTCTGAGGACTGAACACACAGCTGTCAGTGTCAAAACACGCCTATGAAGTATCGTATTTTTCGACGGTAAAATGTATAGAGACAAATAACATACTTTATTGGCAAATAGTGACGTGCTACACTTATCGTAAGACAAGTTATCGATATTGACTCGGAACATACAGGGTGACATTTAATTAGCGGACCATATTTCGGGGAATGATCGTACCCATCATTATGAAGAATTTTCCCCAAGGAACATATGGTCGCAAACGAAAAAAATTTTTGGGTCTCCCATAGTAACTTGAAAGTGACGACCAATTCGACCAATCTACCCAGGAGCTGATTATAAATCTACAAGACTGCTCCAGCGAGTCCGAATCAGACTTTGATGATGGTGATTTGGGCTGTGAATGGATTTAACGAGAATAAAAACATGTTACAACATCCTTTTGTTTGATTTGCTTGAAACATTCAGAAACTTTAGTTAGAATATCGATAATTTGTATCGACATTATCCCCATGCCCAGTAAAGTCACAGTGACAAGCTGTCAGAGATAATCCTATGTTGGATAGGGTATAGGTACTTTCTTATTGCTTGGGCGGTAGGGTAGGTAGGTGGTAGATGGGTGATGGTGAGGGAGGAAGCAATTAGGTAGTGCCTGAAACTTAAAATGGAAATTCGTTTAGTTATTCTTGGTTTCTTCTGTTCTGTTGAAGAAGCGAGGCAGGGCGGGGCGTGGAAATCTCAACAGCATCAACCATATTGTGACCATACCATACAAACAATACAATAGCATAAAAGTACAAATCGGAACAAAAGGCTAGCGCCAAATCAAATCTGTCAAAATTGAACGATTTGATTGAATGAAACGACCGATTGAATGAACGATTTCGCACGCTCGTTGTGCTTGCGAATGTGCGACGTCGCGAGTGTTATCTGTATGATTGGGTTTTTGCTTTGTATCTTTTTATTTTTGTAACTATTTGATGTAAATGAAGTAATAATTAACCCTCCGTGATAATATTTGTGATATATTAACGCCATGGCCCTCAAAATGCGCTGTGTTTTGGTGTACTGTGTGTTTCCGTGCCATCGCTCGTCACTTCGGTTGTTTGTCAATGACGTTTGCGTTTAGCGCAGCAAAAAGTGGATTTTTATTTTAATGTGACAAGTAGTGCAAACGTATAATATGTATTTTGTGTTATTTTGATGTGTGCTTATACAATGGATGAGAGTTTCCCTTGCTGGAGCCTTCATTTCACCACAGGGGCCATTGAAGCAGGCTCATGAAGAAAGGGTAAGTTTCACTGTTTTTGTTTACTTTACATGCTGTCTGTAATGTTTACTATTTAGGGAACAGGGCCTGTTATTATCTCATAACGCATCATCTCGATAAAACTGTAAGAATAGCCAATTTAGGAACTGTATAGGTTATTCTTCCATAGAAGTTGTTTACTATATCCCAATGAACCCATATTGACAAATATAGACTTCTAGGGCATAGGGCATGAAGTTCTGTGGATCAGAAACAGGATCCATGTATCAGGGTATAGCAAATTGAGGCTATGAATCGCTATTTTTCTTTTGTTACTTTCTCTTGCTAAGGAGTGAAGGGTGTGAGTGAGATAGTCATAGGACATGTTCTTAGAGTGAGCAAGACAGCTAGACACGATTGTAAGTTGTGCTCATACAAAGTACACATTAGTTCTTACCTGTCTATTACTATCTATACTATTTTGCCATTATTGGTACTTTGTCTCATGCTAGCAAATAGATTGAAGTAAACCTAATGACATGATTTGATTATCCCTAACCCCCAGCAAGATTCATAATCACTTATCTTTATATTGAGACATTGAGTTGATTGCTATGATATGCATACTACATGATAAGATAATGTAAGTAATACTAAGTAACTGGTTGAGGTAATTCCTGTTGTGAGAGTTGGCTCAGCTGATGACACTGTGGGTCTAAAATTTAATAAATATTATTTTATGATGATTATATTAAAAGAGTAGTTTGCTATAGAGGGATCTTTAGAAAAATAGTATTTAGGACAAGCCAATCTTTGCCTATCATAATATGTATAATCAGAATTAGACGATTATTTCTATCTGGCTATTATTGACCTAAACTATTGCCATGGTTTACACTTAAGTCTGACTGTCGGTGTCCAACCAAAAAGCTAATTGAAACATAATAGGTACCTAGTTTATGAACACACAAACTTGACCTTTCATTAGTCAAGGTTAAAATATTAAACCAATAAATTGTATACAATGTTTGGGTCACATTACATTATCCTAAAGTCTTCACAAAATAAAAGGCCCGTTTTGACAGTTCACACCCATGAAGTTTTGACCCCTAATGCATAGGTAATAAAAGCCAACTGTTACATACAGTAAGCAAAGTGTACAAGTTGCCTAAAAACCACTAACTATTATTTTGTGAAGACTGTACATACACATAACTTTTGATGTTCTTGTGTTATTTAAAGATTTTCCAAACTTTTAATTTCCTGAGTTCCTGGATAACTTACCTATTACTACTACTACTTACATACCTTATTAAGATATTATATCTCAATCTCAATCTCTTGAATCTCTACTACAGAATCTTTCCTCTCATGACCAAGGACCATAGATACTTGATAATGATCAAGCTTGGGCTCACATATCTTATAGTCATCAATAGTGCCAAAAAACTTCTGAATACATTACAACCAACCATTCAATGTTTAAGTTCAATAACTGTACAAACAATAACAACTTAGTGCCACAAGTTTGAATGTGATTAAACTGTTAACTCGCTTTGTAGCCAGTGGCACAGATTAATAAAGAGTTAGGAAATAATGATAATGGGCACCTAACGTCACAGTGTAAAAGGCTGAAAATACCCCGGCCCCGCACATGTGGGCCACGTGCAGGCACTTCAGCCCCCTTACAGAAGATACAAGAAGGCTGAAAATACAACAAAACCCCTTCAATTTCTGTGTAGTCGTAAAATATCTTCAACCATCACTGAGCCAGCTTGGAGAGTCTAGCTCAATCTTACCCGTAGCCGGGTAAAGGCCTGTGCCCCTCAGTAGGGACATTAACTACTTAAGATCCTCATCACAGCTCGCAACTAAACTAATAAAGAAAGTATGCAACAGTAAATGGCATTTTATGTGAATTATAGTGTTAGCCAGGTACGCTGAAGCACAATCAAGTTAGAATGGAGAGATGGGGCCAAATGACAAATTATTAAAAACCATTTATTTATTTATTGTTCCATTAAGGGATCATTCAACAATTACGTGATCACCGGAAGGGGGGGGTGGGGGTTGGGTGCTTGTATATACATTGGATTATGTGGGAGGAGGGGGTGGATATAGATAAACTAGACCTCCTTTTAAGTAGTATTAAAACACCTGTGCTCCTGTGCTAGGAGGCGCCGCCCTAGTATAGTGCTCTACACCCGTGTGCTTATAAGTTTGCTTGACAGCTTCTTGACTTAAGTCAAGTCATCTCTATTTTTGACAACAATCTCTTGAGTTAGGTTGAGTCGAGGCGAGGGTAAAACGGGTGGAGGAAAATACTAAGCTTACGGGTGTAAGGGACTATGAATGCTCTATCTCTTTCAATAGACACTTACATCCATTTTCAATAACCTATCTATGCATGATTTTCACATTGCCAGAGTTAGATTTGACAGTTGCGTTAAGGAAGTTAATACTTAAGACCCTATCTATCAGATGAAGGTTATTGAAAACGGCCGATATACAATGCAGTGATCAGTTTTATCCCATTTACTAGAGTACCTAACTATTGTAAGCATGACGTCATTAATTGTGCAGTTGACAGAGATGTAAACCAAAGAGGATTTTCATGGGACCAGCATTACTCGAAAAGGTTCTAATTAAGGGGCAATGTTTAACCAAACGATCCCACTTTACAAAGTTAGTAAGTAATAGACAAAGGGGAGATCTGGCTCCGTTTCGTAACCTCATAGCTCTGGTAGCGGGCTTCAGGCCATCCTGTATTGTTTGTTTTTGTATAACGATCGGCGGTTGGCCCCCTCCCCCCGCGCTTGTATGCCAGTCAGGCGACAGAGGGGGGACAGTAGGAAGTTGTCTGATTTGATTAGACATCCAATGGGTTACTAGGTACTTTCTTTGAGTTGACAGAACTCACAGGTACTGTGCCATCACCTTATCTAGACTAGAGAATAGGCTTGTGGCCAAGGTAATCCAATAAATATAGAAACAAATCTTCAGTTGAAGCATTATATGTACAAAATGGCTTGACATTCGCAGAATTGTATATTTCCAGCAGATATATTTTATAAAGTCAATTTTGTGCAAAAAAAATATGGTATCTGGTGGCACTTTTACATGACGTCATTATGTTGTTATTTCATAGAACTCAGGAACAAAAGTTCCGTTTTGACAGTTCATAAAAAGTATCTATTTTGACTTGACAGGCCACAAGCCTATTGAGCGAGGCGCCACCATCTACGGTAACTGGACAGCAAAGAGTTTCATTGTCCTGAACCTGAAATACATTAAACAACTGACAGCCGAAGTGACGTTTTCATAGTGGCGTCAGTAGTTCCGCTTTGGCCGTTCTCTAGATCAACGGTTCCCGAATTCTTTTGGCTACGGAACCCTTTTTGGTTCACCGTTTTAGTGCGGGGAACCCTAACTCAATCACAGATTAATAATAAGAAGTAAACTAATCATATTTATTTATTACTAGCTGACCCGGCAGACTTCGTACTGCCTCAATTTAATATGGACTTTATTGAATAGCAATAAAGTTCAAATTGACTCTAGAAAATGATTGACTCTAGAAAACGTTTGTATGGGAAATAGAAAAGGGCTGTTTTTAGGGTTTTCCCGGAAATTATTCGATATTTTCTCGCCTTTTAAACCTTCCCTAGACCTCCACGAACATTTCAAGACTAAGATAAGATAAATCCGTTCAGCCGTTCTCGAGTTTTAGTGAGACTAACGAACAGCAATTCATTTTTATTATATATAGATTCAAATAGATTCAAATTGCATAGCATTACAGACTAGTTAGTCCAATGCGCTAGACAAATACATTAAACATTATTTAACGGTATTCCATGATTAATAATGCATTCCATTAGATAATTCAATACAATACAATTCAATTCAATACAGTAAAATTCAATACAATTCAATAAAATTAAATACAATTCAATATATCCGGAAATATCTTCAACACGCAATCGTATCGTCAGCAAACTAAGTTAAGTCTGTAAGCTTAGGTTTAAAGAAACTCTTTCGTGCGAGTTAACGCACTGAGTTACCAAATATTTCCGATCCATCACCGATTTAAAGGCGTAAACTCTACACTACAGTATGCTACAGTGTCGTGTCGACCGATACTATACTATCTACTCTAATGTTTCCACTTTGGAGTTTGAGGGTCGGGCACACTTTTTTATCCTTTTCTCTCGACTTGTTGAACCTTTTTAGTGCTCGACTAGAAAATGTTTGCTTATGTCAATGATCCCTTGTGGGCGGTAAATTCTAGTCTTTAAAGTATGAACATACCATTTTCTGCCTTAGGAGTGTGACATCGTGCCAATTGAGAATTAGGTACCAACTTAATGAGACCCTGGCAGATCTTGATTAAGTGTCAAGCTAAATTAACAATGCATACTGAACTAACCTCTATTTTAAAACAACCGGGACGTAAAAACTATAAAACAACTACGTCGGCTTCAAAACTAAGGATCTAACGAAATAGCTGCTACATTCATATTTCAAATGCAAAAGTATCGCAGTTGCCACTCCGTTCGGATACGATACTTCTTCAGCAATTTGTCTCGGAAACTCCTAAAGTACCTAGTAGAATTTTTCAATAAAGTTCGATTGATCGTGAACCCGTTTCTAGGTAGTGGGTGGCGATGGCGAATTGGGAGTAGTTGGCACACTGGCAAAGTGCCACAGACAACTTAGTTAATGTCTAAATCGTTTAACATGTCTTCAGAAGCTTAGAGTTTGCTCCCGAACAGTGGAGTGTCTTGTCTTTCTTGACCTAGTTTTTTGGAGTCCATTATTTTGGGTAATACCATATACACTCTTGAGGAACATCGCAACACATCGGATTGTCTCTGAAGGGCTCTACTCACGATGCAATCGGTCGCCTGCAACTTGTATTTCCCTCTCTGTCTATCTTCCTGCTCCGTCCTTCTCTAGCGGTTGCAAGGCAACCTGCCTTCTATGAGTTGCGGCGACCGGTTGCAAGCCAGGTTGCATCGTGAAAGCCCTTTACTGATTGAGGATAGTGAGACCGCGACGACGTCGCCGTCGATCGATTTGGTCGTAGAATCGACAATCGATGGATGAAACCACGTCCAGCAGCGGATTGCTATTATATCTTGTAATCATTATGAACGTTGTCGTCTTTTTATTAGGTGTATATTTTCTATATCAATCACTAATTAGCTAATCGTTCTATTTCAATTTATCAAACACGTTTAATTTTTAATTAGTTTAGAAATTTCAATTTGTCGCATTGATTCTCAAGAGTAATATTCTTTCAACACAAACTTCTTCGCTAGCATTTAAAATGATATGCCGAATTTACCTCTGATCACCTTCGCAATGCCAACAAACCCAATTGCTTGGGCCGTTTGCTAAAATTAACTCCACAGAAGTGCTTAAAATAGAATTGAGCCTATTTATAGAGGCGGACTCAATTCCCCTAACTAATATACCTATATTGTAAAACAAAATATTAAGTGCACTGCGACGAGGACATATCTGCACCTGGTTGATATTAGGTGCGAAATAAAATCAATGAATGAACTGATAATAAGTCACATTATTATATGAAAAACTGTTACGCTCTCCAAGTGTGATCGAAACCCTTCGTGCGCGATTCCTACTCGCACTTGACCGTATTTTTTAGGGTTTGGTTCTCAGAAGGAGATACCCAAAGGATCACTCGTGCGTCTGTCCGTCCGTCAGTCACAGGCAATTTACTCGGAACATATTGGACCGATGAAGTTGAAAATCGGTACACATATCAATAGCTGTGACCCAAAGACAGAGGTGCAATGTAAATATATAAATATGGAATTTAAGAGGCACTTTTGGGGGGCCAAATGATAAAAATAAAAATTTAAAAATTCTAAATATGCTGTGTGACATATCAAATAAAAGCACATGGTGTGAGGATCTTAAATGTTTTTTTTGTAATATTTTTAAGACTTATTTTGAAAAAGTTTGTGCACAATAATATGACCGATTCGCATGTCGTCAAAACCTCTAAGGTACTTCCCGAAGTCCTAAAAATCTGAAATTTGGTATGCAAGCACATTTTTGCACCCATATCCCATAAAAACTCCGAAATCTACAACTTTGCCCCCCTCACCTACTAAACTTGGGGTTACTAAGTTTGTATGAAAAACCGAATTTTAGGGTATTTTGGGGGTAGAAATGGGGAGGCCTTTGCCCAGCAGTGGGACACATTATAGGCTACGTAAAAAAAAAAAAAAAGGGTATTTTGTTGGTGTTAGTCCTATAATTGTTGTACAAAACCCTCTCAACGCGACTCCAACTCGCACTTGGCAGCTTATTTAGTTGACATACATATTCGTGATTTTAGATAGACGTTGAAACTTCGAAAGGCATTTTATTTTCACAAATAAAGGTTCACACTTCACACACCTTTCGAAGAGATATTTATGTGATCAAGCGAGGGTGTGCTTTTGTTGCGTGAATTGAAAATGTCACGTTTTGTTATATGTTGCATTTTATTATCACGTCTTGTTGATTAAATTGGTAGTTAGATTAATTAGTTTCTTTCAACTACACACATCACATGTAAGAGTTTCTTCTTAAATTTCATCTCAACACTTTGTACTAATAGGTACTTTGAAACTTCGAAGATTGTAAGAGTATTAGGCAGAGGTATCTAATGCTTGTTTGTGTTTAAATTCAGGAGCTCTATTTCTCAATCGCTCTTTTGCAAACGGGCGTTGCGCAAGTTATATATCACACGAGCGAATGAAAAATTGGGCTCCAGAATGCATATTAAGTCTTTACTGCCTAGCGAATTAGATATTACAGCTCAGACAAAGCCCTTCCAAACTTCAACATAATCTAACATAACTAAGATCGCCTTCTCAACTTGTTGAAGCGAAGATTAAGGCCGACAACCAACCAACTGGGGAACCCTAATTGCCTACTCAAGATCATTTGCATCCAGCCAAATTGCCCCGACGAAGTTGGATAACAGAAATCAAGCGTCAAAGAATAAAGAATTCAAAACATTACATTTACAATTGCGTAAACACGGTAAAATATCTAAGCATCTAGATTCGAGACGTAAAATTGTAACATGGGCGTGTTGTAAGTGTAAGTATAGTCTTTATAAGCGTATCTGTACAGTGCTGTTATAAAACTGCGTTGCTAAATACGCGGTTGTGTGTTTTATAGCGACTCAATCAGAACTAGCAGCGCAGCAAGAGCGCAGCACATTTCCTTAGAATCGAAGCACCTTGACCTTCGATTACCGTATTTTGTGCTAAACATTGGCCAGACAATGTTTGCTGACGGCAGTCTAGTTTTTTTTGTACACCGTCAAAAATACTCACTTTAATAAAATGCAATGCTTGGTAAAAAGGCCAAGGTCATTTGGCATAAGTTGTCATTCATTTGTATAGTGCAGAATCAACCGTTGATAAAGAAATGGTTAAAAATTCTTCAGCATCTTAGGGTTTCCCAGATGGTTGGTAGGGTTGGTTTCAAGCGTTGTTGAGACATTTTCGTTGTATCCAATAACGGTTTTTAACCGGTTAAGATAACGATTCTGTGCTTAGCCTCGGTGATGTTTGATTACCATTTGTTTTCGCATTTTACTTCCGTCGCCGTACTGGCGAAGACCACTACGTCTGTGTCGCCATTTTAGTAATCGCCCGCATCGCTGCACTCTGGCGATACCTGCCTATCGCTAGCCGAACTCTCTGGCTGGGCAAGGAAAGTGAAGGAAGCATTTCCTTCGCGATCGTCGCTGCCCCTCTGAAGAGTACAGTGGTAGGGGGACTTTTAACTGGGTCAGCTCGTCCGGTGTAACTAAACTAAGGATCACGGTATGTTTTGCTATTACTTTTTGTTATCTCGCCGATATAAAAGCGGTTATGTTGCAATTGTTTACGGTAAGTGAAAGTAAACTCCCGCGATCCACTGTTTGGTTTCTCGTTTTTCTGCGATAGGCTCGGACTTGAGGCCACGCCCAGTCTTTCTTTTAGTTTGTATCATATTAATTGTTACTGGCATATTTCATTTGGCATTCGCCTTGACGATGACGTCACTTGGAAATACTCAAACTGACTGATATTTCTCGGAAAGCAACTTTCACACAAAATCAAAACATTGCAATTTGCATAAAGCATTTACGAGGGAGCCACGGGAAGTTTGGCTACTATTAGGCAATAATTGCCCGATTGACCAACGTTTCATTTACAATAGTATGTACTTACTCAATGGACTGTGAAACAATGGATTCTAATTGCACACTCGAATTTAGGTGCCTTGTAAATAATATAAACGTTATGAACTGATGAGTAATCATTAATCGTAATTATTTTTGATCTACAAATTAACACTCTTGCGCATGGGTTGGTGAATCACTCCGGATACTCACTAAGATCTTATCTTAGTGAACGATGTTTTATTTTAGGCAAGTTCAGAAATCGGAATACCCTATCGTCCATTGCATAACTCCCGAGTACCTACAGCAGTAAGAAATAAACCTAGGGGTGGGCAGAGAGAGTGGTCTAGAACTGGATGCACAACCACAGTTTAGCTGTCGGTGTTCCACGTCAGGGTAACGCCAGTGCCATTGACACTTTCATTAGATATAATAAAATAATACCACCCCAGGAATCCAATAAAACAAATGCCTGATTGAATAATTAGATCAATCTCTACCCCCGTAAACTTTTATTTAGAAGTGTTTGTCTCAAGTTTGTTTCCCTCAACACATCGATGTTTTTTCAAATAACTTCTAAAACGGATTGTAAAATAACATAAAACGCGATAAAGAGCCGTAAAAATAACACATAGTAAAACAGTTTATGGCGCCAAAAATATATTTATAACGCTGAACGATCGTCGACCATAATTTATCGTTTTAGTGGATATTAATTGTTTCTGCAGTCAGATGTGAAATGAGTGATCCACTGCATCACTGCATCTGTAAAATCAGTGACATTACTGTTTAATTTCCATAGAGCTCATTTTAGCAGCAGCGTCGATGGTGGAAGTTCTTCTTATAGTTCTGCGTAGCTCTAAATAGATTGTCTGGCATGGTTCATTATAAATTAGAGTGTTTTATGCAGTCTCCTCAAAAGGGAGGTGTTGCTATTTTTGGGCTTTGCAGACGTCATAGAAGTATTTCTGTGGAGTACATGTATTTATGAGAGCAATTGAATGGGTTCCAAAAATGCCAAGAGGAAGCGTCGTCTATTCAGGAAGAGCTGAGGGGATGACCTAGGTCTATTTTTTTTTTTACGACAACTGGTGGATGACTGCTCTGAATCGCCAAGAGTGAAAAAATGAGAGAGAGGTCTTTGCCCAGAAGTGGAACACTATGGATGTTTTGTGATGTCGCTGTTTCTGGTTCCCACGACATAGGGAATCCTATTGTGGGGCCAGAAGCAATGCATGTGCCTGTATGTAAATTGTAAATGTTTTTTTTTATGGGCTCAAAATAATACCTAGTTACATGTTTTTATTATTCAGTACTAGGCCACAGTCCCCCTGCTGGGCAAAAGCCTTTCTTCACCTCTGCACAGCTTGATAATGGGGTGATTCGCACCAGTTTTTGTTGTGTGTCACTCCAACGTTTTATTGGGCGGCCTCGACCTCGCTTCGCGCTTTTTGGACCAGCTAACAACTAAAACTGAGATTCAAATCGCTAATGAATTTTCGATTAGTACCTTTTACGCTATTGATATTGGTTCTCTACCTGTGATCTTCTAGTCTAATAAAAGATGGCAGGTATGGTAGTTAAAATTTGAGCGCGGACTCGACAGAGAAAGTGAAAAGTCGTGCCCTCTCCGCATATCCGCCTATTAGCCAGACGCTTTAAAAAGCCACTTGATGCAGTATTCCGTCACTGATTGATAAGACGCCTTAATTTTTAGAAATAATTGTGCTCATTTAATGATGTCTCGTCTAATTTATGATTATTATTATTATGACGTGAACATTGCAACTTAATTAAGATTGCCTCTGCATTCTTCTGCTTTAATTGCAAATAAATTATTGTCGTTATAAATATCGATATATCGTTTTACCTGGAAGAAAGATCCATCTCCGAAGAGCTTATCAAATTAATGTCAATATTGCACAGACTATCTCGTATTTTATCTGGTTCGTCCCGTTTTCGTCGACGCGTCTATAGTTCTCCATACTAAGTTTGTTCGACCGATGTGCTTATGAGAGCCAAACTGGACTGTTACTGTGCCAGCTGTTATCTAACACTAATCACATCAGATTAGAATGATAATGAATTACTGTCTATAACGCTTGAATTAATAATGAGCTGGTTATTATCTAAACGACTAATTTATTTACATAACAGTCGAATTATTTTGGAATCCTTTGGAATAGAATCTTCCCGTTTCTATGGATTATTATCGAAATGTTTTATTAACTGACTACTAAAGAGCACAGCGGCGAAGATTAAGTTTTCAGTAGTAGAATCAACCCCTGATCGTGACTTTAGGTCTGTAGCGGTAGGTCAATAACCATACTGACCATACTGTGCTAATTTGGCAGTGTTGTATTCTTCTCATTACCATGGATGTTGTCGAAGGTCACTCGGTTCGATGTATTCTTGATGATCATCGATGCACGTGACTTCCATCAATAATAAACTGGTTTGTACTTACAGGTGATGTTAATGAATTAATAAAAGGTGGTGTGTAATTTATTGCACATTAAAAACAAAATATTTTTATTTTAAGATAGGTACCTAACATAACACTTATATACAGGCATATACCTACGTTGTTTCTGAATACTGGAAGGGTTTCCAATAGTTTCCATAAACGCCTCCAGGATAGCCTGTGTCTTGGGAACCAGAAACAGCAAGACGCCACAAACATGGCGAAATCAAGATTTTTAATTTAGCACAGACTTTTACTAAATAATATGCCAGATAAGTTAAATACAGATGCAATGCCCAAGAGAAAGTTTAAATGTATGTTGAAACAATATTATATTAAAAACCTTTAAATATCCTTAAAAATGGAACGGGGGATGGGTTTATTAAAATAAAGTACTGTTACAGTTAAGAGCCAAACCAACCTGCCGACAAACTGCCTTGCAGTTTGGCAGACTTAAATTATATAATTAAGTGCTTTTCATAAATAAACGTTATAAACAATAATAATCTGCCGATCCGTATGGGAAATAGCGTGACGCTATGTTCCGTTGGCTCCAATTTCGAGCGCTATATATCAAACTGATAACAAGCGTGTGTGTAAAATTAAATATTCAATGTCAACAGAGCTGTTATCGAACATAGCTGTGAAACATTCTCAGCGACGACAGAGCGGCCCGCTTCAAGGCCTATAGGCAAAACTGATAGGCTGATAATGCTGTATTATTACTTACTAGTATTATTATATCGTAACGTAAGTGAATTTACAGGGAAATCAGGACTTATGGGCGCAAAACCTGGTCTGCTATTAAAATGGGGCTTGAATGCCGTGCTGGGACCCAATTCTGATGCCACAATGACAATGACGCCTTTGGCACCGGTATCTTTTCGTTTCGACGATGGCGCCTTCACACCAAAAAATATTACCAGTATTAGTAATGAAAGAAAACAGCCAGCCAGAAACCCGGGTCCTTTAGAAGAATATGACGCGCACTTTAACGCTTATTCAAAAACATTGCGCGCACTGTGTGTCAA
Organism: Argyresthia albistria; assembly: GCA_963457715.1. Classification (NCBI taxonomy): domain Eukaryota; kingdom Metazoa; phylum Arthropoda; class Insecta; order Lepidoptera; family Argyresthiidae; genus Argyresthia; species Argyresthia albistria. Next base: position 9,635,475 of record OY735259.1, on the reverse strand, counting down.
GGAAAAAATCGTAAACGACTTGTTTTCGCCGATTTTCGATGACATATTAAAAGATCATGTTCCCATTTGCATTTATATCTGAACCGAGCAATAATTAGTTAAATGTAAACGATTCCGTTCAAGTAAAATTTTATTATTATGCGCGCGGCTCTACTCAAATTACTGTCGTTTTAAACTTAATTATGTAGTTCGATGATTGTTTTTACGGAATATCCATTTTTACGTTACCTACGAATGCGGATAGTGGTCCCATCAGCCTTATTTCAATTTGAGTTGTACAACTTGTACTCTACTGCTCTTATACATACACGTCCAATAAACCTAATATAGCTAAAATGCCGTTAAAATTAGTTTGTTTTCCTCTTTCACTTTTAAGTTTGTGTTTGTGAGAAAGGAACACATTTTAGTTAACAAGGGCTTGATAAGTTTTATGAATAAGAGGGTACATTTTTTTGCCGTTAGGTGTCCCTCTGCTGAGCAAATACCTCCCCAATGTCGCCCTCACAATCTCTATCCAGCGGGTCGATTCTCGCGCCTTCGATATACGGATATCGAGACCAAAATTGACAGATTCCCATACGAAATCACTCGATATAGGTGTAGATATCGTATATCGAATGCGCGAGAATCATGCTCCTGTTCTACGTCAGTGAACCCTGGTAGAAACTAGGTGCCTATCCTATCGACGAGTTTACGTTTTGAAGTAATAATGAAGGTCACATATAAGGGTTTATATTTCAGTTAGAGACAAGTTATGAATCCTCGTGACAAGAATATTATTATTATATAATTATGTATGCAACCTTTTAATTTTATTATTGTACACATGGGTCTACCCCCGCTCAGCTATCAACCTCTCTCATAAAAACTTGGTTTGCTGGAAGAGATCTCTTTTTAGAGATAAGCTCGCCATTGTACACATTATATTACCTACCTTGTTAACTTTTTTTTGTGTGCAATAAAGAAATTATGAAATTATGAATATGTTTCTTTATGCAGAGGTATGTGACCTAGTAACGCAGTGTCATGTCGCCCGGCTCGGTATCAGTGCTGCAGGGACACTGGGTCAGAACCTAGAACTGAGTCCTAGAAACAAGAAGCCATTCTTACGTTTTAATAGCCGTCTACACAAAACGTTTGGCATTTTTCATCCTGTCCAAAATGTGTAACTATTTTTGTATACAAATGATTTCGAATTAGAACAATACTTCACGCCCTCGAGTAGAGCTCCGGAAAATATGAAAAGTCAAAGAGACTAATGGCCGCCGAAACAACCTTTAAACGTACAGCAGAATTCTTTCCCATTTTTGAGTATTTGCACGGAACCTTCCATTTCAACCATGTTTCCCTAGCGTGGTTTCGGTTCGCGCAGAAATGCGGAAGTCGAAAAGACTAATTATGAATATTACGATGTCAAAACATCGTCGCCGGTCATGCAACAGCGAGAGCGTTAAACGAGCTGAAAGCTAGCTCCCGAAGGGCGAGGATTTGACGTCTTCCTGAAAATTAATGGCAAATGCCTCCGCACTGCGAAACGAAAGCGACTGGGCGCGATCGCGATCGCAAGCAAGGGTATCATTTATTAGGGAGTGCAATAAACGAATATGAATATGTCGACGACATATTTATGCATCATCGAATATTAACATTTAGTGATTAACTTATACTATCAGCAACTAAAGTCATTTTTGTGCTTACATGACCACCTACCTCCTCTGTCTGTCTGTCTGTCTGTCTGTCTGTCTGTCTGTCTGTCTGTCTGTCTGTCTGTCTGTCTGTCTGTCTGTCTGTCTGTCTGTCTGTCTGTCTGTCTGTCTGTCTGTCTGTCTGTCTGTCTGTCTGTCTGTCTGTCTGTCTGTCTGTCTGTCTGTCTGTCTGTCTGTCTGTCTGTCTGTCTGTCTGTCTGTCTGTCTGTCTGTCTGTCTGTCTGTCTGTCTGTCTGTCTGTCTGTCTGTCTGTCTGTCTGTCTGTCTGTCTGTCTGTCTGTCTGTCTGTCTGTCTGTCTGTCTGTCTGTCTGTCTGTCTGTCTGTCTGTCTGTCTGTCTGTCTGTCTGTCTGTCTGTCTGTCTGTCTGTCTGTCTGTCTGTCTGTCTGTCTGTCTGTCTGTCTGTCTGTCTGTCTGTCTGTCTGTCTGTCTGTCTGTCTGTCTGTCTGTCTGTCTGTCTGTCTGTCTGTCTGTCTGTCTGTCTGTCTGTCTGTCTGTCTGTCTGTCTGTCTGTCTGTCTGTCTGTCTGTCTGTCTGTCTGTCTGTCTGTCTGTCTGTCTGTCTGTCTGTCACCAGGCTGTATCTCATGAACCGTGGTAGCTAGACAGTTGAAATTTTCACAGATGATGTATTTTTGTTGCCGCTATAACAACAAATACTAAAAAACAAAAGAAATTTAATATTAAGAGGGGCTCCTATACAACAAACGTGATTTTTTTGCTCATTTTTGCTCGATATTGATAATGGTAGCAGGTAGACGCTTAAAATGTTCACAATATATAGAGTATATTATTTACTTAAAAAATAAATAATTAAATTAAAATTCAATTTATACTTAGGGGGGACTCCCATACAACATGTTTTTTTTTTGCGGTTTTTTTATAGATAATGGTACGGAACCCTTCGTGCGCGAGTCCGACTCGCACTTGGCCGGTTATTTTTTAATGTTGCTCCTAATCGTTCTGCTGCGACAGGCACCTGATGCTCATTTGCTCACAAGATCTAAAATTTACTTCCGATCGCAAGTATCGCAACGCTACTGTGGCGCCGCGATCAGCCGACGACTAATGCGGCCGCCGACGAAACGACGAAAATATCTTTGTCTCCCTCTCTCCCGTAAGTGAAAAACCAAGCCGTCCTACTCGAGCATCACCCGAAGCGGCAACGCTTCTTCGCGCTCCGGATAAATTACATCCTATTAACTTCGTTCCGGCGCACGGTTTACGCTTTTAATGTCAACTGGCGTAAGAATAAATATTGCATAAGAGCAATCATTTTCCATTTGTAGCGGTTGGGAGTTAACCTTTTATTATAGGATAGAGAGGTGGTATTTCATTGTTTTGGTTGTGTGGTGAGGCGTTTCGGTTTTGTGTGCGATTATTAATTTGCTGTCAAATAAAGAGGCCGCTCACTTGGGCGTGCGTGCCCCGGTGCAAATTTCTGCCATAGTTCGGATTCGGCGATTTTTTATTCTGGCTCTACCTTTCCCAGACGGACGCGCATTTTTAAGTACATTCCTGTCTCGTTTATTCTAGAGCTGAGCTGTAAATAATGAGGCTTAAACACCATCTACTGCACCGTAGAACGTAGTGGAGTTAGTAGACGGTTGTAATGAATGTAAAATGTAAGTGACAACTAATGTGTACAAAAGTTACTCTGTATTTATTTACATTCCGCAATAATTGTATCTCGATTCTGTCTCTTGTCATAACAAATCGCGATTTTATTCAAATACACGTTCATCGATGACATGACAGTCCAGCCAGTCGCCTTAAATGACAGCTCTTGACGGCAATACTCGCGCAATGATTGGTCAAACGTCAATTTTTCTTGAAAACATCAATTTGACAGGGATTACGATAGAAATCTCTAGATATCAAAGAATAGAGCTATAGGGCCAATGTATTATTTTCCTCTTTCTCATTCATGATTTCGGTTCCATTATACGCTATATCATACGTTTAGTAAATAGCTATATGTATACGACACATTTTCCTCATAACCCCGACATTTTAGATAGGTAACTTAGGAAGGTACAAAAGTATTGGCAATAAGATGATTTTATCTTTCCCGGCTGATGCGAACCAGACTCATTCTTATTCAAGCCGCCTGCCCCGTACGTAACGGATTCTGGCACATTTCGAATGCATAAGGATTATTTACGCATTTGGTATATTGTTCTTCAGAGCTGATATTAATGGTAGATAGCTCTATATTTACTTAGGGTTTAAACTTAATTGTTGCGCTAATTTATATGCAGAAGCTAATTAATAAACGTATTTAAGGTGCCAACGAAGTATGGGATATAATTAGACATCCCGAACTTATTATGTAGATCACGTGATTTTTGTCTATGAATTAAATTTCTCAGTGCGAAGCTAAGCAGCAGTGTGTGGTGTCGATTTGTCGAAGTATGGCGACTAGCGAGCGATCACATTCGATCATTTTCTTAACCTACTAAGTAAGTCTGCCTTCAGCACCTTTATAACTTAGATTTTCTTCTTGTCTTGACTTATGAACATCCAAAACATGTCTAAAAAACAAACAACAACGAACAAACAAATCAGCAAACAGCGACAATTCAATGAAAAAACATCTCAGCCCACATCGACCCACTGCTGGGCATAGGCCTCTTAACTGTATGAATAAACAACTGTGTTAAAATCGTTTAGATATTACCAAGAAAGATTTATGTCCAGCCATTCTTTGTGAAGTTGTAATCCTCCCCTATTACGGAAATATAATGAAGCATCGAAGTTAACCAATTTTATCAATGTCAGCGACGCGGCCACGGAGTTGTAGGGAATTCTCAGTAATTTACTGTAAGTTTCAGTCGGTTTTGGTCGGCGGCGGTGCCTGGTGCCAGCATTCCTATGTTTGTGTAAAGCGAGAAAGCTAAGCTAAGTTTGAGTGTAGCTGTTGAGAGGTTAAATTACATTGCTCTACGAATTGCCACTTCATTACTAACTTTGTCTTTTCCTTGTGCAGTACTAAAATCTTTATTAATAGACAACATTGCATCTGGCCCCACACTAGGAGAGCCTGTGTGGTGGCAACCAGAAAAGAGATCACACACATTTAACGATCCGAGACCCAGCCGAGATTCGATCCCGGGACCTCTAGCTTAGGAGGCTGATGTCCGATTTCACCAAAAATCCCTATCTATTAGGGGACAGTTTATTTCATTTTAGGGGCCACCTAGCGGTTGTTTCATTCTGACCTAAGTTTAAGGTTCATCTAGGCTACAAAAGGACCCCCTAGATATAAGAGGCCGCTCTCCGAAATAATCGCTAGACGGATAAGAAAAAGATCTAAGTGTCCTCTAACTGCTGGTGAAAGGGCATGAGCCTTGAACCGCCACGCCACGGAGGTCTTCATATTCGTATAGATAGTTTAGTAATAGTTTAGATTAAGTAAACCTGTAATTACTGTTACTGATTAATAAAACCTTTGAACTTTGGCACCATTCCGTTCATAGCGACCGCGACGCGCGACGGCGACCAGACGACCACGCGACCATGGTCGCCTGTCGCGGGGCGACCACTAGCTTTCCGATGTCCGCGACCGCGACCAATAATTTTAGTGATTGATGGTGTTAATAACTTCTTACATGGAATAAGTTCCTCTTTTAAATCGCTCACAATCCCAATTAACATTAGAAATTAGCATAATCACAATCTCGGCTTAGATTTAGATAGATAGATAAATCATTTATTCACTGTTAAAGTACACGTTTATAAACAGAACAATAGATTTTTAGTTTTCAAATTCCTAGTAAACGTTGCTGTAATATCAGCCGCTTTAAAAGTTATAAAATGTTTCACTAAGCTTGTTTAAACACCCCCGAATAAGCTAAACAAAGTTAAACCAGTTTGTATATCCCTATTAGGAGGCTTGCTTATTTGACTTTTCTCCACCAAGGATTCCCAGCAGATTATGAGGAACATGTAATCAACAATAGTTAAACTTGCAACTTTTGCTACGTAAACAGGCTAACGTTTACAAATTATATGAACAATGTGTAAATGCCCCTGTAAGTAGGGCACTCAAGTCTCGTCGTCACACCTGTGTCAGTGACGCTGCACATATGTATCATTGTGACGAAATACTGATAATGGATGCTAATGTTCATGCAATTTTTTGTTTTGTTTTGGTGATAATATATGCATTTTGTAATTTAACATTATTTCTTCGTGTCTTATTGTCATCACATCAGTTTCTTAGCTAATTAATAAGGGCGGCTTGCAGAAACAGCTTAAATCTAGATTTAGCGACTTAAATCGATTTAGCATCTGTCAAATGTATGAAATAAGATTCAGGCAACTATGCAAGCCACACTTTATTAGTACTTATAGGTTTTTTTTTCTCTGCAACCAGGGCCCGAATTCTACTGTTCACAAGCATACCACAAGCCTGGCACAAACTTGAATACGAGGCATTTGGTATTCTACTAAAACCGGAATCACAATTCACAAGCGCCCTTGTATTCCTACTATCCAAAAGTTCGCCAGTTTGACGCCAGCGTACTTTGTTCTACTGTCCAAAGCGTTCTTACGTTGTGCCAGTTTGACGCCAGCGTAAGTACGTTTTGAATAGTAGAATACGAAGTAGGCTGGCGTCATGCTGGCGCTTGTGAATTGCGATTCCGGTTTTAGTAGAATACCAAATGCCTCGTATTCAAGTTTGTGCCAGGCTTGTGGTATGCTTGTGTACATAACAGTAGAATTCGGGCCCTGAATCATCTCATAATATTGACACAAAACAACTTCAGTCAGTTCAGTCAGACTCGAGAGCAACCGCTTCAATTCGTTTCGCTTACTGATGCTAGATGGCGTTAGTAGTCAGAAACCTGTATCAGACAGAATAAGAAATTCTGTTAGATTTTCAAGTTATTTTTTTACCTCCTTTGCTTTCCCAGGTTTCATTTCACCCAATATTTTCCAAATTAATTCCCCGATTGAGTTTCGTTCGCCAACTTCGTGGGTGGCTAAAATAATTATCCACCATCCACCTCGTTAGATGAGTTGCGCAACTTTAGGTTAAACACTATACTATAGTAGCTACCTATTGTGGAATAGGAACAAAAGGTCAAACAGGCAAGGTCATTAGAATGGAGCCGGTCGTGGGTTGGTACGAGAAGACGAGTGCTTGACTTTGTGTAGGTACCTCGATTTGTTAAAATTTCAATTTCAATCCGACATTATGAGTATTGATTGGCTCAAGAGCTTTTAAACTCACGGTTGTATCTAAAAAAAATGTATAAGGGTAAACGTCACAGGAACCCTTATAAGAAAAATATAATAATAACAATAAATTAAATTAAAATAAAAATTTAATTAAGTGACTTTGCAATAAAGTATTACTATTAAGGCTCTGGGGGTTGCCAGATTTTTTCATGGTTTGGGCGTGGCCTAGCTTTTCCCGCCGCGCAGCCATGCCTCACTCCGCATCACGAGATCGCGACGCCGGAAACCAAAGTTTCAGAACAACGGTAGGTATGCTAGTGCGTGTCAATGATAATTATAAGATTATGATCTAGATACATGTACGTACCTACCCCACCTACACATCAGATTTTATTGTTTATGTATGTACCTGACTACCTGTCTCTTGAAATTTAAACCTCACTTGTTCATAATTGACTTTTTACATAGTGAAATCTTCAATTGACTTAATTATTAAATCAAAATTTTTGTTTAATTTTATGTATAGCTGTGGATTTTTGTTCAATAAATAAATAAAACATGTATGGACGTACCTATTGTTCAAATTAAAATATATCAAAGCATTACGCCCCGTTTCCATTTAGGAAGACAGTCTGAATTATATATAACCTATTTGATCTACTAACTGCTATGCGTATTACCGAGTGATGTTTTAATGTAATATGACGCTTTTTTAGGAAAACATCTTGGATATAAGTATACTTTGCGTCATATAAAATAACCGGCCAAGTGCGAGTCGGACTCGCGCATGAAGGGTTCCGTACTATTATCTATAAAAAACCCCAAAAAAAACAAGTTAGTTGTATGGGAGCCCCCCTTAATATTAAATTTCTTTTGTTTTTTAGTATTTGTTGTTATAGCGGCAACAGAAATACATCATCTGTGAAAATTTCAACTGTCTAGCTACCACGGTTTATGAGATACAGCCTGGTGACAGACGGACAGCGAAGTCTTAGTAATAGGGTCCCGTTTTGCACCCTTCGGGTACGGAACCCTAAAAACGCTGGAGGCGATGGAGCGGTGCATGGCAATAGCTTCCTTATATGTATGGGTACACTGGTGTAATTTGCGGAAAAGAATGTGGTAATATGCATGGCAATAGCGTCCTTACCTGCATGGACAAATTGGCGTAAATCGCCTACCACTGCAGCGTTCTTTTTAGATGATTATATCTATATTCATAAGGATGAGCAACTTATGATATGTGCTAAGAGAGTTCATGACTGGTTACCTAGAACTAACATGTGACAATGTTTCCGTTTGGTAGGTAGTTGTTTCCGTTAGGTAGTATTCATGAATTTCGATGGTTTTCTGATAGAATTTTCCACACAAAATCAGATACTTTTTCTCAGAGCATAGAGTTTACTTTTACATGAGCATAAAACTATCGAATATCAAAACGAATGAAACCACTCACGCAGCTCACGCTTCACGACTACCTCGATTATCGATTGTTTTAGGATTATTCGAATACTTTGAATGATTTCTACAATCGAGTGGCTTAGCGATTGTTATTCACAATCGTGCAACAGAGTGGCAAGTATAAGTTGGCGTTCCTGTGGCGGCGCCTCCTACACACTTTTATCGCCGCCGACAAAAAGTCGCCGCCATCTTGAACATTTTCGTCTGGTCTGATTTGCTTCAAAATCGATACCTGAAGATCTGGTTGGAGTCCAATTATGATTCTAAAGTCAGACTTTGAAAAAAGTCGCCGCCATATTGATCTTTTTTGTAATGTAGGTACTAGGCCGATTTGCTTCAAGATCGATTCTAAGAATGCGGTTGGAGTCCAATCATGATTCTGTAGTCAGATTTAGAAAAAAGTTGCCGCCATCTTGAACTTTTTGTAACTATAGTCTATTCGTGATAAGAATGAAGTGGAGTCATCACTGTCCGGCGGCTTAGCCACGCCACAGATTAATAATGGCCACGCCCCGTAACCAATCAAATCGTTTCCTCTTATCAAGCCAAGTTCACAGTGACCGGTTGAAGGCAAACTTTCAAACGCGACGGTTGTGTCCTGTCCATTTTAATTTTTAACCGACTTCCCAATGGAGGAGGTTTACAATTCGTCCGGATGTTTGTTTTTTTTTTTTTTTTTTTTTTTTTTTTTTTTATGTCTATCCCCCGATAGCGCCTAAACGGATGGACCGATTTAGAAAATTATTTTTTTGTTTGAAAGGGTTTACCTTCCCATTGGTCCCATTGACACCAGGTCAGGATCTGATGATGGGATCCTGGAGAAATCAAGGGAACTCTTCAAATATTATAGGCAGACATATAGTGATTTTTGTGTTTTTCATAATGCACATGGTAAGCATAATATTGTGATGTGGAACTGCTGATGAAGACCACATAATATGGCCACCATATCTGCTCAATACTAGGTACAAATACAATGCGTGGCTGACGGGCAGGCAACGCATAGCCTAAACCGGTGCACCTAGAGCCATGAAACTTTGTACAGGGGTTCCTTAGTAGCGTGGGGTAGCACTGATATGGGATTTGACAAAATTAATTCCCCAAGGGGGGGGGGGGATAAGGGGTTACAGTTTGTATTAAACTCAATCTAATCAAATAGGGTTTGTGGAAGTCGGTTTTTTCTAAAGTTTACTTTTTGTTTCAATTATAATTTCACAACATTCTTATCACGAATGGACTGTAGACGGATTTGTTTCAAAATCGATATCTAGGAATGCGGTTAGAGTCGAATCATAATTCTGAAGTCAGATTTTGAAAAAAGTCACCGCCATCTTGAACTTTTTAGTTATTGGTCTGATTTGCTTCAAAATCGATATCTAAGGATGCGGTTGGAGTATATTCATGATTCTGAAGTCAGATTTTGAAGTTTTGTGCCGCACCGGCTTCAAACTGGTATTTTAAGCCCCGCTATAGCTATTGCTATGTGATATCAAATTTAAATTTTGCAATATGGGTATGGTTTTCGAGGTATTTTGGGGTTCTAGTGACGAATTAGGGGTCCATTTTGCATTTCAAGATGGCTGCCGCGCCAAATTTCTGTTTTGCAATATGGGTATGGTTTTCGAGGTATTTTGTGGTTCTATTTTATTTTTATTTTTTGACGAATATAGAGTCCATTTTGCATTTCAAGATGGCCACCGCGGCTAATTTAAATTTTGTAATGTGGGTATGGTTTTCGAGGTATTTTGGGGTTCTAGTGACGAATTAGGGGTCCATTTTGCATTTCAAGATGGCTGCCGCGCCAAATTTCTGTTTTGCAATATGGGTATGGTTTTCGAGGTATTTTGGGGTTCTAGTGACGAATTAGGGGTCCATTTTGCATTTCAAGATGGCTGCCGCGCCAAATTTCTGTTTTGCAATATGGGTATGGTTTTCGAGGTATTTTGGGGTTCTAGTGACGAATTAGGGGTCCATTTGGCATTTCAAGATGGCCACCGCGCCAAATTTCTAATTTGCAATATGGGTATGGTTTTCGAGGTATTTTGGGGTTCTAGTGACGAATATAGAGTCCATTTTGCATTTCAAGATGGCCACCGCGCCTAATTTAAATTTTGCAATATGGGTATGGTTTTCGAGGTATTTTAGGGTTCTCGTGACGAATATACAGTCCATTTTGCATTTCAAGAAGGCCGCTGCGCCAAATTTCTATTTTGCAATGTGGGTATGGTTTTCGAAATATTTTAGGGTTCTAGTGACGAATTAGGGGTCCATCTTGCATTTCAAGATGGCTGCCACGCCAAATTTCTGTTTTGCTATATGGGTATGTTTTTCGAGGTTTTTTGGGGTTCTAGTGACGAATATACAGTCCATTTTGCATTTCAAGATGGCCGCTGCGCCAAATTTCTATTTTGCAATATGGGTATGGTTTTCGAGGTATTTTAGGGTTCTAGTGACGAATTAGGGGTCCATTTTGCATTTCAAGATGGCTGCCGCGCCAAATTTCTGTTTTGCAATATGGGTATGGTTTTCGAGGTATTTTAGGGTTATAGTGACGAATTAGGGGTCCATTTTGCATTTCAAGATGGCCACCGCGCCAAATTTCAATTTTGCAATATGGGTATGGTTTTCGAGGTATTTTGGGGTTCTAGTGACGAATATAAAGTCCATTTTGCATTTCAAGATGGCCGCTGCGCCTAATTTTAATTTTGGAATATTGGTATAGATTTCGAGGTATTTTAGGGTTCTTGTGGCGAATTAGGGGTCCATTTTGCATTTCAAGATGGTCACCGCGCCAAATTTCTATTTTGCAATATGGGTATTGTTTTCGAGGTATTTTAGGGTTCTAGTGACGAACGAATTCGCGTTTATTCCCAGTAGTACACACCCCGCCGTCCACACTGTTACGGTATGGAAAAAAAAAACCCATACGGTAACAGTGTTGACGTAGGTATGGGACTTTTTATTCCCCAGTAGTTCCGTTGGTTGCAGTTCATTGCGTGTTGAAAAATTGTGTCGATTTTGAAGCAAATCGGTTGAGTAACAAAAAAGTTCAAGATGGCGGCGACTTTTTAAATATTTGACTTCAGAATCATGATTGGACTCCAACCGGATCCTCAGATATCGATTTTGAAGCAAATCGGTTGAGTAACAAAAAAGTTCAAGATGGCGGCGACTTTTTTTAATATTTGACTTCAGAATCATGATTGTACTCCAACCGCATCCGCAGATATCGATTTTGAAGCAAATTGGTTCAGTAACAAAAAAGTTCAAGATGGCGGCGACTTTTTTGATATTTGACTTCAGAATCATGATTGGACTCCAACCGGATCCTCAGATATCGATTTTGAAGCAAATCGGTTCGGTAACAAAATATTTCAAGATGGCGGCGACTTTTTTAATATTTGACTTCAGAATCATGATTGGATTCCAACCGCATCCTCAGATATCGATTTTGAAGCAAATCGGTTGAGTAACAAAAAAGTTCAAGATGGCGGCGACTTTTTTGATATTTGACTTCAGAATCATGATTGGACTCCAACCGGATCCTCAGATATCGATTTTGAAGCAAATCGGTTGAGTAACAAAAAAGTTCAAGATGGCGGCGACTTTTTTTAATATTTGACTTCAAAATCATGATTGGATTCCAACCGCATCCTCAGATATCGATTTTGAAGCAAATCGGTTGAGTAACAAAAAAGTTCAAGATGGCGGCGACTTTTTTAATATTTGACTTCAGAATCATGATTGTACTCCAACCGCATCCTCAGATATCGATTTTGAAGCAAATTGGTTCAGTAAAAAAAAAGTTCAAGATGGCGGCGACTTTTTTAATATTTGACTTCAGAATCATGATTGGATTCCAACTGCATCCTCAGATATCGATTTTGAAGCAAATCGGTTGAGTGACAAAAAAGTTCAAGATGGCGGCGACTTTTTTTAATATTTGACTTCAGAATCATGATTGTACTCCAACCGCATCCTCTGATATCGATTTTGAAGCAAATCGGTTCAGTAACAAAAAAGTTCAAGATGGCGGCGACTTTTTTTATATTTGACTTCAGAATCATGATTGGACTCCAACCGCATCCTCAGATATCGATTTTGTTGCAAATCGGTTGAGTAACAAAAAAGTTCAAGATGGCGGCGACTTTTTTAAATATTTGACTTCAGAATCATGATTGGATTCCAACCGCATCCTCAGATATCGATTTTGAAGCAAATCGGTTGAGTAACAAAAAAGTTCAAGATGGCGGCGACTTTTTTTAATATTTGACTTCAGAATCATGATTGGATTCCAACCGCATCCTCAGATATCGATTTTGAAGCAAATCGGTTGAGTAACAAAAAAGTTCAAGATGGCGGCGACTTTTTTTTATCAACTTTTATCTCAGCTTGGCAGGCATAGCACATGCACGGATTTATATACTTAGCACATGTTGTTCATTGTGTAAAGTTGCTTAGGAAGACCGCTAGGGGCGCCACTGTCAACCTTATAAAGTTTCTTCTGATCTCCGCTGATATAGAGACGGCAGCACTCAGACAACGATGAGCAAAGAATGAAAAAGTGATAAATTGTGGTCGATTCTCTAGGTTACACTGACTAAAATTACATGACAATATTAAGTTTGACAGCTCTTATACTGACGCCATAGATTCCATTTTCGAACTGACTTTTGAATTATTTTAATGTACTGATGAACTAATTCAAAAGTGAGTTCGAAAATGGAATCTATGGCAACCGCGTAAGAGCGTCGGAGCTAATATTGTCAAGTAATTTTAGTGCGTGTGTCCTAGAGAATTGTAGGATTCCAGTCCGTGAGGATCGAACTTGGATCACTTGTGTTACTCAGTGCTGGCCCAAAACGATAACCATCCGAGCCATTGCTGATACTAAGAACTGATTCGAATATTGGCATATGATCGTGCGGGCATTTACGTTGTATTGATTGTGCAGGTAATTTGGAATAATAATTGAAACAAAAAGTAAACTTTAGAAAAAACCGACTTCCACAAACACTATTTGATTAGATTGAGTTTAATACAAACTGTAACTCCTAATCCCCAATTGGGGAATTATTTTGTCAAATCCCATCTCAGTGCTACCCCACGCTACTAAGGAACCTCTGTACAAAGTTTCATTGCTCTAGGTCCACCGGTTTAGGCTATGCGTTGCCTGCTTGTCAGCCACGCATTGTATTTGTACCTAGTATTGAGCAGGTCTGGTGGCCATATGTGGTCTTCATTATCAGTTCCGCATCACAATATCATTAATATCATTATGCTTATCATGAGTAAATACACGAGTTATTATGAATAATTGAAATAACCGGCCAAGTGCGAGTCGGACTCGCGCACGAAGGGTTCCGTGCCATTATCTATAAAAAACCGCAAAAAAAATATGTATGGGAGCCCCCCTAAATATTAATTTAATTTTAATTTAATTATTTATTTTTTAAGTAAATAATATACTCAATATATTGTGAACATTTTAAGCGTCTACCTGCTACCATTATCAATATTGAGCAAAAATTAGCAAAAAAATCACGTTTGTTGTATGGGAGCCCCCCTTAATATTAAATTTCTTTTGATTTTTAGTATTTGTTGTTATAGCGGCAACAGAAATACATCATCTGTGAAAATTTCAACTGTCTAGCTACCACGGTTCATGAGATACAGCCTGGTGACAGACGGACGGACGGACGGACGGACGGACGGACGGACAGACGGACAGCGAAGTTTCAGTAATAGGGTCCCGTTTGGCACCCTTCGTGTACGGAACCCTAACAAAAAGTAAGCTAATACCCGATACTACGCCATACCCATATTGCAAATAGAAATTTGGCTCGGCAGCCATCTGGAAATGCAAAATGGACCCCTAATTCGTCACTAGAACCCTAAAATACCTCGAAAACCATACCCATATTACAAAATGAACTCCAAATTCAGATTAGCTCGATGGCACCATATTCCTAAAGGACTTGTCACAACGAACCTAATGAGATGAGTATGAGAGTAGATAAATAGTGTATGAACTAAACATGGTGTGAAACTACACATAACTAGGTTTAAAACTCTCGTGGGATACTATCAAAAACACCCACTCGTGTTTTAATACCCCTCATTATGGAACAGTTTCATAAACTACTATTTTAATCCTACTGACTACCAGTAAGACACCGTACTACCAATTTTCAGGAGTATCAAGACGAATCCCATAAATTTTTTAGGCCTTGGCTACTTTTGAGGAGGAAAAACCGTATTTTATTATGCCATGACGATGCCGCGTAGCAATTATTTTATGACTGACTTTTATTGAGACGAGCGACACAACCTCTCCCTTCGAGAGCCTAAGCGGTAATGCCTCCCGTCGCCTTCGCGCATACCCGCATGCAATTTATTTCAGCGCAAGTGATAAAATGAAGATTGATTCGAAATCGCCGATTAATTCTTAAATGTTAAACACTAAACTTTAAGATATTTCGATTACCTATTTTTAGACACAAGAATCAAACCAATATTCCTCGTAGAACTGCTGGAATAACTCGATTTAGGTAAAAAAGGACTATTCGTTTATATTTTTTTTCATATACTTTATGATGACATTATGATCTTTTCAAACACTAAATTTTTAGGTAAGGGACTATTTTATAACATATATTTTTTCTGGATTCAGAAAGTGTCTCAATCTGCTGGAATAACTCAATCTGTTGGGCATTTTAGCTGGACGGGCGCCTTAAGATCACTTCGTTGTCAGTCTGTTCATCTGTCGTTCATCTGTCATTCATCATTGCAGAAGCATGAGATTTGAATATTACAGGAATAAGACAACTACAAACAAATCTAAATATACAAGGTACAGTAAAGCTCTTCGTAAATGTATTCAATGGTCACAAAAAAGTCAAAACAACAACTTCGTTCGCAATTCAAAAAACACATGCAAAGCCGCATGGCAATTAATAAAAAATGAAGACCACATTAACCAACAAAATAGAGAAATACAACAAATTAAAATGAATGACAATATTATTAAGAATTCAAAGGACATTGCCGAAGCTTTTAATAATTACTTTATTGACATAATAACAAATACAAATATAAACACAAATCACCAAAATAATCCGATATTAAAAATCAATAATCAAGATTCAACCATTTTCTTGACTCCATGCGATGAAAATGAAACACTAAAGACCATAAGATCTTTAAAAAACACAACTGCAACAGGGATTGATGAAATTGACACAAAAATTCTAAAATATTGCACAACCGAATTAACACCAGTATTAACTTTTTTGGCAAACCAATCACTAGTAGAAGGAAAATTCCCAACTGAACTTAAAATATCAGTAGTTAAACCGATATTTAAAAAGGATGACAAGGAAAATATGAGCAAATATAGACCTGTAACACTTGTACCAATATTATCAAAAATTTTCGAAAAAATATTCTACACTAGACTGACTGGCTTTATATCAAAACACAGGATTATAAAAAACGAACAAAATGGCTTTCAGAAAGGTAAGTCAACAACATTAGCCTGTTTCAATATGGTTAAAATATTGGCGGAGAGTATTGACTCCAAGATTCCCACTCTAACCGTTTTTTTTGATATGACGAAAGCATTTGATTACGTTCACCACGATATATTGTTAACAAAGTGTGAGAAATATGGTATCCGTGGTCCAGCATATCACTGGATAGAGTCTTATTTAAAAGGACGTACACAACTAGTGGAAATCAATAAACTTAACAAAGAATTCACAATGGAATCAACACAATCAAAACTGAGAGAAAATAGATTTGGCGTACCACAAGGAAGTATCTTGGGACCACTTCTATTCCTCCTTTACATCAATGATCTCCCAGACGTAACAGAACACCAATGTACCCTATATGCCGATGACATCTCTATAATAATTAAATACAATAATACAATAAATTTTGAATATGACGTAAATAGTACAATTAAAAAAATAGTTGACTGGTTGCAAATAAATAATCTCTGTGTAAATCTTGACAAAACGACATATATGACATTTTATAATAGAATTAAGCCTGACATCAATGTGACCGTCCAACATAATAATTCAGAAATAAATGAATCCGAGGAGATTAAATTTTTAGGTATAACACTTGACTCACAATTGTCATGGAGGGCGCATATCACAAATATAAGTAAAAATATCAATAAGTTTGTGTTTGTCCTCTATAGACTGGTAAAGGCTGCGGGACACGAAACGGCAATGTTAGCTTACCATGGGTATGTCGTGTCTGCCTTACGCTACGGTATAGTCGTGTGGGGAAACGCAGTGGAAATCAACAATCTATTTCTTATACAGAAGAAATGTGTACGAGCAATATGTGGAATGAGTCCTGTAGAGTCCTGTAGACCACTTTTTAAGAAACTTAATCTCCTTACCCTAACCGGAATCTACATCTTTGAAATCTGTGTTTTTGTTATGCAAAATATGGACATATTCATTAGGAAGTCAACGTCATGTAATTTCAACACCAGGTTTTCCAATAAGCTGACATTCCCGAAATCGCATACAGCACTGATGCAGCGAAACTGCTACTGGATGGCGATCAAAATTTTTAATTCTATTCCAATAGAACTACAGGAACTGCCATTTGAAATATTTAAACATAAGCTCAGAAAATGGCTAATAAGTAAGTGCTTCTATAATATTAAAGAATTTCTAGACTGTAGGGCTCGGTTCTAAACAGATATGAGATGACAGGGAGTGACATACTAATTAAATTACACTTAGCATTTTTATTTTATATTATTAATTGTCATGACATTTTATGTAGGATAGTTTCATGAATTCTATAGGTATGTTATTAATTGCTGTTGCAATGTAATTAAATGCTTTAGAAATGATATTTGCATGCCACTGCGTGGCGAGATATGCTGCACATACTTTGATTCTATACTATAACATCTTCATAACCATATTTTTCGCAAATAAACGAATTTGTATTTGTATTTGTATTTTGTATTCATAGTTTGTGTTCTACGAGAAATTATACGGCGTTTCGTGAACAAGAGATTTCCTTTGGCAGAATATGGAGAATCTTGTTTTAAGGTTATTTATGGACACGTTCATACAGTCTACGAGAAATTATACGGCGTTTCGTGAACAAGAGATTTTCTTTGGCAGAATATGGAGAATCTTGTTTTAAGGTTATTTATGGACACGTTCATACAGAAAGCCTATAATTATTTTAAAAAGTTAATTAATAAATATTTTTTTGCCCCTTGCGGAGTGGGGCACAGGACTTTGAAGAAATTACTAAACACGCGAGTGACGTATACAGGGGGCGCTAGTTCAACGCAACTCAATGTGCCCTCAAGCGTAAGTTCCACCGGTCACCGCGTGCCAAAAGATTAATTGGAAAACTTTATATGAATGAATTTCTTTCTTTGAATGAATTTCTTTATTTCCAATAAAAGATTCACATTTTGGTTAAGCCCTAGATCCCACACTAGGATTCCCTGTATCGTGGGGTATTTATGAATTGTTTGAATGAGTTACGTCCACGGACCGAAAGAAGAGGAGACGTCTAAATGTCAAACATTTCTGTTTTATTGGCTGAACTTTAAATAGATATAAAATTTCAAGGGTTTTGTCTATCCTTTCTATATTAAGATGGTCATGACAAAATATAGACGAAATAGATAGACAAGATTAAGGCCCTGTGACAAGTTACAAGTTGAACAGATAAATAATAAATATTGCGAGTAAACTGACAGATGAATCTGACGCATAGAGCTTGTTGGATTTAAGGAAACAGGCTATTAAGAGGGCGCCCTAGGCAAAAACAGTCTTTAGCAAACCACAAATCGCTCGGAATGATGAGTATTATTGCTGTACGTTTTTTCACTAGCTTGTTTATCATGACTGTCAGCGTGACTTCGTTTTCCCATAAACGTTATTGTTATTTTATTAATTTTGCTCGATAGAAAAGTCTCCTGAAGTTGCCAGAAAATCTGTCTGTCACAGCGTTTTACAATGTCGCACCGCATCTGAATTTGTGTTCTTGTTATTTATCTAATCATTATAATTGAAACAAAAAGTAAACTTCAGAAAAAACCGACTTCCACAAACCCTATTTGATTAGATTGAGTTTAATACAAACTGTAACCCCTTATCCCCCCACCCTTGGGGAATTAATTTTGTCAAATCCCATCTCAGTGCTACCCCACGCTACTAAGGAACCTCTGTACAAAGTTTCATGGCTCTAGGTCCACCGGTTTAGGCTATGCGTTGCCTGCCCATCAGCCACGCATTGTATTTGAGTATTGAGCAGTTCTGTTGGCCATATGTGGTCTTCATCAGCAGTTCCGCATCACAATATTATGCTTACCATGTGCATTTGCACGAGTTATTATGAAAAACACTAAAATCACTATAGGTCTGCCTATAATATTTGAAGAGTTCCCTCAATTTCTCCAGGATCCCATCATCAGATCCTGACCTGGTGTCGATGGGACTACCCTTGAGGTATTACCTATACGCCGAAAAAAGATTTGTTCAAATCGGTTCATAATTGGCGGAGTTATCGCGTAACAAACATAGAAAAAAAAAAAAACATACGGGTCGAATTGAGAACCTCCTCCTTTTTTGAAGTCGGTTGATAAAAATGGCACAGCATGTTCCTCAGTTAGACTTGCTTAGCTTGGCTTTAATAACCTTTTTTTATTTTATTTTTATTTAATTTCCGCAAGTCAAGAGATGAAATTCAAAGTTCTGATTGCCTAGGGCCCGCCCTTAACCCAAAACAAACAATTTATTGCATCACTTCAACTTGACTATTATCGTGTCTACGGATGTGTAGTACAGTAATAAATAAATTCATAATTATATTTTCTAACTCAACCTTTATTGTTTCAGGTAAGCGAGTTTCACGATTACAAAAATATATGACGTCCAGTAAGTAACCGAACCTGCAGTCTTCCAGCGGTATTTTGGCTGATGAGTGACGTTTACAGGGGGGCGCCACTTCTACGCAACTTAACCTCGTAAGCGTAAGCTATTTAAAGTGAAGCTGACTTAAATGCCCAATGTGCAATAGGGTCAATCAACTTTTTTATGTATCGGATCAACTTTTTCTTCAAAAAACTAAAATTGTTTGCATTGCTTAAATTCCACTACAAAATCATAAACAAACTATTTAAGTTTGCGTTTCCATAATGAGCACCGAACATTTTAATGTATTTCAGTGGGTTTCATAACTGAATTTGGAAAGAGACCCCTTCAGTGTTCTCCTGAGTAACAGAAGGGAATTTGACTATAAGTAAATAAAAACAACTTATATAGCAAATCAATGTATTAAATCTTATAGTAACTCTTCCAAACATCGTAATTATATGATTAAGGAGAGAAAAATCAGTCGTGTTCCTATTTTAATAGCTTCTATTGTGTCTCTTGGGTCACTCATGGATCAAATCTATACATTCTATTTTCTTAATTTCGTTAACAGTTAAAACAAAAAATATTTATTGATATCATCATTACCGTCTAAGAATTACAAATCAAAATCTGTGCCAGAATTATTAAATTTCTATTTGGTACTTATATTAGGAACCAAAGTTGTTCATTAAATATGGGGGACAATATTGTGACCCAAGAGACAAACTCGTGACTCAAGAGCGTAATTCTTTTTGTACTCCTCGTACTTTTCACTATCGTCTTTCAATTTTTGTTTATATCTACGTTGCCTTTCTGCTGCAGTTAATGGCATGATAACTGAAACAAATTGTAATAATAAATCGTCTCTATCTCATTCTCATTAGTGGCCGCAGTGGGCGACAAGCGAAACACTGAGATCTATCGATTCAATTCACTTTTACTAAGCATTTATCTCACGAATTTAACACAATGTATCATTAAACCAATTATATATTATCAATCTTAGTAGACGACTAGTTATTTATATTATAAAAACAATAAATTAACTGAATTCTCTCTTGAGTCACGAAAATAGTCTCTTGAGTCACGACTTTTGTGACTCAGTGGAACTGTGACCCAGGAGAAATTTTACAGTTTTCGTGGAATTACTAAAAGGAAATAATTGATAACGCGAAGTAATTACTATTTATGGAAATTTAGAACTTAAAGTCAAGTGGTTAGCAACAATTTACTTAAAATTGATATTTACCTGCCGAAAAAATTACGTCACCCAGTAGAAGCACATTAAACACACGCTACCTCTTGGCGAGCCACGGAAGAAATGGACGGGTGGGCACAAGTTCAAAACAATAGCGAGTATAATCATTCGATTCAAGGATCTATTTCTGATTGGTTCATCAGTTGATAGGCTATCTCACTCGCACCTTGCGATAGTTTACACCTTGTGACCCAGTGGATACGCGTTTTGTTGATGAATTGGGGACAAAGACTAAAATTGTGATTTTCGCACCAATATTAACTTTTTTGAGCTAAATTCAAAATATTTTAAAAGAATATGAGTTACAGCAAATTATCCATGTAAAATAAGTAAACACGTTTATAGAAAAAATTGCATTGATGTAGTTAAATACCAGACGTAACAGCTTTGGGACAGCGTAAATTTCTATGGTAGCCTTAAAATCACTCCTGGGTCACAAAGATTTTTGTTCCAAAAAGTTGATATTTATTGATTTACGAATAAATAGCAATAATGAAGAAAGATCTAATATTATTATCGAGCTAAAAAAAAACCTCTGATTTAGCATTTTTTATATTTTAGTTGAAATTTTCAGACAGGGACAAGGTTTTACATAAAATAGTTGATTGACCCAATAAAATGTATATTTATTACTCCACGGTCCAGGCCCATACTAAACATGTTTATTTAATGTATTTTTTTCGAAGTAATTTAGGGTTGTTTGCTAGACAGCTTCTTGACTTGGTTTTATGTCAAGGCTGTCGTCGTCCGTCACCAAAGAATAGGCAATATTCTGATAGCTAAAAATAGTTCTGAAAGCTGCCAACAGATGGCTTTGTATCGACATGAGGTTGATTTTTATGTCGTTCATCCTTAATTTGATTATAAAAAGGAGTTCAATGGATAGCTGGTGGTCACTTTCCTCACCAAAGTGCTTTTCTTTTTGTAAAGAAATGTTTTTCGGGAAAATTAAGTTGTAATTTCCAAAATATTTGTCACCAGAACGCAAAAATCGGCTTCTTTATACGCGGAAGAGACCATACACAAGCTAAATTTGCATATATCGTCAATTACATTGTCAGCAAATTACGTTTCGTTCACCAAAATTTTACAATTACCATTTTCGATTTCCAGAAAAACTACGCATTTCCTCGCAGAGGAAAAGCCGTTTGGTATGAAAGGTGACTGCCAGCTATCCATTAATTACCTGTTTATAATCAAATTAAGGATGAACGATATAAAAGCCAAACCCATGTCTTGCCTACGACGAATTTGGAACTACTGAAGTTGTTTTTTTTTTAAATCGCCCATTACACTTGCCATTTTTTACAACAATCCCTTGAGTCGGCTGAGTCGAGTGTAAAACGAATCGAATGAGACGGCTAAGCATAATTTTTAATAAGTAGCTAGCCCATTACTGTCCCCGCCGTAGGGCACGAGCATTTACTCGGACACGAGCAAGATTGAGCCATACTCCACCACGCTGGCTCAGTCTGTCATTACCATCCAGCAAGGAAGTCCCAACCAAACAGGCCATATGCCTCATCTCTAATAATACCGTAAAGAACCGCCAAGTAGCAGCGCTAAGTGTAACTGGGTTCCGACGGAAATTAGTCGCCGGGTGCAGATTGCATGCCCCACCCCCCGCACCGACCGACCCCCTGCCTTCCCAGGGCGTCGATTCTAATATTTCTAACGACACACTGCATATTTTTATGAAGCCCGTGTGGATAATAGATATCCCACTGGTAGGCAAAGACCTTCGCCTGCGAGTTTGCCCTGCCTTGCTAAATCTTTTCTGCGTGTCCTGCGTCTCAGCATAAGCCTGGCTCTTTTTTAACCAACTTAATAAAATGAGGGGATTATCAATTCGTTTATGTTTTTTTTTTTTTATTTTATCATTATTTTTAATGTTTGTTAAATCGAAACTGGTACAATTTCAAAAATTCTTTCTTTGTTCGAAAGGGAAGCCCAATAGTGTGGTCCCATTTTTTGAAAATCAGGAATCGGTCCAGTAGTTAGGTTTCTACATGAAAAAAACTGTGAAGTTTAATTTGTTTTTACCTGGATGACATTATACATCCAGTCTTTTTGGTGTTTCATTGTCGCGAGATAAATTCTGGCTGTTAGGATCGTATATTCGTTTATATTATTTTATGCGTGACTTCACTGTCAGGAGACAGGTTTCGTAGGCTCGTTTTCGGGTCTATCGACGACAATTGTGTACCGAGCGGGGAGGACTAAGTGATAGGTCATGAAGTCGGTGTTTTGAAGTTTTCAACTTGGTGAATTATTTACTGTAGTAGCAACAGAAAATACGCATCCTGTAACAGTCAATCTTGTTATTTTATTACGGTTCATAATCTTCAGCGCACGCTGACGGACGTTTCGGACAGACATGACGGAGGCTGAGTTGGGACCCTTTAGGTACGGGACCCTAAAATGTTCGTGCAAGTACACCGACAGGCCAGCCATAGGCCAGTGTGCCACATCACAGTCGAATCGGGGTTGAGACCGTGTTTTATTCGCAGTCGCGACGGCCGCCACCGGTTGCGGTTGCCTCTTCATGCAGATTCGGAGGCTGGTAATTTATCAGCCCATGATTGCGAGGCTCCGTATTGAGTTCGTATGTTTGACTGTATTCGTGTGAGTAGTAGTAGGAATCAACCTGAGGTTTTACGAAACTATTTTGAAAAACGTTGTCACCTTTCTGATTTAAGAGACCGGTGACCGCGTGAATTTCCCATACAAACGTAATAGAAAAATGATTTGAATTTGAGAACTAGTACAAAGCATTTAGACTGTTAATCGGATTAATACAGTGTTTACGTAGGTTCGTAGGTTACGTAGGAAATTCACGCGGTCACCGGTCTCTTAAGGGCGAGAATCAGAGTTGTCATTTGTTTCCGATGCTGAGGATATGCTGAAAGGACACCGGTCACTCCCCATACTAACGAATATCTCGAGCGAATTTGTAAGGTCCTGTTCGAAAGTTATGCTAAAATAATAGTTATATGATAGTTTTTTAGGGGTCCGATCCTTAAAAGGAAAAAAAAACCATTTTGTTGTCCGTCCGTCCGTCTGTCGGTGTGTCACAACCTTTATATCAAGAACGCGTGGACGTAAAGAAAGTAAGTAAATGTAGCCCATTAATGTCCCTGTAGAATTCAAACTCTGTATCTCTCGTTGTGATCATTACGGTTTATTATTAGATACAATACAATTGATACCATTCTACAAGACACCCTCTCACCACATGGCGGTTCGTTCACAGACCAAGCTCAGTTGACAATTTGACAGCAGTGTTGCCAGAGAGTGAATACCAAAGACTACCTAGAGCAAATACTAAACACTACATCTCTTCCTTTTTTTAATAAGAATTATTTTACTAAGTTCTTGCCTTGCAATAAGTTATGCTGTGTAACAGATTTTATATAAACAAAATAAAGTATCTCTCGGATGTAAGTACCTATGTACTCGAACATAACAAATAAGCTCATACTACTACTACTACTTCAGTTTTATATTACGGTAAAACGTAGACAGTGAAAAGCTAACAATCATTAAATACACAACATCAGTAGGTAGGTACCTATAGGTGCATAAACAATATGTAACAGAAATATTTTATTATTTCACTTGCTACTAAAACATCAGTAAGTATAACAACCAGCAGAATTGTATATCATTCATTATAGGTTTATATCTTCAATACCTGTCGGTCATTCAGCAATTTAGCTTAGTAACAATAAAATCTTAAGAACGAATAAACATTTTCATTTCTAGGTAATTCATCAGTCCCTTTATCTAATTAATTTTACATTCATCGTTTTATATATGTATACTACATTCTCCCCCTTCTTTTAAAATAAATGTGCAATTGTGAAATGCAAAATTATGAAAGCTATTAGATAATGACGTTATACTACGTAGTACTATTATTTCTTCTGTGGTTATACCTTAACACATGAGCTCCGTGGTCATGCCTCGCGCCTCACGCTTATTTATCGCGCAGGAGATGCAGGCCCAAATCCTGGTGCTTAAAATGTATCAATGTCTAAGTTCTCCTTTAGGAGAACGTTGAGACATATCCTCATTGTCCAACAGAAGAAACCAACTCGTTTAATATATATAATGAATAACGACAATGCCCCTAAAGTTCTTACTGACATCGCCAGCTAGTTAGTAAGTACTTTCATTATATTAGGTAGGTACATACATTTTCACTGCATACCTACATACACTAAATATACCTACACACTACATTGCATACACATACTAATCTTATTTCATTACTTTCTTGTGTAATCAATGATTTGACATTATTTTTTACAATACAATTCAATACACCAAAAATTTATTTATTGCTATAATGAAATTCTCTTTCACAATTTATTTCCGCACAGACTAGGAGCTTAACTTAGGTTATTCTCATACTAGCCACACTATTACTTTAGGTTATTTATTTCATAAACTTGCCACCTGGACAAACTTAAGTATAACTCACATTATATCTTCTGGCCCTATACTGAAAACCAGCGCCACAGGATTTCCTGTGACAATATGCTGAGTCTAAACCCTTTTGCTGTCGCAGCATGTACTGTGCACATGGCAGCTAAACCTCTAATGTAATAAAGGTACTCTAGTGGGTAGTTTTCTATTTTATTTTAAACTGTAGGTACTTCATTTTATGTAATACTTACTTACTTTTATATTTTTTTTTGTGTGTTTGTGCTGATACAGTGAATAAATGCTTATTCTATTCTAATCTACTTACAATGATTTGTAATTTTCTCTGTTACCGTGCAAAGGCTTCCTAAGTGCATGTGTGACAAAGAGAATTGTTGTTAAAAGATAATTTATGTTGTTCTCTATAGTTAAGTTTAGTTTAAATTTAGTAAAACAGCGCTATGATGCTGTTACATCACTCATTTAAGTTGGATCTCATGTTCATTTCTAAATTTTACTATGTGGCAAATAATTGCTTTTTTCCTTCTTTCTTTGTTTCAGATAATTAATTTATGTTAAGTGCATTGATCTTACTTTCCGTTCTTCTGAGAACACTAAGCTGTAAGTCCCGTCTACTATCGCTACTCGATAGTTTAAGGTTGTATGTAGTAGTTGTGTACACCCCTCCACCAACCCGCACCGAGCTAGGCAGCATAGTGGAATAAGGCTCAATCCTACCCGTTTCCAGGTTAAGGCCTGCCCGTCGGTGACGACATTAATGGGCTAAATTCACTTTACATGAATTTATATGTTAACAAATGGAAGCTGATACTCCTGATTAACAGGCTAATGATAATCAATTCTTAAATTTCTTACCTTTTGTAGACTGATATTTACCCAGGTAAACTGGACTATTGAAAATTGAATCATGATTTTGAACTTTAAGACTTTGAGTTATCGTTCAAATCCTATGAAACTTTCACAACACAGTAGGCGTAAGTGGATAAGTACTTATATACTTTCAATGAAATTTCTATTCTTCATTTCTATTTCTACATTTAGCTATAGCCAGTATGGTATTTTATTAGTATTGTGCAACATTATTCCAGACGTCAACTCCAGAATTTATCGATAATGTTTGCGTTATCGACAGCTATTCGAAGGAAATCTTTGTACATCCTTGATAAATGATAAGGTAACACCAAATAAACTGGTTCAAAATATTTAGTCTAGATCTTCATTTCTTGCCTATTTTGCTAGACTACATTGTAATGCTGCTGCAAAACGTATATCTTGAATATCTTCCGATAAAAGCAACATGTGATCTTTGAACATCAAGTGTCCTGTCTTTGAATATTTTTGGAATCTTACCAATATTGCCGGACCGATTTGATATACTTATTGGTCTTCACTGTTGCATACGTGAGCACCTGATGATGATGATGAGAACACTGGCTTCTTCCAAGATACTCAAGCAAGCCACGATTCCATTTCGCCAATGTCAGGTTATTTATTTTCCATAGGCCGTGGTAGGTAACAAAGATATTTTGTCACTTGACCGGCAAACTTGTTTCAGTTGATACCTACTGCAAGAGGTGCACCCCGCTGCTTCCTGATAGCTTATTTGTTTTAGTCCTTTTGCAACGTCCAGAGCTTTAAACCACGATTATCACATATACTAACCGTTTTGACGTTTTTATTTAGTTTTGTTAGTTTTGCAGAAAAAACGTCTCTTTTCTTACACCATCTAGTGGTGGGGTTAATATAACGTAAAGCCGTTAAAAGCAGCACGTTATTTACTTGTAACGAAAAGCGCGTGCTATTATTCGAATCAGATAGAGCTATGTTATAATAACGAAACGGACCGACGCCTTGCACGCTGCTAGCGCCAGCGGACTTTTTGTAGTGTTACGTTAAAAATAGCACAGCGCGGCGTGATCAGTAGACCGGTTGCTTGCGACCGCGCTGGATGTTGCGTGATTTCGCGCGCTTTCTCGACGAATCAACAATGCTTTCGACGCGTTCATTTCGTTATAACTTAGCGTGTAAATTAGCATGCTAAATAAATTTAGCATATTCCATTTAGCATGTTAACCAAATATAGCCGTTATGATCACCACTAAACCGTCACACTTTTTTTTTTTTTTTTGAACTCGCGAGTCGCGAGTGACACGGGCTTCACTTTTTAACAGCCTGTCGTGCCAGCCAGTACCTATTAGGATAAATTATTATTTCATACCAACATGGCTGCTCAGTATATGAAACCGCAGATGGAATAAAATCATGAGGAAACCTCAATACATCTTATCTTATCTATCAGAAGATGTATGGAATATTGCTATCCTTTAGCACAATGTGCCACTGTCACGCTATCTGGAAAAGGCATGGCGCTGTTTGTTTTGCGTTTTGGCTGATTATGGGCATCTCACTACCCCTGCCACCCCAAATGGGAAATGGCTTGATGCTATGTTACGTTACGTTCGATAATGGGTCCTAGTACTCTATGACTTTAGTATGTTTTTATCATTTCCTTGTTCATTTTATTCAGGCTACATATGAACTAATGAGCTGATAATAAGTTAACGTGATCACGTGATTGAGTATGTGACTTATTACATTTCTTATTTGCTAATTCTTTACTCATCATCAATGAAATGTAAATCGATTCATACATGGGTATAATCGAGAGATCAATCTGTATAAGTTGCATGATAAGTTGTTGTTGTTTTTTTTTTATATATTTCCTCCGATTTCCACGGTTGTAGGAAATTGAGGAAAATATAATTTCGTCAGTGAAAATGTACTGAAATTCACTAAAACTGAAATTACTGAAACTACTAGATTCAATTAATGTCAACTCATTAATGACTTTACTGACACTCTGATATTTAAACTACACGTAGGCAAGCAATAAAATGAACAACAAATCTTTACTCACTTTTGTTACTTAATTATCATCTTTTGTATGATAGATCATGTTGTTGGATTCTTCAGTAGATTTTTCTGACTAAAATCTTTGTTGTTTTTCGTTTGACACAAATGACTATACACTTATTTACATGGTATTTACTTTATTTCATTATTACTTTTTGCAATAATGTACGGTTGCAGAGTTTTGTTCTCTCAACCTAGTACAACCACAGACTTGTATAATATTTCGATGAGTACAACACAGGATTTTTCTTTTTTTTTTTTCATTATTACTTTTTGTAATAATGTGCGGTTGCAGAGTTTTGTTCTCTCAACCTAGTACAACACAGGATTTCCCTATTTCATTATTACTTTTTGCAATAATGTACGGTTGCAGAGTTTTGTTCTCTCAACCTAACACAAACACAGTATTACCTTGTTTCATTATTACTTTTTGCAATAATGAAACAGAGATTTGTTTACAGAGAGTGTTACTCTCCTCAACACTACACAAATACAGATTTTAATTTCTGGGTGTCGCATTTTACTGGACCGTCCCAATGTTGTTTGTTTTGTTTGTTTACTGGATGTCCCGTTGTGGAACCTCCCGCTTCTGTATTTTGTTGTGTTTCTGGGTGTCTCATGTGGACCACCCCGTTTTTCTTTCTTTTTTTTTCTGGTTGTCCCGTTGTGGAACCTGCAGCTTCTGTGTTTGTGTTGTTTCTGGGTGTCTCATGTGGACTATAACTAGATACTTTCTTTTTCAAAAATCCTGTTTTGTGTATTTAGTGCTAAGAACGATAAAATAGTCACTTGTGCAAAACAAATTTTCTTGACCAAGGTAGGTACATGTTCAAATAACGATATGTTTTTGATATGTACCCAAGTGTTTAGGTATCACTAACCTTTAATCCTCGTCGCCAATGTAGAATTCAAACTCTGTATCTCTCGTTGTGATCATTACGGTTTATTATTAGATACAATACAATTGATACCATTCTACAAGACACCCTCTCACCACATGGCGGTTCGTTCACAGACCAAGCTCAGTTGACAATTTGACAGCAGTGTTGCCAGAGAGTGAATACCAAAGACTACCTAGAGCAAATACTAAACACTACAGTCCCCACCGAGGGGCACACGCCTTTACCCGGATCCGAGTAAGATTGAGCCATACTCCACCACGCGGACGTATCAAGCTGAAATTTATATCAATTGTTCAGGTTTTTTGTATGGTTTTCTTCATAGACGCGTTAGTAAGGCACACTAACAAAGTAAAGTAAACTACCTATTGATGCAGATTTAAAAATAACACCAGAACATCTCGAGTTGTAATAAATAATACTGTAATTAAAGCAAGAAGACGACGCACTTAAGAGTGCGTCACCTTGTTAGGGTACCGTACCCGAAGGGTGCCAAACGGGACCCTATTACTGAGACTTCGCTGTCCGTCTGTCCGTCCGTCCGTCCGTCTGTCACCAGGCTGTATCTCATGAACCGTGGTAGCTAGACAGTTGAAATTTTCACAGATGATGTATTTCTGTTGCCGCTATAACAACAAATACTAAAAATCAAAAGAAATTTAATATTAAGGGGGGCTCCCATACAACAAACGTGATTGTTTTGCTCATTTTTGCTCGATATTGATAATGGTAGCAGGTAGACGCTTAAAATGTTCACAATATATTGAGTATATTATTTACTTAAAAAATAAATAATTAAATTAAAATTAAATTAATATTTAGGGGGGGCTCCCATACATTTTTTTTGCGGTTTTTTATAGACAATGGCACGGAACCCTTCGTGCGCGAGTCCGACTCGCACTTGGCCGGTTATTTTTCATTTAAGGTGACAGAGATTTGTACTCATGCCTTCAGGCAAGGTTTATTTACACCGCGTACATAGCTTGCCTATTGTTTAAATGAACCCGTGCCAATGCTTTCATTTTATTTGTTTATCCGCTACTTGACAACAACAAAAGCCTATGCGTCAAAATCCCTAGGTTTGTATGGCTATAAATCGTATGCATTGTGATAAGTGAAATGTAATGGCGAATGTGTAAGTAAGCCTTTATCGAAATCGTGCAAACGGGTGAATGTGACAAGTGTCAAAATCATAACACGAGCAAAGCGTTTACGTGCATGCATTGTTTCAATATTTTACATGTATTTGAATGATTTGTTGTATTGTTTCTATGTAAGCGGCACTTTATTTGAGCAGTAGTCTGTGCATTCGGCCACTAGCGCCTTAGATTATAAGGTGGTGTCACGCTCAGACTTAGATCTGTATAAGATACTACTCTATAATAAATGTCGATGTCGAAAAAATACTCGAGATTAAAGATCGATTTTATAGCATCCTGTTTGGTGCCGGTTCCAAAACAATGGAATCGTTCTGGGTAAATTCTTCCAGCGGTAGCAATTACCCCTCGGTTTTCTATTAAAAAACGGCTCAGCACAAAACAGAGGAACATTAATTATTTGAATACAAACAAACACGTCGAGTGCGATAATTAACCCGCGAACGGCTATAAAAGCCAAGTTTTTTATAGGCAAATGCTGTGGAGATAATATCGTCCGACCCTGGCCGCGACAGGTTATGAAATAAAATTTAATTGGTAAAAAAGTGCTTTTAACTGTTTCGCCTGGTGTCAACGTTTTTCATCTGCAACGCTGGTACATTCGACGACACAACAACCTATAAATGGGAACCTAGTACCTTATCTAGGTATGTTGTCAGAATCGAAAAATTACAGTTGGCAGTTGGGTAAAGGCCAGAAAGGCACAACCCTCCGGACCAGTTGTACCATTTGGTCAGTGCCATTGATGGTACAAATGGGATATGGAGTCTGAGATATGATGTCCCATTTGTAACATTTCAAGCCAGAAATACGAAATAGCTCTTAGCACGGTACTGATGTCAAACTTTCGATTCTTCGCTCGTTGACCGGTGAAACGGTCATTTCGCCGGTTGATGACGAGATGCGACAATTCGCTTTCGTTATTTTGTTAGCTCTACTGATTGGCCGCCCGATAACGAATATTTAATTACGCATCGAGTAAGTAAGCTAATTGAAATTAAATTGTCAATGAGAGTCATCAAGGCCCGAAGGAAAATGAACTTAATGATTGTGACAACTCTACGTTTGTATGGAGTTTTCATAGTTGTTCAGGAAATAATTTGAATTGCGTTCGAAGTTGCCTTACACTTCATAATCATAATCATAATAAACGTTTATTGCCAAGAAAATACAGGATAGTAACTAATATTGAATAATTTTGCTGGGGCAATAGGAAATGGCTCAGCCCTTGCTGACACAGAGCCGGGACTCTGTGTAGCGCTGATTTTCAGCCTCTCCCTCTTCCCTTAGATTTGGAGCGGGGTAAAAAGTCATAGAGGGTCACCACTTCAAATTAGGTAGTTTACTTATTCAATATCAGTAATACACGCTGACATGCGAATTTTCAACTAAAACAAGCTGTAATATGCCGTCATTTGTACATGGGAATGAATAAAAAATTGTGCAATTTACGTCCTCAATTTACGATAGTGACAAGGGTGGGGCGGGGGGGGGGTGGTAAGAACTGAAATTTGTAATAAATGAAAATGCCGTCGGTTTGTTGATACTAATGGAGATGAATGTTTTATAAGAGAATCAGAGAGAACTGAAACGGAGACTGGTCTTAATTCTTATGGATAGAACAACTTTTATTGAAAATTATTGGATATGTAGGAGATTATGGTACTAAAATTAACGAGTCTCTGCTTCGACTATCACAAAGATGCGTCCTTAAAAACACTATTGTCACGCTTTTTTCATAAAACTTGGCAGAGGCACATATAAACACATTTCGCCAGAATTTGTTACTTCTTTTGCACGAGCCATAAACGAAATTCGTAGACAAAGTGTTAACGAAATGTATTTTGAAATGAAATCGTTTGATGTGTTTGACGGAAACTTTTTCAAGCGTTCCGTATCCGATCTAACACAAACAGACTCGATTGTAACTTCGGACTCACGTTTTGTGCAACGTCCTGAGCAATACCTACCTTACTTGCGTTATTACGGGACATTCCGCACGTGCTTATTTAAATACATTAGTTTACCTTTGTTTCAGAATGTGTAGCTCTAGTTAGCTTGCTTAGTATGACGTCATTGGATATCGTGTAGCTCAGAAACTTCCACTCCAAAGATAGATTTTGTACCCACATGCAAGGACTCGGGAAAGAAGGTGACTACAACGATTGTATGAGAGCACAGGGCCGGCCAACTACTCTGGCGAAACTTACATGGATACGTCTCACTTTTTAGGGTTCCGTACTAGAAGGGTGCCGAACAGACAAGTCGGCAGAGCGAGGACGAAGACGAGGAGCTGAGATTAACAGCTCGTATATAGTCTTAAGTAGCAAATAAAGTTGGTTTTCAAAGCCCTGAACGGGTATGGCCCAAGATAGTTTGGACCTGGAAGATGTTCTGGAACATGGGGTAGTATACCGGGATGTAGTATACCGTCGAAAAAGTTTATATGCGGATGTGGCCTGGTAAATACAAGAGATGAAACACAAACTGGATTCTATTTATTGATTGTTTTGGGAGTATTTTGGATACCGATAAAATTCAATGGACCAATTTTAGTATATCGATGCAAAATTTTGTCATCTTTGATTTACTCATACACAATTTCTTACAAATATCGACTGTTTTCACCAGCTTTATCTCACCGAACCTCGCTTTATTTTAGCTCACCTCAAGTTTGCACAAGCTTTTTTTCTTCGGAAAATTGGGTGTAGCACAACTGGATATTCACAAACAACATCGATCTTCCTTCTTTGACTCACCAATCGATATAGAAACTTCTCGATTCCTTGCACCGCCTACCTCAATGTAATCCGCGTGAAAGCGGTCTTAACCAAGACTTCATCGAAGCTTTTATATGATAGCTAGTATAATGGATATGGTATGAATAAAAACCTATCTGCTGGCTCGCTCCTAAATTGCCACTTGGCTGCTAAAAGTCAATTATTCGCACGGTAGTGTGTATACTAATACCTAATAGAAATAATCTACTAGCGCTTACAAGTCACCGATTGGTATGGATAATAGCTTTTAAAATTACCTTTTTGCCTCCAAGTTATCTCACAGTATACCAATTGCTTGAAACATGTGATATGGTATGAATTAATATAAAATTTTAATATTTATGGCTGCCAGGGAGCACGTATCCATTGGATATATAGTCTCTGATGGCTGCACTTGTAAAAAGAGTTTATCAAGGTCACCGTCCTGTTAATAGATTGGCCCTTGATTATCCAATCATCGTTGTCATAAACATAAGGACTATCGTACAGGGGACTGTGAAACACCTATTTTAAGGGGTTTATAGCGACATCATTCTGAGCAACTTTCACTAAGAAACCGATTTGATCAGACCAACTTAATTTTTCACTTCTCCATACAAATCAGCTGGCCAAAATGTACTGGGAAGTGAAAAATAAAGTTGCTCTGATCAAATCAGTGTCCGAGTGAAAGTTGCTCAGAATGATGTTCCCCTTGAAATATAGTTCCCAATCGTCAACTAGCAATTCTGGCGCTAGCGAGATCATGTCCATGGTCGAAATATCGATTTTGAGTACTATCAAAACCAAGAAAAGCTATTCTTACGACTAGCCTTTCGACCAACCGAGACATCTCGACCCGTTTTCGTTTCGTTTATCGAAATAAATATAAATCGAGATAGTTTTCGACGGATTTAGATAGCGAGAGAATCGGGGGCCAGATATTTGGTCAAATATTTGGTAGGCGGCATATCTGAGAAGCCAGTGGATTCCCAGAACGACTGCCGGGCGCATAGAGGTGCAGTAGAATCGTTTCCAGGAATCGTATGCGCAGCAGAGCGCCTGTTGATATTGAGTAGATCATTGTCTTGATTGTTGAACTAGTGGGATAAGCGATCAGATTAAATGCTTTGCATAGGTTACTGATACGTGTAATGAGGTCGCAGTTTGGGCGTAAACCGGGGATTTATGGTAAACAATGTACTTTGACTATGACATAGATAGACAGACATACCTATCAGCGATTGAATTTACTTTTGGCAGCTGAAAATCCATCCAAGTCAATGAAAAATATTACATACAATTATTTTTTTATTTCAGAAACAAATGTACAGCGAGAGCTTAATTTAACGACATAGTAAATTAGGAATTGATTGTTAAATGTATCCATTATGGAAACGTCAAAACTTAAATAAAGAAATGAAGTTACGCTACGAACAGTAGCATGATTCTCGCGCCTTCGAAATACGATATCTACACCTATATCGAGTGATTTTGTACGGGAATCTGTCAATAGGTATAGGTCTCGATATCCGTACATCGAAGGCGCGAGAATCATACCCGGAGCATGATTCTCGCGCATTCGATATATGATATCTACACCTATATCGAGTGATTTTGTACGGGAATCTGTCAATAGGTATTGGTCTCGATATCCGTATATCGAAGACGCGAGAATCGACCCGCAGGTGAGTGCAGTCGCCATGTGCATGATGTCGTGCGCCATACAACATTATTTTTACTGTGCATCAGATTATCTCGAGTGTATCGTGATATTGTAAAACACTTAGTAAGAAATAAGCCAATAACCCATGCTTCGTCTGCGCATAAACTTTTCACTTTCAATTTTATAGTAACACATTCATGCGCAATACAAATCATAATATTTTCAGTATTAATCACGGCGAGTTACAAATGGCCTGGGCGATACAACAATGATTGGTTTGCCGTCCGCGCATAGAAGAATAGGCTCTGTGTCGCAGGACATAAGAGCTAGAGGGTCATAAAGAGGGATAGATTTATATCTTGGTAGGTGGATTGTGTTGCTACGCACAAACGGGGCGAGAACGAGCTTAGTGTGGTCCCGTTTTGCACATTTCTTCGTTGGTAAGCGCGAAACCCGGTAACGGCTGGACCGATTTGGATAAACTTTTTAAAACTATGTGTCTATCTCAGGAAGGCTCAATACGTAGAGGACTAATGCAAAGAGAAAGGCAATAGCTTTTCACAGTAGGTAGGTACTAAGTTTGTCGGGTCAGTCAGTCAAAAATAATAGTAATTGACAAAAGGTTTAACCCGAGTAATCCCGACAGCCTCATAGTAAGGATTAGGAGTTGTAACACAGTTAAATAATACTACCGAATTGAGAACCCCGCCTTTTATGAAGTATGTGAAAAAGAAGCAAAATAATTTGCGGCTATCAGAAACGCGATGCGTGGAGAAATGCGAATCGCCCCCGCTCGTTCCGACGCGCAGATAGACAAATGCTCGCACATTTGTTGTCCCTTACCCCAGGATAAATATGCCCTGGATCGGATACACAGTACATTATACGACAACCCGAACAGATGGCAGCCAGCGGAACTAACAGCAACCTAACGAAATGCCGTTCTATGGTCGGATCATGCGTAGACGTCAGCGCCCCCCACATGCTAAATTACTTGACACGGCCGACTGTCACCCTGTCATCTATCCTCTTTAGCGAGTCTGGTACTAACTGGATTGCCAAAGTTGCGAAACTTATAGAATGAGGTCACATTTCGCGAGAAAACAATGGGCATAGGAGAAATTACTGGATTACCTAGCCGGGTATCTTTATAAAGTAGTTACGTGACTTTCGCGCGATGATGTCACAAAGGCTCCGTGGTCTAGTGGGTAGCACACTCTCGTCTCATGCTGGAGACGCAGGTTAGAATCCAAAATAGCGGCACGTGTTTGGTCGGAACTGGTCTGCGTCTTATCTTTAACATTAACTATTTGGTAGCATCATAATGCATCCTTATAAATATTATATTTATACATATTTAAAGAGGAAGCATTGCTGTAAACCATTTCCAAGCTGAGATAATAGAGCTTCAAGTTACACGTTTTGTACTGAAAAACTTTAAAGTGGGATATCTCAGCCCCGAAATGATATAGCTATGTGTACTCCATAGTAAGATTAGCTTATTTTAATTGCTCTTTCAAAGTTTACAACTTTCATGAGTGGCCGCCTATACTCAAAACCTACCGAACTCTAAGGACCCTTACACACGACGTTTACGCTCGTTTGTATCGATATAAAAACGCAAGTTGAACGCTCAGCAAACGCAAGAAAGCCGGCACGTTTTAATTTAACCTTTACACACTATCCTTGCGTCTGTATCGATACAAACGCCACGTCTCTCGAAGGAAACGTCAATAAGAACCCCAACTTTACCCCATGCCATCCATGCCTTGCGCAGTCATTGCGGCGGCGGTGGAAGTTATACTGCACAATTTGGTAGTCAATTCACAATTCACAATTCTTTATTGCACACAATAATTTAAACAGTTACATTAAAAGAAAACACATGTACAAAGGCGAGCTTATCTCTAAAAAGAGATCTGTTCCAGCAAACCAGGCGTGAAAGGAAAAATTATATAATGAAAGGGTAGGCAGTGCACAATAACAAGATTAAATAAAATATGAACGAACAAATACTAAATACAGAAGAACTACTACTACTTATACATACTGATATACTACTACAGTCCATCAAAGCAGCTACAACTTTCCAGCCATCTTTTGGCACGCGGTGACAGGTGGAACTAACGCTGGATGACAGGTTATATATACCCTATCCAATACACAGATTAATAAAGACAATAATAACAGCCAACCTGACATGTCAATCTTAGCCTGGTAGTAAGGGGATATTGCTCATAAAAATCGATTAATCAAAATAATCGATACACCCTTTAAACATTTGTGAATCGGAAAGTTGTCTAACATTTTATGCTTGATTTTTCAGTTACCTTAAATATGTTTTAAAATTAAATAATAATATCTTTAAGTGCTAATAGCAGTGATGGCGATGACAACTCTTCTGCTAGTTCCACTGAATAAACAAATTTCGATTCTTTCCGATTGTTTCGTTAACATCCCTAGTGTTTAAAAAGTGGATCATATGAAGTTGTAGGTTAGCTGTTTCCCGCCACTCAAGTTTCAATATATCGTTGGAAGACTGTATAAAGATATGGAATTATAACATTATGACACTACTTATACTTCAGTCGTAATATAAATGGTTTTCAGGGGCTTCCGTCGATGCTTTTAGTTAATTTCAGTCTCGCGGACGCTACTCGGAGGTAGTAAAACCAAACTATAAAATTGATTATGAGCCATAAAATCATAGAAAAGCTTGGACCACCCGTCCAGCAATTTCTAGATTACCCTTAATATAAGCTAAGGGAAAGGTAAATAATATTAGGGAAAGTACGGCACACACGAGTATGGCATCAACTAGCGACGTGGCAAGTGGCACTTAGGTCGACTAGCTAGGCGGTAAGTTAACTGGGCATTTCTTATGCTCATGTCTGTTTGTGTGAGTTGTAATAATTGCATGAATTTTTTAGCAAAATCAGTAAACTGTATTTTAATTTACTTAGCAAACTTCTGCCATATCTGAATGTAATTTTGTCATTATTATAAGAAAGACATTTAAAAAAAAAAACTGAAAACTATGTAAGAATCACCCAACTAGATTCGTTTATATTGATAAATATAATAATTTTAGACAGCAAATTATAACAAAGGGTTTGTAATTAGCTGTCAGTCAGTTTACAAGTTCTAAGAGAATTTATATATCTGAACTAAAATTTTAGGACCATTTTTCTTCTGTTTTTGCGTCGTTGTTGGGCTGGTTTACCGAAAGTGCTAATTCTTTTTCAGACTTTTGACTGTGATTCATGATAATGGAATGGAACCAAGCGATCTGTCTACGGCAAAAGTCGTTGTCGCATTTAACGACTTTTGACGTCTACCTCAAATTGTCCAACAATTTTGGACATTTTCTGTTGCGGTAACAGTCAATGGCCTCGTTTGAAGGATGGCGATTGTGGTTTAGCCTGACTACAGCCGTGACCTGGCAGTGACTTTAAAACAAAAACTTCGTTTACTCTAACTAGGTACTCATTTACCCCCATTTGGTAAAATAATGTTCTGAAACTACGAAACACCTTTTATTGAATCAATGTCGAAGGTTGACCAAACTATTTCTGAGAGTTACCTTTTGATTGGTCTATTTTCGGTATCGGTTTCGTATCAGGTACCAGGCGACCAGTAGCCAGCGGGAGGTTGGCAGGAGTCGCGCGGGTCAAGGCAGTTCGCGGCATGTCGCGCGGGGTCGTCGACCTCGCAGCCGCCCGCTTGGGGTAGGTCCCGTTACTCCTCCCAACCCATAGCCCCCTGGTACTTCGATGCGAGCGAACCTCAGCGCTCTATTGTTGAAAAATTGAAAAATCATATTGCCGAGCCTTTGTTTGACATCGCGAAATCGTTTTTGCACTCTGCAAATGTCTGTTTGAGCGAATTGATTTCTGATGCGACTTTGTATTCGAAATGCTACTTCTATGGGATTTCAATGGTCGTGCGTGTTTCTCTACAATGTGTACGTGCGTGGGAACGGAACTAAGTAACCTGGGCGTATAGTGTTATCTTGAGACATCGGTGGCGATAGCGACTTTGAACAAACGATACCCTAGACTAGAGCTTGTTAGCTGTAGTTAATTTTATACGCTGAATCCAAAACATACGACTATTTGCATAGCGAACAGACGTGGAATAATAATAAGGTAATCGTCTAATCCGAGACCGCGGCTCCTGACATATTTATGGTGCGACTACAATCTGATGGTAACCGCGACACGGAAGTTATGTGTTTAGTTGGCATGTTGTCACTTGCATATGTTTTCCAAATAGGTATTCAGTGGAGCTCATAGGTAGGCTGTACTATACATATGGATAAATAGTATTGAAATCACCGTTGTAGCCTGCTTAAGAGTGATGCTATCTATAAAACCTATAAAATGTGACCTACTTTAGTTACACAGACCAAACACTAATATTTAAACTATCAATTAGTCTAGAATTGACATTGGCGTACGACACCATTCCCCGGTGGATCGGGGTCACGCAATAACCCTAATTCAGTGGCAATGGCAACAAAACTCGGAACGAATCGTGCCGAGCTGCAAAGCTTATAAAACACTGAACAGCAGAAATTCCTCTACGTTATTCCACTCTGGCCAAATAAGTCACTTTAAAACCGCTGTTACGTAACTTGCCACTAGTCACTGTATAGTTGTGACTACTTGTGACTTTGCCACTTTTAGTAATGCGCTACCATGATATTTGCGCCGAACGAAGTCTCGGCGCTGCCGACTGATAAAACAATCTTCGAGTCAGTCTTCAGACAACGCAGACACTATACTCAACTCAGTATAATTACCTTGTTTAGTGGTTCTTGCGCGAGCTTAACAGTAATGTCCGCGGCCGCGATTCACGTATGCCTGATTCATCGTTAATATCTAGATGACATCAGTATGGACGACCGAGACGAAGCGCGCTTGATAGAGAAATACTGCACGCATTATAACTCACTGTAAATTATAGTGTAATCAAAGTCAGCGCTCGAACTCGTCAAGTCGTCTCTGAATATAAAATGTCGTTATGAGCTGGCTAAAAGGAAAACAACCGTCGCGATACTTAAAATCGACGGCAAATGCAACGCTCTCCGGCCAACGGCTTATCATGATGAATGCGCAAATGAAATGGCAATGTATGTTGTGTAATTGTAAATGGTACTCCAATAAAACAGCAATGTTAAGATGGAGTGCAGTGTGCTTGGCGCGACGCCAAAACCGGGTTCTTACGTGAAGTTTGAATATATTCCCCTGTTGGTAGTCGAGAGATTAGGGTGGCTAGTGTTGTAAGAGGAAGGGATATTTGTGGGTGTTATTCTACCTTATCCTCTTTAGATATTTATTTAGATTTTGATTCCGTATGAAATTAAATGAAAGGTCTTTGAATTTTGTCTGTTCTTCTGGCACTGGCATCTGAAAAGTATCAACATTTTACCTCGTCGCTTGGTCACCCTGTACATTACACAAAAGCGTCTGTGTATAGTCGTATTAGCACTACAGCCGAGTTAATCGACTTTGGACTTCTTTTAGTTGTCGTGATGAATGAGTTATTAGAACAATATGGCTCAGTAATTATTGCCTGTTATGTGGTGGGCACGACGGAGCATGATGTGGTTTTACTCTCTTGACCTGGATTGCCTGTTCGTTTCATCTCATTTTTTATAATGACCGTTGCGTTTGAAGATGCTATTTTTGGGTGACCTCCATCCGTACTGTCAACAATAACAATCCTAATGTTCTGTATGTTACATGATGCATCAATTCTATATCTCATTATCATTATCCATCAATCATTTATTAGTAAAGAAAGACATACAAATACGAAAAGTCATAACACATTTTTAGGGTACCGTACCCGAAGGGTGCCAAACGGGACCCTATTACTGAGACTTCGCTGTCCGTCTGTCCGTCCGTCCGACCGTCCTGTCTGTCACCGGGTCCGTCTGCACGAACCGTAATAGCTAGAAAGCTGAAATTTTCACAGAATGTGTATATCTGTTGCCGCACCAACCACAAATACTAAAATACGAGATATATTGCAAATTAAAGGGGGCCCCGATACAAGAGACGTGTTTAGATACACTTACGCATTTCAAAATGGAGATCTTGACTGAAACTGTTTATTTATTGTCATAGCAACCATGTCATAGACACATATACTACACATTTAAATATGATAGCATATTTCGCGTCAACCCACATGGTTGTGGTTAGCCGGTATGATGTAGATTGTAGACTCTCAATCCGGAGGTCGTCGGTTCAAATCTCGTGAAGGCATAAACTTTTTAAATTTTCTTTTTGTTTATTTTTTTATTGTTTTGAGTGCTTTTGATTTGTTGTACGATGGTACGGCACCCTTCGTGTGCGATACCGACCCGCACTTAACCGATTTTTTTACTTGCTTCTTGCTTTCTTTCTACAAATACCACAAACTTGCCTGACACCCACTGAGAGATAGAAAGCTCAATCTATACCCTAGATTTGTTTTCAGGGATTACTATTCTTATTCCCGATTTCCAATATACGTCTTCTTCCACCTACATTTGTTTGCTGTCTGCGGGACCCTACCCCCGCTGTGACATTTCAGTTGCAGCCAAAGCCTAGGTCTCCTACACGATCTAGATCCGCAGACTGTGCAGCTTGAGCACTAAACATTTATTCAGGTATACTTGTAGTAATGCGGGGTCGCATTTATCTTGGCTTGTGGAGTGCCATATGAATTATGATGTGAACTGTACCGGTACATGTTACTTCCGAGAAAGACACGAAAGGTCAAATGGAAGGAATGAATTAATGTTTCTATATAGAGTACAATAAAGAAATTACGAATTACGAAAAATCTTTTTCATCACATCTATTCAAAAAGATCTACTTTAGTCCCGACAAACAGGGACTAAAGTAGGTCATTTAGTCCCTAGGGACTAAAAGTAACTTTTTAATTTTGTTGCCAGTACAAAGGAAAAATATGCTGTCACTAATCAGTTTCACTACCACTCAGGCTGACAGACCCAATTAAAAGAGAGATCGATTCTAAACGCAGCCAATAAAAAAAAAAGTTTGTACTAAAATGCGTACTCGACACAGATTAGATAATCCGATCGACCGAATCGATTGACACCGATTGGTGACAACAGAGAAACAACCTTACAGAATTGATATCGAAACACGGACCAAATAATTAAAAAGTTGTGGAAAATTTGTAAACAAAGCGCGCCAAATCTGAATGCTGTAATTATTTCAATTTCGTTTGCGGATATGAGTAAAGAATATGAGTGAAAGTTAGTGTCTAACTCCAGATGATAACAACAAACGCGAATGACAAATACAAGATCTGTTACCAATAAAATCACGAGGAATATAGGTATGTAAAAACTGTAATCCTGTAGAAAAATTCAAGAGGAACAAAGTGTTTATCTGAAAAAGCATTTGAACCAATTTTTAAGATTTAGCCAATACTAAACAAGCTTTAACTATGTGGAGGACATATTCGTAATTGGTAATTTCTTTATTGTACTAACACAAGAATGACTACAGAAAACTTATAATAGATAACAAGATATTTCTTCCAACAAACCATTACACACAACATATCACGACAATTGTGTAAATAAATATAGGGTGTAACAGAAAGGCGTGTACAAGCCGAAAGAAGGTTGTTAGGGACATCATTTTGAACAACTTTCACTATGGGACCGACTTGATCAGAGCAACATTATTTTTCACATCACCATACAGATCAGCTGAGCGCTAGGCCCGAAATGTACTGAGTTAATAAAAATAAAGTTGCTCTGATCAAGTCGGTCCCATAGTGAAAGAGGTTTAGAATGATGTCCCTCTTTCCGCTTGTCCACCCCTTTCTGTTACACCCTGTATAGGTACTCGTATGTTATTTTATTGATTACTTACTACTTTTCTCATAGAGGGTGATGAAAAGTAGAGTGTCCACCTCAGGAGTAAAACTATTTTTGGCTCGAGTGATGTACTTTGAATCCCTCGCTCCCTCAGGATTCTACTTTTGAGTCCCTCGTTACACTCGGGACTCAACTCTAGAATCCCTCGGTGGCTCAGGATTAAAAAAACACTCTCGCCCTCAAAATAGTTCTTTACTCCCTTGGTAAACAATCTACTATTGCGGGTATCTCTCAATTCCATTTAGGACACCAAGAATCAAATACATTCGCCTGCCACATCATTGTGTCGAATAATCCTACTACAGTGTACCTATAGAATTTAGAGATAGTTTTTAGGGTTCCGTACCCGAAGGGTGCCAAACGGGACCCTATTACTGAGACTTCGCTGTCTGTCCGTCCGTCCGTCCGTCTGTCTGTCACCAGGCATAAACCGAGGTAGCTAGACAGTTGAAATTTTCACAGATGATGTATTTCTGGTGCCGCTATAACAACAAATACTCAAAAACAAAAGAAATTTAATATTAAGGGGGGCTCCCATACAACAAACGTGATATTTTTGCTCATTTTTGCTCGATATTGATAATGACGCTTAAAATGTTCACAATATATTGAGTTGATTATTTACTTAAAAAAAAGTAATTAAAATTAAATTAATATTTAGGGGGGGCTCCCATACAACATGTTTTTTTTTTGCGGTTTTTTTATAGATAATGGTACGGAACCCTTGGTGCGCGAGTCCGACTCGCAATTGGCCAGTTATTTATGTCATCTCTCACAATAATGATACATTATTCTCCAGACATTTTTATCGTTTCATATCTAATCTAGCTCGTTTTTACGGACCATAGCTCTGCTGGTTG
Organism: Argyresthia albistria; assembly: GCA_963457715.1. NCBI lineage: Eukaryota > Metazoa > Arthropoda > Insecta > Lepidoptera > Argyresthiidae > Argyresthia > Argyresthia albistria. Next base: position 9,592,340 of record OY735259.1, on the reverse strand, counting down.
GTGTGGTCTAACCTAAATACGTGAAGACAAGTACCAAAATATGTTGTAGTTGAAGGGATAAAAACAGATCTAGTCTAAGGATCCACCTTAAAGTAGCTCTCTAAGCTCCAGGAAAATGAGAGTAAGAGGGAATACATGTCAAGAAAAATATACGCAGAATCCGAACTCCAATAAACTCGATTAAAGAAAGTTTTGCGCCTCATCTTGCGACGAACTCGAACAAAGGGATTTACAGAATATGTTAATCAAGAATGCTGTCAGTCTGTCGTCCGTCTTTGGGTGACGTGTAGCCTTCGGATCGTGCTCTAATAATAGCAAACTAATCGATCTGTTTGCTAAATAAATAAAAACTGGTTCTGTGTGTTGCTAGGGACAAAAAGTACCTTCTTCTTCTTTTAGTGCCCTCCACTACTGGAGGTTTGCAGTTAGCTCCAGGCGGAACAGGTCTTCGTAAAAAAATACCAGCATTCTTCTTCTAAAGCGAGCCTCTGTCCTCCAAAATGTGACGTTATGTTTCTACTACCAGGTATTTCCAAACACTGCCATGCCAGCTGCAATACCTTTTCCCTCCGTAAAGTAGCGTCCGACGTCATCCGGCCGCGCGACAAATGAACGACGTCTGGCGCTCCCCTATAGCGACGTATTTGCATATTGATGTCGCATATCGTGAGCAAGAAGCGCTTATGCTTACTGCCAGAGGTTCTTATGTTGATTGTTTTGTTGTTTTGCTCTGATGTCACATCTGGATTGTAATAGGAGTTTTTTATATTGCGGGGAATACTTGATCGTTGGATATTGTGCGGTATTTATTACTTTTTGGAAGTTGCAGATCTCTTTGGCTTTTACGTAGTAATATTCGTATATATTTCGTATATATTTATTGCACATATCAGAAAAAAAACACAAACAATACAGAAAAGGCATGAACAAAGGCAAGCTTATCTCTAAAAAGAGATTTCTTCCAGCAAACCCAGGATGGACAGGATACATTTTAAAACTCAAAACGGGTCAATTCAATTCATCTTAGTTTTTATCTATTTTCCTGAAATTTATCTCTAAAAAGAGATTTTTTCCTCCTGACTTCTGTCTCCCTCCCCTTTATTTCGTGGCATGTTGAAAAAATACACTTTTTGTGTATCATGGCGTCAGAGAAATCGCCAATCACCAAGTTATGATAGATATCATAAGCCTTAGCCTTATCCTCAACAGGGTGTAACTCCGTGTCATGCAACAAATGGTAACCTTGTTTAGCCGAACCGAATCAAAGGAAGTTCAAGAATGAATCACAATAACCTCAATCAAATGTATTTTAAAGAGTCGGGATTCCCAAAGGTGATCGAAGGCCCCTTAAACATTGAATAAGGATCAACGACAGAATCACGCAACACAAACACAGAATCAGATGTAAACCATTCAGCTACTTTCCCTGTAGCTTTCCTTCATTACATTCGTCATTTGCATAACTGATTTATTGTTGGGAAAAATGTGACAAAGGAAACAACAGCAGACCTCACAATGGAGTCGCCAGCAAATGAATAAATAAGTATGTATCTAGTTCCGATAAATTTACATTTTGATTGCTTACCGACGATCTATTCCTATTTCCTTCTGTTCCTGTTGTAGTCTTTGCGTTTCATGAGGACTCGACAACCGGATCCATCTGATTCCGTCCTTAAAGAAATTGTAACGAATTGTCATTATATTAGAAGCGTATGTACAACCAATATTATTCTGTCTGATTTCATCCGCAACGAAGAGGACATCCGATCCAATCATAATTTTCTCAGGGAATTCGGGCGCGATTACTTCTGGTACGCAATGCTCAGATACAATTCGGCTTCTATGCAGGGTTTGGTCACCAAGTTCCAAAACGTGATATGAAGATTTGCACACGAATGCAAATCGCTGCCTCTGTAAATTCATCTGGAAAAACGCGTGACGATAGAACTGAAATGGGAGGCCCTATAAGCCGAATCCCATCCTACCTGACATTAACGAGTGTACATATAAAATTATAAGTTTAGTAACGCTCGAATGGAGATCCAATTTATGAAGGATTTGTATAACCTCAGCAAAAATACGCTGATCTCCTTTTTGTTCTCTATCGCTCGGGTATAAGAGACTTAGATCAGCTCTTGCTGGTAGTACATCACTCTGGCGACGTAACCTCGTGTCGTCGTATAATGGAATTTTTAACAAACATACGGACGGATGGATTGTATTGCGATGAAAATTGGCTGGAGTTTGAGCTACAAAATGGGAAACTCTAGCTATAGGTAGCTTCAGAAAATGTCAAACCGTTTTTTTGTAAATCTAAGCAAAATTAATGTTTTTCCAGTAAAGTTCGCCTTTGTTCGCCGTTCGTTAACTAAAGTTTTATCTGCCGGTCTTTGATAGATCAAGTCAAAGATAAGATTTATTGATCTCTTCAATGCCATTATTAGTACACTGGCACTTTGACTAAAGCCCTGCTTCATTTGTTCTCGATAAGCCAAATATGTTTTGTATGTAAAGTTTGATTTATCTGTTCAATAAGGCTTATCGAGAACAATAATAATTGAAACAGCGCCTTAGTCTAGCCATAAGCCAAGGGCAAACAAGATTTGTAGTTCCGATTAGGATTTTCGGTACCATTGCAAAATCGTCCTGTAAAGTCATGCAATCTCAGGTTGTTTCCTCCAGTTATCCAAAATGTTGTTGTTATGTCTCCAAATTTCATAGCCTCAGTGTGGTGGCCAGGCCGTCTTGTATGTATGCTCGGGTACCAACATTTTTATGAGCTCGTAAACCCTTGAGGGCAGTGCTGTGTGAATGTTTTACATGTCCTATTTAGGGACCATTTATTAATACGCGACTGAGTCGGGAAAAGCGATGATTTCTCATTATTATTGCACATATAATAATGAGAAATACTAAAGAAGTACCTATCTTCTGTTTTCTTTTCTGCATTTCAATTACTTCTGTTTGAGCCAACAATACAATACAAGGCCTACTGATCCAATAAGTTACCAAGTCAGTGAAGGGTTTCAAATTGTAGGAACGTTTCCTAAAAGCAACTGCAAGGCATGGCGCCCCAGTTGCTTAATGATGAAAATTTAAAATCTGTAAGCCATCTGGTAGCCCTACATCTCTTATTTAATTTTATTACGACATCATAAAAATAAACTACTTCGGTAGGCAGGCAGTTTTAAACAGTATCATCATCAGATTCGTAAGTGTATGTTTTCTGTAATATTTATAGTTTTTGTAATCCTTTATGGACCATACTGCCCATTGAAATATCCGGAATGGCACACCATTCAAATGCACATACTTTTTAGTCCATTTTCTGCTGCATTTGCATGTACTCTGTTTTTGAAATTTATCTGGGACGATTGTCGACCAATGTCAAAACTATTATAGACTCAACATCAGTTCACTGGACCGTAGTCACAAGGTTGTGGCTAAGTCTCGGAAGTTTGGGAAACCCTATTAATGGCTCTGAATAACTAATAGCAATCGCTCCTAGTGCTAGAGCCTATATCTAATTCGTGAAACTTTGCTAAATACCGTTGCGGGAAAGTTACTTCGTATGTTTCCGGAAAAAAGTACTTTCCCTCAAAGCTACGACTTCACAATTCACAATTCTTTATTGCACACAATAATTTATACAGTTACATTAATAGAAAGCAAAACAAAGGCGAGCTTATCTCTAAAAAGAGATTTCTTCCAGCAAACCAGGCGTGAAAAGAAAATTTATAATGAAAGGGTAATAAAGGCGAGCTTATCTCTAAAAAGAGATTTCTTCCAGCAAACCAGGCGTGAAAGGAAAATTTATAATGAAAGGGTAGGCAGGCAGTGCACAATAACTACTTAATTTAAATAAAATACACAAGAAAGTTAAATAAATACAATAACTTTTAAGAAAGTGAGAGGTAGTGCTCTTTAATACGTTGTGTGGGACTGTCTCTAATAGTGCAAGACTTCCACGTACTTCGATCCTCGCATATATCTCTTGATTCATGCACGTATAGCATTTTCTTACCGACTAAAAAAGTACCTATACCCTATACCCATTTCTTTGGCATAGCCGACCAAGGACCACAGGGTCTTGGAAAACTAAATTTCTGAATGGTTTAATACGACTTGTGGGCTTTCGTAGAGGGTTTACAAAGTCACCAATTATTCTCCTAAATGTGCTATCAGCGCTCTATTAGACGTCTTGCTACTATTGATCGGTACTCAGATCAATGAAACTCTTCGGTTCTTGGTCCGATATTCTTTGTCAGTTTTTTGCCAAAACTGCGCCCAGTGAAAGGCATTTCTGCGCGTCTTATGTAAAAAAAACGCGGCTCTTTCGCGTATTAGCGAACGGTTACAACTATAATTAAAGCGGAATCGAAAGCCGACAAGGTCGTCGGTGTCAACCAGTTTGGCGGGTCTGTTGGGACTCGTGCAGTGCTGCCAGGGCGGTTCTGCTGTTAGAACTATAATGGTATCTACAGTTTATATAGCCTTACGTGTTTTGGTTGCAACGTGTCACGTCATCGTCATCATATTCTATCAACCCCCGGAACACGGGGCTCGCACTATGAATTTGGTCCGACCGACCTGCATATCCGTACATGAACTTCTGCATTTTATCAGACGTAATTTTTCAATAAACGATTGAGAGGTATTTTAGTTTTTTTTTTTTATTTATTTATTCAAAAAGTTTAACAATACATGATAGATAATTCAAGATAACATCAGCGGAAACCTAATCAGGTTTATCTGCTGAATGTGAGCCGCTATAAATAGTAATTTAATTTATATTAAATTATAAGCTAATTCAGAACATAAGACAGGTATCGAGCAGTTACTACTCTTTTATATAAAACAATGAAGTATTTTTTAAGATAAATTTTGTATTTATGTTTTTTTGTTTTAACAATTTTGCTTAGAATTGGGTGTGGAAAGATATTTAGTATATATGGAACTAAGTATTAAAAAGTAGTAGTATTAGTAAATTTTACAATGATCAAACAAAGTGCAATTCGTGATTGACGCCAGCCACCTTATTCAGCAATCTGCTGTAATAATATTCCGTATGCTTGTGCGATCGTGGGAATTATTTCGCTTCGCTCGTCTCGTTCCTGGCTTGGCTACTGTTGCTATAGCAACAATGTTTTCAGCTAAATTAATGACCATTAATTTGGTAGAAGGAACCGCTCCAACCTTTAATGTGTACAGTCAACCGTTTAGCAAAAAGCGCTTTTGTAACATGGACTTTATTTTGGAAAGAGTTAATCTTTGTTTAGATTTAGTCGGTTAAGGAGAAAGATATGCATGAAAGCTAGAAGTGGGTAATATACATGTATTTTAAAGTATTCTTAGGTCCTTTAGAATTAAATTCACTAGTAATCATAACACATGGAACAACAAAGTAGTCAAAATACCCATGTATACACAGACAGAACAATTACAATGTAATACCCATGTATACACAGACAGTACAATTACAATGTAATACAGCACTTCGTTAGCAACTTGCAAACTAGTCTAGAATAGAAACAAAGACACACAAACACTAGTGTTCAAGACCCTCAGAATCTACAGCTTAATTAGTATAGCAGCAAGTAATAATCTTTAACTAGGAGCAAACTCGCTTGTCTGCAAATATTCACAAAGGACGACCCGCACTGAATGGGCAGGCGGCGGAATTGAATCACCTAGAGACCTGGCCGCCTGCGCAATGGCTGATAAACCCGCGGGAACGGTTGCCCGAACTTCACTACCAACCAACCCACTTTTGTCCGGATCACTGTACGATAAATGATCCTGTAACACGGTCTGCTGAATCCACCCGTTAGAGGGGCAAACATAAACATTTACATACAGGAAAATACATTGTTTCTGGCCCCACACTTGGATACCCTGTGTCGTGGGAACCAGAAACAGCGACATCACACACATGTAAATATCCAGGTTTTTTTTTGTCCCCAGCCGGGATTCGAACCCGGGACCTCTCGCAAGGTAGGCAGATGCGCAACCGCTGCGCCACAGAGGTCGTCGCAAAGGTATAACATAGCGCATATTTCTGTCTCTTCTTACGCGCGACACATTATGTTCTTCTTCTTCGGGTGCCATCTCCTATCGGTTGGCGGAGGTTGGCGATGATTACAGTAATCTGGTCATAGGGTACTGCGGCCCGCAATAGGGATATATTGTGCTCATCCCAAACCATTCTCTTAGATTCTGGAGCCAGGATGTACAGATGGAGGCATATAACTTGAGCTTGGTTTGACGTAATGGGGGAACTCTCTCGCTCTCTCTATCACCACTAAGGGACGCATTTATCTCGCTTGCGCAGTCAAGGTCGTGGGTCAAGTTGCGCGCGATGCCGCGACATTATGTTGGCCGGTAATTTTTTATGTAAGTAAAAAATTACCGGCCAAGTGCGAGTCGGACTCGTGCACGAAGGGTTCCGTACAATTATCTACAAAAAACCGCAAAAAAAAAACACATTAGTTGTATGGGAGGCCCCTTAATATTAAATTTCAGACAGACAGACAGACAGACAGACAGACAGACAGACAGCCAGACAGACAGACAGACAGCGAAGTCTCAGTAATAGGGTCCCGTTTGGCACCCTTCGGGTACGGAACCCTAGAAACATCCATTGACCTGATATTTTCTTCTTCAAAAATAATGTAACACCTACTTTTCAATGAATAAGGCTTAAGAATATAGTTTAGGCTTTAGTAACTGATATTCTGGTGCGGGGTTCGCGCGTGTATAGGCCTGCTAGCTGCTACAAAGTTGCAAACTGGAGTTTAATGAGTACTTTTTGAATTACACTGAAATGAAAACCGTCCAACAATGACCCGTTGAGTTTGGTGTGTTTAACCCAGATGTCGACATTACTCATATTGCGGGGAACATCTGGATTCGATTGGCACGAGATAAGGAAGAGGCGAATGCCCAGAAGGAGCGGAAAAATATGATGACGAATGCTTTTCTGACCTTTGTCTTTGAGCTTGGTTGTAAATCTGTGACCCAAAGTACCAAAATCTTCTACAAAGTAAAAAATAAGCGGCCAAGTGCGAGTCGGACTCGCGCACGAAGGGTTCCGTACCATTATCTATAAAAAACCGCAAAAAAATAAATAAAAACATATTGTATGGGAGCCCCCCTAAATATTAATTTAATTTTAATTTAATTATTCATTTTTTAAGTAAATAATATACTCAATATATTGTGAACATTTTAAGCGTCTACCTGCTACCATTATCAATATCGAGCAAAAATGAGCAAAAAAAATCACGTTTGTTGTATGGGAGCCCCCCTCAATATTAAATTTATTTTAATTTTTAGCATTTTTGTTATAGCGGCAACAGAAATACATCATTTGTGAAAATTTCAACTGTCTAGCTACCACGGTTCATGAGATACAGCCTGGTGACAGACAGACGGACAGGCGGACGGACAGACAGACAGCGAAGTCTCAGTAATAGGGTCCCGTTTGGCACCCTTCGGGTACGGTACCCTAAAAATGACTACTCATAGTCGGACCAAATAAGTAAGATCGTATCGAGCATGCAGAACCACTGAACTTTGAAAACTCACTTTCGTGCTGATACATTACTTTATGCGAGTATCCTGGTGCAATCAAAGTAGCCGCAATATCAACAAAAACAGTTAAGATTGGCAACCAATTAGAATGAAATATCTTTGATACATTAATAAACCATCGAAATCGTAGACAAGACAATCCTGAGAAGTGTTACAGATATGATAATAAACAGACGTGATCGGATCGCTGTGTTGCTTAGCTGGTAATTTGGAACGTGGCTTGAATCGGGTCCTCGTCGTGTCTGTATAGAAAATCGTATGTAAATTGCTTTTAGTCTTTGCACTTGTTTTCATAAGTTCCTCCGCTCACGACATCAACCCCTAGATTGTGTGGGAGGTATAAGCATAGTAAAACTAGTAGTTGTTACGGTAAATACGCTATACACGTTACGCCATTTTCTACCAGGTGGGTTGCACGTTTGCAAGTAATTCAATACTCTGCGTGACAGGAAGGTAGCCCATTGCAGAAATCTGGTAATAAACCGCTGCTGTCTGGTAAAATTTAGTACTGACCTTTGTTTGTAGTCCGTTAAGGTTCCCTCCTTCCTTGACAAACATATACTCACGATCACGAACTATCTCCCTGAAGCCGGGAAGGCAGTGGGGCTAACATTTCCACTTGCTAGGATCCTAGCATGATTTTTTGTATTATTGTTCTTGCTTAATCTTGTGCCACCCACAAACTTCCATAAGTATATCCTGTCTATATTGTTTAGTAAGAAAATTTTAAGTCTGTCTACACACGAGTACATACTCCAAGCCACTTGCCTTACAGTGTCAAGCAATATTTCCATGCGTTATAAAGACTACAATCCTATAGCATTGGTGCATCTCCACCATCTTGACTACACCACTATCGCTATCGAGTCCACAGCACGCTTCGCTCGCCACTATAATGAGATCCAGGCGGGCGTATTCTTGCTACCGATGTCGTTCTACTCAATCGAGTAGTGACTGTTGCATCATTGAACAATCATTCACGATTTGAATTCCCACGGTTGCTCTCATCTAGCCCGACACAGCCCGAGTGAACTGACGTCGTATTGGTAATAGTATAAGTTCGGCTTCGGTGGGCCGTGGCACGTAATTGAAGACTTGGTAGATAAGTCGTGGAATGCAATGAAACAAGCGCTAACCCGTAAGTGAAACTTAGAATTTCACCTTTAGCTTACTTTTAGAGGAATAGGAATTGAATTGCAAAAAAAAACTTGTGACAAACAGATTTTGTGATAACTTCGAGAGACTTTTCTCTCGGGAAAAATCAAATCCAATTGCGTTTGAAATAAATCTTTCATTTGATAACGTAAAGATGACGGAAGATGACACTCACAGCTAAAAACGCATTTCGTTTCATCTAAGTAGCTACTATTTAAGTTACATTTTTATGAATCTTTTTAATAAACAAGTACATAAAACAGAAGTTCTTACTAGTATAATACTTTACGTGCTGGTTCATATTCAAACCTATTCGGCCAAACTAAAGTACACCCGATCAAAGGCACATTGAACTCTTTCCACGAAATGTAGGAACATAATGTTTCCTTCCCCGCGATATCGATACGTAACTAATTGAAGGGCCCTAACGTGGCCCTAAAGAGGCTTGGACGGTCCCGATTATCTGTATCCTGCCATTTAACGCTAATTCATCAAATACAAATTATAGTTGGGCGGTCGACCGGAATCTGGGTCCGCAGAGGTATCGACCAAAGTAAAACATTTCTGTTGGCGCTACAGCATCATACATAACATGATGACTATAGTTAGGTATGTGTACGGAATAAAAAATAACCGGCCAAGTGCGAGTCGGACTCGCGCACGAAGGGTTCCGTACCATTATCTATAAAAAACCGCAAAAAAAATAATGTATGGGAGCCCCCCTAAATATTATTTTAATTTTAATTTAAATTATTTTTTAAGTAAATAATATATTCAATATATTGTGAACATTTTAAGCGTCTACCTGCTACCATTATCAATATCGAGCAAAAATGAGCAAAAAAAATCATGTTTGTTGTATGGGAGCCCCCCTTAATATTAAAAGTTTTTGATTTTTAGTATTTGTTGTTATAGCGGCAACAGAAATACATCATCTGTGAAAATTTCAACTGTCTAGCTACCACGGTTCATGAGATACAGCCTGGTGACAGACATACGGACGGGCGGACGGACGGACGGACGGACAGACAGCGAAGTCTCAGTAATAGGGTCCCGTTTGGCACCCTTCGGGTACGGAACCCTAAAAAGGGGGGCTTCCTTCCATACTAGCGAGGTTTTTGCTTTTTTTTTCTTGACAACAAACTTGAAAACAAAGAAACAGCGTCTCGTTTTTTTCCCATACAGGATGCCAGAGGCACAGTTGTAGCAAGATATGGTGTTTACATAATACAAGATTATACACCAAATATGTATTGTAAAATCTAATTGAGCTACCTTGTAATACTTACGTTCACTCGCTCCCATTTCCCATAAAATATTTGTAAGCTGTATTTTATTCTGTTTTATTGAACGAAGCTTGTTGAAACATTTTAATCTATTACAGTTAAGGGCTTTTCATCTCACCCGTTCAACGAATAACATTTTTTTTATTTAGTGAGGCTTTGGCGGTGCCTCTTTGCAACCATAAAAACCTTTTTTATTTCCATTCTTCACTGTAGAATGGGCCATGCACATCCTCAGCCACTTCCACAATGCAAAACTTATCTTACCTCAATACAAACAGAACTCCTATTGATTTGTTGAATTAAGTTACATTCGAATCTAAATCATCTCTTGTCTATAGTAAGGTGGAATATTGTTTGGTGACAGTCGACTTTTTTGTGCCAAAATCCATATTTACACTTGTTCTGGGGGCGTTTCGGAATAATCGTGATTTACCTGCTATAGAAAGAACACAGTTCTGTATCGTAGTTCGTTCCTTGGTGGTCGTGTATTAGTTACTGGAGCAAATCTAAAACAAAATTGCGGCAGTTATTTAAATTGGTTTTGTGATAAAACTGTGGTTTATTGATAACAACTTCAGTGACGTGTTTTATGTGTGTATATGTGTGTGTGTCTTATGATTACGTATTGTGATGTTCTTGTACATCTAACCACAGAGTACATAAAGTACAGTATCGACCTGCATGCGTCTACACAATTGTCCACTCTATGATATTTACGAAATATACTTATGAGGTAGTGATATGCAAAGCACGCATCTCTGCTGTTTCAGACTTTTGCTTTATTAACGCGAAATAGAGTTCAAAACCCCAAAGGCAATATAAATTCGACCGTACACTGTAGTACGTGTAGGAACAATTCGTTTATTTGTCACACGCACAACTCAAGTTTATTATGATGTTAAAGTTATCGCGTTCGATGTGTTTCGTTTCCAACTTGGCTTCTAACCGGCAGTTTTATGGCCGTTTATTTTTATTTATTCGCAATCATAGCCACTTTAAAATCGAACGACCTAAATATTTTAACTATAACAGAATATAGTACGCCGCGCAGATTTTCTCCTGAATAGGATATTGTGTACTCGGATCCGGGTAAAGGTCCTGGCCCCTCGGCAGTAGGGACATTAATGGGCTACATTTACTTTTTACTTTAGGATATGTTCATGTCTCAGAAACTATATCGTGTGAAAACCTTCATATTTGCGGCAATTTGCTAGCCCTCGTTCACGCAAAATACCTCTAGACGTACCTATTGAATAACTCAATTCTGTCTAAACATGCACTATTGTGCCTCGAATAAGGCTACCCCGTGGGAAAAGATTTGCGCTTTGTATATGTTTTGTTTATTGATGAAGAATTCCTGCCCGGTTAAACATCAATCTAGTACCGTAACAGCACACTTGATATCAGGCAGGATGTACTGAATGGCGAGACGCGGAACCACATGCAACTATCAGACCGGAACCAGTGCCACTACGCCGCCGACGACAAATTAACGGTGAACCGTGCGTGCGTTTACATAGCTGGGGCGTAGAGGGCTTGGAAATTGGGCAATCATATCTAAACACGTTTCTAGTATACTATCCTTGCTCTTTCCATGTTTGACTTAGAATCAGATGGACTGTATGAGACCGGAATATTTAACAGCTTGATAAGAACAATACAGAATGCGGTTCGAATTAAACTGTTGGGTATGTTAGAACGCTATCGGGCTTCGAATTAGAGCCTAAAGGCAAGCTTTAGAGCTTAGCAATAGACAGTGGGCGCTGATACAATCAAATTGTTTGCATGCTCATTCGAACATAACCACAAATCGGATCCTTCAAACTGTATTCAATTAGGATGGAAGACAGATCGCATACTAGTAATCATCAAATGAACCTATGCGCCCATGCGTTTAAGCAAATAGATAATTGATAAAATTTGAGACTAACGAGGTATGCAGTATGATTCCTTCTGGAAGCATGCGATTTCGTAACATCCAACAATGTTCTAGACCAATTAGAACATTCAGGCAACAAGCACTTCCTAATCGGTAGTCCACCGGTGCATTTAGTGGTGGCGATTATGACATGGGGTGGCGAAGCAAACGGTGGAGCCAGCCGGACAAGGATGAGATCGGGGACCTTGGTGGTCTATTCGAAAAACTCTGGTGAGTCTTTTTGTAATTTATGATTGCCTGGTACTTACTTAACTTGGAAGGCAATTATGGAAGACCTTCCATCTCCAAAGCTGCAGTGACGAGGGAATAGGCGTGACGCTATGTTGATGTTTTTGTTGTTAAAAACGTGTTTTCACAAACAAGTTAAGACCATTAACATCTTTCCTTTTTCATAGAGTGAACAAAAGCAAAAGCGTTAACTGACTCCCTGAAGTAGTTCCCAGTTCTGAGAGTGACCTAATTTTCTAGCTCGCTGCTATTAAAATATGAATCGGGCTGCTGTATGAATTACTAAGTAGATTATTCATCTCGACAAAAAAACTTTCAAGCTAATATAGGGTACCGTACCCGAAGGGTGCCAAAAGGGACCCTATTACTGAGCCCACGCTGCAGCTGCGCTGTCCGTCTGTCTGTGCGTCAGCGAGTCCTGGAGCATAATAGCTAGAAAGTTGAAATTTTCACAGAATGTGTATATCTGTTACCGCAACAACAGCAAATACTGAAATACGAGAGATATTACAAATTAAAGGGGGTCCCCATACAAGAGACGTGTTGATACGCATTTCAATATGATGGTATATTTTGCGTCAACTCACATCGCTTTCGTGGCGCAGCCGGCCCTCAATCCGTTGGTCGTGGGTTCAAATTCTCGTGAGGGCACAATCTTTGTTAATTGTCTTTTTGTTTTTGTTTTACTGTTTTGAGTGCTTAAGTTTTATTGTACGATGGTACGGTACCCTTCTTGTGCGATTCCGACTCGCACTTGATCGATTATTCGTATTATTTTTTCGCGTCGCGGTGAATGGAACCCCTTTTATTAATATTTTACGAGCGATAGATTGCGAACATTTATTCTCTTGTGTGTCTGAAAAACGTGGAAGGTCGTACGTCTGGGTCGTCAGGTACCTTTCGGAGGAACAATATTTAATTTGTTTCTCCCTTGCGAGGGTTGAATGACACGGGGCGTCTCTATTGGGCCTTGAAACTGCTCTCGCTCGGTTTTCTATACTTTATGGATTTGAAACTACCGAACAAATCGTTAGTTTTCAGTCATTTATAAACTGCTGCTTGAATAAAACTGGCATTTCCATAATGAGATAAAGCGCCAACATGGGTTTCAGTTTCAGTGAGAGTATTATGTGTTATTTTATGACCAGCAAAGCCTATGTAATAGAGGAAGTCGTTTTAATGTCATAGCATTAACATATGTAGTTACCTATTGAGCAAAATTGGGATTGTGCAAAAATGCTTTCGTATGTCTGCCTGTCTGTCTGTATGTTCTCCTCTACAGGTCACAGTTCTCGACCGATTCTCCTGAAATTTTGTGAGCAGGTTGGATAATTAAATGGTTATTTTTTGTCGATTCAGTTTATGGAATTTTTCAAAATGGCGGATATATGGGGTTTGAAAATGTAAAAAAAAACACTACAGCTCAAACGGCTCGACGGATATTAACAAATGAAATGTCGTTGGATTCGTGTAGACCGTGAGAGTGACACAGACTTAATAATTTGAGTGAAAAGTCAATAGGTTGTATTTTAGATCGCAAAATGTAGTTTACAAAGTTATTGGTGCGGCTACTTTCATACTCCATCTACGTAACAACAAGGTACATTCATAAGTTTGTAAGTGTTATTGAAAGAAAATGCAGTCGGGTTATTTGTTTTTATAATAATTCCATCTGTTCATCCGATAAACTTCAAGTATGATGTGAGCGGTGAGGGGATGGAAAATAATGAAAAAAAAACTCTAATTTCTGTGTCGCTCGCGAGGTCTACAGGTCACAGAGCCAATATTTTAATTGGCAAACTGAGCCCACAGCACAATATAAAAAATGTACGGCACACTAAATTACTTAAACAACAACAACTTAATAAACTTACACACAATAGGTACATAATTATACATACATATTTATTAGCAGTCAATGTCTCTTAACACCATATAACCTGACCTTCCGATCGGTCAGACATATAAAATTAGACTGATTCCGTGAAATTCTAGACTATCAAAATCAAACAGTTTTTTCGTAGAATTGCCGTGTTGATCCCTATTAGTTGGTTGGCCGATTTGAATATAATTATTATATTAACATTTATACGCGTTTGTTCGCAGGCCGCACAAAATGATGCTGGAGTCGAGCCGGTAAGTTATTTTTTATTTTACCTAAATTACTATACGGGGTGTTCCGTACCTCAACGTCAAGCGAGTACAAGAAGATAGGCCTTCTTATACAATAGGGTCTGATAAAAATATGCAAAAAAAAAATAGATATATCACGTCAGTGATAATTTGTTGTCGAATTTATTATTATTAGACATAATTGGGTTGTGTCAAAGGTAATCCAATAAATCTAGGAATAAATCTAAAGTTGGAGCATTATACAATTATTATACGTGCAAATTGGCTTAAAAATCTCAGAATTGTATATTTCCAGCAGTTGTATTTTATAAAGTTTTTGTGCAAAAATCTGCATTTGATGCCACACGCCACATGATTTTGACTGGCAGGACTTGTGTCTTGCCTTGTCTTGCCTCTAACCTAACCATTCGTTTTTGTTAGGATAGGAGAACAGCAAGGATCATCAACCTTTATGCTAAGAACTTCCAACACAGGTACTCATGCTACGAATATGACTACGTACCTACCTATGAATTATATTTGAAATAATAAATCGCGCCTAAACACTCGCTATTTCTTCGAAACTGTTAAACTACCGGTCTGTATAATTAGTCCGACGAAACTGTCAGTTGCTATGCAAAGGGGTCGCTAGGTACTTACTCCATTTTCTAGATTCTAGAAAGTCCCGACAGTAGCCGTGGCGCTTTAATTTCGTAATTTCTACTACAAACGTAAATTCGCTCTTTTGCACTACAAATGGAAATTTTATTTTTATTTTTGTAAGTAAAATTATTTTTAGCGTCTGTTCTGTACAGAGTGGCACAGGCCTTAATCATAATTGGGCAAGATCTCTTCAATTTCTAAGTAACTCTAATCCAGCACTGCATTAATATTCCTATTCCTCCAATATAAAAATCTACTCATAATATAAAATATGTATTACCTACAGCGTGATTGACCCCAAGTACCATTGTCATTGGCCATTTAGATATGTCACACTGTTTCGTAACGCGTTTAGGGTCACCCACTGTTTGACCTCACTCGAATGCTAACCGCGTCCATTTTGACGACTCTCAAACATATTCGTGTACTCTTTTACATACCTACTTACATATTAATTCACATAACTTCAAGGAATTTAAAGAAGGTTTTATTTCAATTCAATGGCAAAAAATTTTGGATAGAGACGAGCAGACAATAGGCATAGAATACCGGAGTTGGACCTTTCGATCTTTAAAAAAAATACGGTGCATCTAATCACTGCCTCGTTGGCCGTCGCCACCGTAAGTCAGATGGACGTTTTTTAACCACGGCTGATTTGCATTGCTTGCTGTCTCCTTCCCTCACTCTCACCAGTAGCGGGATATGGATGAAAGAGACGGGTGCATTGTCGCGATGACCTTCGCAAAGTGCGCGTTTCGGTACCGTTGCGCCCGTGAGAAGGAATTCTTATATATGTCGCAGTTAGTTGGTTAAATCAGACACTTAATAAACACACTAGGCCGTTAATTAAAGACCGTCATTTAACCAAGTCACTAGAATTTTGATTTAAATATAGCATCGTGTCTTACCGAAAGCCAGCGTGTTGGTTAAAACAAGATGGCGTCACGACAACAGTTGATTACTTTCAGAGTCTATCTTTTTGGCAAACGTTGTGCAACGTTGGTTTGTTGTGTTCAGTAGTTTTTTGTTTCAAATTGGGTCTTTGGTGCAATTGTAAACATTGTCGACTCCGATGATTATTTCACGATTATTAATAAACTGAATATGTTGCTTTAGGTCACTTTCTGTGCCAATATACTAAAGATAGGTTATGTTAGGTCAAAAGTTTATAAACCACCCGGATCCGAGCGAAGCTAAGCGGAGCGAGGCGACCCCATGTAGTTTCACATAACCGAATTGGTTGCTTATTACCCTACCAAAGTTGAAATGCCTCTTGTTTTCTAGGTTCGTTTAGACAACTCGTTAATCCTTTCGTTCACTCACTTGTCTGACGGAACTTTAGCGACTTGGTTAAATGTCGGTCTTTAATTAACGATCTAGAGTGTTAGTTAAGTGTCTGATTTCACCAACCAACTGCGACATATATACAGTCAACAGCGGTTTACAGTTGTTGAATTTGACTCTAGATTTTGTGAATATAAAAACCATTGGGAATCCAAAATGTAGGGGTTCCCGCCACGCTCAGCTGGTGGTATGGTTTGATTCGGAGGCATGTCTATTTCCGAATGGTAATCTGCTCCCTGTTGAGACTTGAATGCATTTTATTTAAAAATCTATTTACTGGGTGTCCCCATCGAATAGTCAATATCTCGATTCTCGACTATCAACTTATCGACATAATCATAATCATTTATATGTTTTTCTTCTATCTCAGCCAGGATCGAACCCGGGACCTCTCGCTTGTTTGACACTTGTTCATTACGCTATTCTACTGCTAGACAAAATAGATACTTTTAAGGAACTGTCAAAACGGAAAGTTTGTTCATGATTTCTATGAAATACTAACCTAGTGACGTCATTATTAAACGCTGTGTTTTTACACAAAATTGGCCTTATAAAGCACAACGGCTAGAAATATGCAATTCTGATATTGTCAAGCCATTTCGTACATAATGCTTCAACTTCAGACAGATTCCTAAAATTTTACTACCTAGTAAAATATATTAATTTTGCTCTATATAGAAAAGTCTCCTGAAGTTGCCAGAAAATCTGTCTGTCACAATGTTTTATTTTACAATTTCGCACCGCATCTGTATTTGTGTTCTTGTTATTTATCTAATCATTATAAAAATGCCACAGTACGTTCCTTAGTTAGACTTGCTTAGCTTGGCATTAACCTTTTTTATTTGTTTTGTCTAATTTCCTCTAAAAATAAGTTAAGGATGTAATTCTAAGTTCTGATTGCCTAGGGCCCGCCCACGAATCACGATCACACGAATTAAATATTTCAGTAAGTAGGTACCTCCTATGTGTTCACTCGTGTTATGGCATGACATTTTGTAAATGTCTCCAGTTCAAGTTGAATAAAGTAATGCCCAAAGCCCTCACGGACATAATAAATTAAAATCCCATGGAATGTGCGCTAGAAATCGTAACGAATTCGAAAGTAATATTACTTTTTGTGTTCAGCAACAAAGTGACGCTTCTAACTCAATGAATGATGATTCTAATGCGTCATCGTCGTCATTTCTCCCAGCGGTCCGCCCGGGCATTAAAATGCCACAATCATTATCTCGAGATGATTAATAGGTCCTTTAAACCCGGGTCACAAAGATATCGGGAGAAGATGATTTAATTTATATCTGATGGTTGCAGTTAGCCTTCATATCTCCATAAATGGGGCGATGGGCTAGACTCCTGTCAGGCGAAATTGAGTAATTGGCTAAACGTGTGCAACTCCGTGTGGGAAAACGCATGACGCTATGTTGCAGTTAACAATAGTACTGGATCTCAATGATTGCGGTTGGCACAAAGAAGAGATGAGATTTTTACCTGATACAGGTGTATGTAAACAAACAGTATGTAAACAAACAACTCTACAAAAGTTGTGATTGCAAAGCTACTTAGCATGGAAATGTAATACAATGAATGGGACACACGTGTAGGGATATCAGTACCTATATTGAGAATTTCTTAACATGGCAATAGCGGACATTGACCCGCTTTGAAAATGTATGCGATTTCACGCCGCGGCGGCGGCGCCCCGGCGTCAGTGAAGGCAAAACGTCTAATCGCAAACATTTTGGATCGTCGCGGGGCAATGACCGCTATTGCCATGTTAAAAAAAACCTACTATATACCTCTTCTGCGAGTTTTAACAGCGATATCTTGAGTGTTTAAATGTGGTTTAAATTAATGTTACTCTCGCTTACAGGGGCTTATTTATACACAAACACACATATTGCCCGGTGGAACGCCACAACTATGGAGTAATGAAGGTTTGCTCACGATGATGTTCATCACCACCATTGGAACTTCTACTTATCTCATTGGCACATGGTCAGCACCAGGATTCGAACCTGCATCTCCTGCGTGAGATGCAAGCGTGAAGCACAAAGTTCTGTCTTGTAACAAACAACTGTGAAATATAAAAAAGTACCTATTTTTTTTCGCTTTTGGCGAGTCGCGGTTTCGAATTTTACATAATAGTATGGATTACCGACACCATTGTTTTACTGAAAGGCCGACCGACTATTGTACAAAATGCGACACAGCTGATCGTTTTAAAACATAATTTCACGGCATCAACATAACTTTTCAGTTTTATTTACCCATCTATTTGATACGCGTTGCAGAACTTCTCGCAATATTTTATTCTTACTTTTCCGTCGGTTATTTATGCTTGGTTATCTTATAAGTATGTTGTGGGTCTAATACAAGCAAAAGCCTTATTTGCTGTGCCACCCCAGGTATTGATTTGCACCTTACTTCAGCTATATACGTATACTTTTCTCCTTCACTCCTTTTACTCCTTTTTGTGGTGAGGTGTTTTTAATATTAATATACAAGTATTAAAATGTATGTTTGGTCATATTTCCGTGACCTCTAGATAGGCTTAATCCAATTTAAGAGCCCTCCTCTGTCGTCCATTAGAATTGGCAATCAATCATCCTCCACAGAGCATATTTGATTGAATGAACTCGAGCAAAAGAATCTCCTAATCGATATGCTAGGTCATTGTTTGTAAGTGTTTGAAGACACAAACATCTGTTTTGCCTTGTCTTAAGTTTTCAATCTCAATGTAAAGTAAATGTGCCCACCGAGGGGCACAGGCCGTTACCCGGATACGAGTAAGATTGAGCCATATCCACCACGCTGGCTCAGTGCAGACTGTCAGAAGATATCAAGCTACCCTATATCAGGGCCTCTGACACAGCTTTACCACTACCTACTACCACCGAGTAGCGATAGTAGAATCTCAAAGGATATCTCTCTTTATAATACTGGAGTAATCAGAATCAGTACCAACAAGATTTGAATACTGCCTCTAGTCTCTACTTTACGAGTACATAATAGTGTTTACCTTTCTGTTTGTGCTCCCGGTTCGGGTAAAATTTCACTCATCCCGGTTTATAGAAGACTATTGCGAGCTGGTGCTTTGCCACCCCGTGTGGGAATAGTTTGTTAGACTTGACACTTGTGTTATTTTATTTAGCTGTGATCAAAATTTAATTTGAGTAGTG
The DNA here is from genome assembly GCA_963457715.1 of Argyresthia albistria. NCBI lineage: Eukaryota > Metazoa > Arthropoda > Insecta > Lepidoptera > Argyresthiidae > Argyresthia > Argyresthia albistria. The sequence goes on along the minus strand of OY735259.1, from coordinate 9,572,841 downwards.
GTCTGTTCCTTGTTTCGATATCCTCTATGTGACTGAGGCGAAATTTGTGGCAAGCGGTATCGACCCAACAGGTTTAATGACTGTGGGAAAGAAAATCTATCATTCAACATTCATAAATGATACGTTTTTTTTTTCTTCGACCCAACCATTCTACGTGTCGCTCGGCCATAATAGGATGTTTGGAGTCTCGAAACACAAACAAGCAATGCTCGCGTTACACTCTTCAAAAAGTCAAATAAAACTTGTTTGGAATGCCCATTCAGGGTAGGTCTAAATACTCAGGGATCGTATTGCGGGAGATCTAATACTCTTCCGAGTCCCAGTTTGTTTGTTTCAGCTGCGCATGGAATTAATAGAGTTTTGAATGAAATAATAAAAAATGTTGTCGGTAACGCGGCACCAAGGTTGAGCGATATAGGTATTTGACTATATTTGATATTCTGGATTGTTGTGATAGCAATGCAAATGCGGTTGGCGTAATCGATAGTTTGTTTGAATGCTGAAGTTTATTATTTAAAATTAAAATATTTTAATAAACTCAAATAGAAATCCAAATCTTAACTCGTATCCGAATAAAAGCCTACTGTACCCTACCGTGGGGTACTACTAATACTATGTATAGTAATTAATTTACTAATGGGTTTACATTTTTTTAATTTCTTTATAGCTGCGGCGTTGGGCTAATTAATCTGTCAAAAAAGTAGAACGGCTAAACGTGCCACCACCAATCAATATGAAAAATTATGCTCAATATTTCAACTCAATTTAGAGTAATTGTAACAATATTTATAATATTCTATAATTTAATTCGAATACCCACTGTAATAGCTTAACATTGAATCCATACAATAAACAACCAAACAAGAGCTATAAGGGCCCCGAATACACTATTTGTTCTACGAGTACAACATACTACTACCAACATCCACACCTGTAGCGAACTGAACTGATATAACCCTAAGTACTTTGCAATAAGGGTGAGCAAAGTGCTTATAAATAAAGCGCTTCAAAGACCTTAAATCCAGAGTAATAAGGGTCAGATGAAAGGAATTTTAGAACCGAACGCGCAAATTGATACACGGTATCCACGCAATCTGCAGGGTGACCACACATACCGAACAATCCCATACATAGATAGCCGAATGACGAAAATCCCTCGGCCAATATTTCAGAGGCAGGTATTTCAATTATCCGTAGCTCGCTGGCTCGGCTGCGCTCTACGGAATCGATTTGTGGGACATTCCCGGTGGCTGGTGGCACTCTTGTCACCCTATTAGCTATGGCACGTTGGAGTCGGAGGGAATGGTGTCATGTTGTTCTTAAACAGCGTCACGATTTTTTTCGTACGCGGTGGCAGAGGCACAATATGTAGCTATTTAAGCACCTAAATTCATACCAGAAGATGCTGATTTATGGTTCGCGCAAATGGAGGCGCAATTTACTATAACTAAAATCACCCTGGACGAAACTAAATTTTATTATGTGACCTCAAATTTAGAACCTCATTATGCCAAAGAAGTCAAGGACATAATTAAAGCACCGTCCACTGCCAAAAAATATGACAAAATTAAATATGAATTAATCAAACTCGTTTCTGCGTCACAGGAAAAGAAAGTGAACCAACTGCTGGTGCTGATGCATGAAGAGCTCGGTGACCGAAAGCCACCGCAGTTTCTTCGGCATCTGTCTGATTTAGCAGGTCCAAAGGTGCCATCGGATTTTCTGATAACATTGTGGTCTAGTCGTTTACCACAGAATATACAGACCATTTTAACTTAACAGCACTTCCCCACATAGCTATTGCAAGCGCACGGTTTGTAGCAATCCTTTTTCATGGCAGAGGCACAGAAGAGATAATAGTACTCCGTACAGAACGGCCACTCCCTTCCCCGCGCTGATTCAGATACCGCACCCCACCCCTGGCGTCAAAGAATTGGTTAAAGGATCAATAGACAGAGCTGAACGCCAGACGAGTGACGACGCGTATACTTTAATATCGCTGCATTTGCCGCGCCACCACCAGCCCTAGCAAAGTTTACGCACACATTTGCAAGTATACAACATCAATTGGTTATGTAGTAGTAATAGGTGATTATTTTACGAGCGTTCTATAGTGTCCGAGGTGTGGCAGAGGGTAGGATTCAAGTACCTGCGAGGATATTTCGTTATAAAACTTACGTCAGGATTAGGACAAACCTGGATAGCATTGGGATTCGACACGCTTCTCTTGCGGTTCCGTAACATGGGAGCGGAATAACCACTAGATCACGGACGCTACTAAAGTTAATAATAAATGCTTTCATCGTCATAAAATATAATTAATTTAATAATCGCCGGATGTCACAGCGATAAAGCCGCGCTATGTCCTCCGTTCGCCATGCTCTAACTTCGGCAAGGTTCCATCTGGGCCTGCTCGTTTTCTCTTTAGGGACCATGGCGTACCCCAGCCTGCGGTTGCTGCACTGCACTTCAAGATAACTGGAAAGGCTTAGGTTTTTCGTTCGATTTCGATAGCTAGGGGTTCCGATTCTACTGTTTGATACTTTCACGCTGGCCGATACAGGGTGCAACAGAAAGGTGTAGTCATATTTTAGGGGTTGTTAAGGACATCATACTGAGCAACTTTCACTATGAAACCGATTTGATCAGAACAACTTTAATTTTCACATCTCTATACAAATCAGCTGACCGCCCGGACCAAAACGTATGGAGCAATGAAAAATAAAGTTGTTCTGATCAAATCGGTTTCATAGTAAAAGTTGCTCAGAATGGTCTCCCAACAACCTCCTAAAATATGACTACACCCTTCTGTTACTCTCTGTAGTTCAGTGGAACGTCGTCACAGACCAAAATGACTATTTTAGTAGTCTGGTTAATTATCATAAGAGAGGGTATGCCGAAGACTTGCTGAAGAATCTCGGTCAATAGAAACAAATAGCTGAATATGATTGACTCAATTTTCCGTCACTGGTTCGCCGACACATCTTATATAACAATAGTTCGCCATTGTTCGGTCGTTCGAGCGGTGTGCTTCTGCGAGTGAAGGGGTCTAACAGTTTCTATCAAAATTGCTGTCAAATTGTTGTTTTGAAGGTTGTTTCCTTACTTCAATCTGGCGTTTGACCTATCAAAGCCAGAGCGCGATTGTTGGTATAAGCTGTCATCATAGCGACTGACATTGGTGAAACGTCAATTTGAAAGGAATCGGAATATGTCAAGAGATACAGAATCGTGCCACAACAGACTACAGCTACTACAAGCGTAGTGCGTAGGGTTTTTATAGTAGTATCAATATCTCACTTACACTCACCCGCACACATAACCTCACACACGACGACAAAACCCTACACACACTTCCCTCTCCTCCCCTCCCCTCCCGTCCCGTCCCGTCCCGTCCAATATCTTATGTATATCACCCCTACCAATCATATCTGGCCTATAAAATATAAGTCATTAATTGGCCTTTGTTTAGACTAAGTTATCCTGCCTATATTCAACTGTTTTTGTGCTGTTGACTTTGTAAATTGTAAATAAATAAATAAATATTCTTATAGTTTTTTTATCAATATACAATTAGTAGAATCGCCTCACAGGGGTAAGTGGGGAAACGCGGTGACACGGACAAACAGGGGGAGTGCGGGGGGAGGGGGGGTTCATATGCGAGAGGCACGGTATGTTTGCACGTGAGTGTAATGGTTTTGAGTTGACACGGATATGTTGACAGCCCCTGTGCTGATCCGGGGATTGTATAAGTGTCGACTAATGACCGAATGCACTAACTGCTGCTCAAATTAAGTCGAGCTCGATCATCGTCGATTCATTATGAGTTGAGTAGCATAGATATAGTGACATGTTAACGCGTTCGGTGCTACAGACGTAAGGTACAAAAATTACCGATTGTTTTTTTACAATTAAACTCACACTCACACTCGTTTCATGTTATAATTGCTAACATAGTGTATTGTTACAGACGCATCACAAACACCAGCATTCGTACTTCAGTCTAGATAAAGAGCTTTTGCAATTATTATTTCATGCGTAATGGAAACCATCCTGCTGCAATGGTGTAACCAGGATCGTGCCACAAACAATCCAAGTGATGCAAGGAGATGAGGGGACGCAACATTACCCCCTCCGCCCTCCTTCCTCATACCCCGCCCCCCGTAATTATTTCATACTATGCACTGCGCTGCGTTTTTGGAACAAAAAACAAATCGCCCACGACGACGACGACGCTCAACGTACAGTCAGGTTCTAGTCAAAATAAATACTTTAGTCTGTATGACGTAGGAAAAAAGAACGCTTCAAACACTGGACGAGATGGCGACTGTCAAATGAAATCATTTCAGTGCGAATAAAGTCTTTATCACAATGCAATAAGAAAGGTGCAAGGGCCAAAAGGTGGATATCTGTAAGTAGCAGTCTGTCTGCATGGAATGGCAGTAAAAAAACCATTTGCTTTTTTGTCGGTGTCTAAGCATCGCCGGTGGATCGGGAATTGGGTATATCATGACATGCCATTGCATGTTTGTTGCTGTCTTTCTATGATTTGTATACATTTTTATAGAGAGCTTGATTTCATGGTTAAATGTGTAATGTGAATAAATTCATTGCCTTAGATAGGCAATTCATATAGTTCTTTGTCTTTTTTTCTGCTGATATTTCCGCATCGCATCCAGCAAAACAATATAAAGTAACCAATCCAAAATGATAAGGACAACAATAGGTAAACAAAATGACACTACATAGCAACGGAAGCTGCTGCCTCACTGAAAATTATTTAGTACGAAAATACACGCAAATGTGAAGAGGGCGTTAAAATTGCGTGTCGTTCCGTCTCGCCCAGCCGATAAGGGGCGCGATAAGGAAGCTGTGACGTCATCGCTCCGACGACGCCGCTAATGAATGATGTGCCGTTTCAGTAAATCGGAACACACCCACGCCGCAATGTTTAATGGGAGAACTGTATAAGGCGATTAATGTTGTTTTGATTCAATAACCCTTAAAATCTATACTTATAAAAACGAATTGTTTTCCGTGCAATAAAGAATTATGAATTACAAGCTGACCCGGCAGACTTCGTACAGCCTCAATCGATAAATAAAAGACTTTATTGAATAGCAATAAAGTTCAAATTGACTCTAGAAAACGATTGACTCTAGAAAACGTTTGTATGGGAAATAGAAAAGGGCTGTTTTTAGGGTTTTCCCGGAAATTATTCGATTTTTTCTCGCCTTTTAAACCTTCCCTAGACCTCCACAAACATTTCAAGACTAAGATAAGATAAATCCGTTCAGCCGTTCTCGAGTTTTAGTGAGACTAACGAACAGCAATTCATTTTTATATATATAGATGATGTGCGTTCGTCTTACTACATCTGTAAATTGGCCGGACCGGTTTGGATACTGCTTACTTGGGGTTTGTTTTGTTTTGTTTTTCAAAGTTCTTTATTAACACAATTACATATTACATTAGTTAAACATCCAGTGTACATTACAGATCCTAGGCTTAACAGACATTATAAATATCATCTTTCTTTCTCCTCAGTCTGGAGTACTCTGGAGTAGGTTTAGGTAAAAAAAAAAAAAAAAGTGGACCCAAAGAATCAGCCAAATTGACGATACTATGATCTTTAAACGGATGCCTCTAAAATTATGGATGAGTAGGTTCTGACCGGGAACTATAAGAATACTTACTTACTGCGCCTGCACACATCATTTCGCAGAGCTTCAGTATCCCACCGGCAGCCGTGCCGTGCCGTGTGTATGTCTTGCTGCCTGCGGCGACTGCTACAGACCAATCTTCATCTCTTAGATATGTTTACGTGATTTGTTTAATCAATTAAGAGTTTATAGAAATAATCATCATAATTAATCACCAGTGCAATCATCATCATGTTGTCTCGGAACTCGGAACCCACTGTTGAGTATAGGTTCCATGTAACACACCATTCAACTCGGTCCTGTGCTAACCGCGTCCGTGTTTTCCATCTGATATAATCTTATTATCTTAATTAGATGTGTATTTGCAAATCGGAAATTAATAGGAATAGGTACCTAACGGTAAATAAGTTGTTATGACTAGTCATTACTGCCTGCATACTCGTACATCTACTTAAACTTGAAATCAATAAACTAATAAAAAGCTCTACATGTAAAACTGTTAACACGTCAATTGCCGCCATCGCAAATAGGTACGGCCTGCAAATTAATAATTTTCCCTGCATAATGCAGCTAGCTTCGCTTCGGTTGCATCACACTAGCATTTCGAACGCTAAAGGCTCGATTATATTAATAAGATTTGCGAGATGGCGTCTATCGGTAATCCGAATGAAGGCAAAATGGTATCAAATATTGAGCCATTTCCGCTGACGTCAATTATCGTAAACGATAGATTCATTCTTTCATAGTCAAATTAGAGATTTTAAAGTAAAGTTGTATGGCCTGTTTCAATAAATCCAACAGGGTGTATTTGACAGATTCTTCTGTCATTTAACATACATTTTTTACCAGTTCAAAAATCTTATCGAATTTATCGGAACAGGCAGTTATTATAAATCGTCGTTTTATACAATTCTGCTTAATATAAGAAACATTTACGTGACCTATTTTAACCGCGTAAGAATACGGCCGTATTTACAACAGCATTTAGCAAACTTCTAATGAGATTTGAACTCTGTAAAATAAGTCGCCCAAGTTTCTTTTGCGCGCCGGGCGCACATGCATAAACAATGAGATTTCGCAGTCGGGGCTTCAAGACTTCCGTGGGCGACGACGACGGATGGAATTACAAATTAATTGTCAATTACAAGTTAATCAGAATTTTAATTATACATAGTGTAGTCTCACTTCCATCGCTCGTATTGTGTACATTTAGTTGTGTGGCCTGTAATTACTGGAAGCCCGCTACTGACTATTCTGCTCCGTGAACCTTACCATTGCGCCATTTGTTCTTCGTGAATTTTTAATCTCGCTCCTACAAATAAACATAATATTTTCAAGAAGTTGTTGTTTTGTAGCCGTAATAAGTGGTAATACGAGTAGTATTTGTGGAGTTCGTTAATAAAAGTAAGCATTTAGATTACTGTTGTCGATAGCACTTATTTTTGTGTTGTTAATCCCTTCCTGCTTCAGCTTGCTCGTCATCGCGACACAATGATCGCTATTGTTCGTTTTTTATTCATTTTAGTTAATATTCATAAGATTTATGTTTATTATTCATTCAGTCGTCAAATCTGATAACAATCAGCGTTGATGACTTACTTTGTTGCTTCAATTATTTTCTCGACCCTTGTTTCATCCCGTCCTGCTTTCTTGTTACTTGTATTTAGAAATCTTGAGTCTCGCCCTATTTTCTTCTGGACGTCTATTTCACCCCTCTCGGGTGTATCTTTACCGGTGAGCGTCTCTGCAATTTGTACCATAAAAAAACTGAAAAATAGGTCTCTTTATAATCGTTATTCCTCTATTACTAGTTGCTACTAGTTTTGGTAGCACATATTTAGTATTTCCCCATATGGGCTGACAGTGGCACAGATTTTACAAACTTTTTATCATCAAATTACTATTTTGATTTTTATATTACATATAAAATTATGTTTAATGATGTTTAATTAAGTCATTTAATTGGTGTATAATACGTTAGATATAATAGGTCCGGGTTTAAACGCCGCCGCGTCCGCTGTGTGTGTCGTCTGAAATTTGGGTCAGATGAAATTAGTTAGGTAGGTATCTAATGTGCGGGAGCGATACACCAAATTGCCATTATCTTAATATGTGTGACCAGTTGGTGGTAGATATTACGCCCGAATGTTGTTTTAACACATCTGCTAAGTAAGGCCAATATTGATGATGATGTTATTTTTTATTAAATTTAACTGGACTTTTTACTGCTGATTTAGATTTTGACTTTTTTATAGGCCAGTAATTTTAACACTTCTTTGCGTGAGAGAGGAATCCCGTCGCTGCTCTGGAGATGACTTATTGATCCCATCATCTTACCCAATGAATCACTGTCGAATGACCTTACGAATCTATAGGATGTTAGTAAAATATTTACCTAGTTTATCAACTTTGTTTGTAAATAATGACGTCATAACGCATACCATCATATCAAAAGTTTCCATTCAACCACACTCTCCTAATATGAGTTATGTTTACCAACGAAACCACACCGAGAGGTGAGGCATTCATCAAACGAAGCTCACTTCTTAATACAACTGAAATATAAGTTTACCCACCCAAACGCATTTATTACGTCGCGCTAAATGGAAATCGGCGGTGGTGCTGGCTAGAGTATACGACTTCCCAACATACGTCCACGAACCAAGGCCGACCTTAACCCCACAATCTATAAGGTCGCTTTTGCGAACAACTCGTCGACATCCGACGAAAGTCCTATAATACGAAACGTGTCATCCGCATTTACTCGGCCAATGCTTTAACGACTTCACCACAATGGCGATACGGTACACATTAAGGAAAATACCACCTGGCCGCTAAAGACAATATAACACCAATATTAATTTTATAGAGTGTACGAGTTTTACGTGATTCTAAGCGATTTATTGCTGTAACGAGCTGCTTTAGGGATCATTTTTGTTTGTATGCGGCGGGAAGCCCTGGCAATAAAATTACGCCCGTGTTTTGTAGCAAGCGCGCTCACTTCTCGATGAGCGATACTCTTTAGCCGCTGTTATGTTTTTGTTGGGTACAATTTTGAATGTGTGGACTTACTCCGACAGGCGTAGCAGCTGAAAAGTATAGCAATTTCCTGTCTCGAATTTTCCTGATATGTTTCATTCTTCTGTGTTAATAATTAATATATATTTTCTTCAAAACCATTTCTGAAACATAAAATACTAAGTGATTGTGTTAATTTGTGTTAATGATGTATTATTTTAGTATCACTTAAACCTACTTTTGACTTTTACTATTCATTCTGTACAGGATAATCAAGATTTGATTGCATTGCAGCCATCTAACAGCATTGCGCCTGCTTAATTAATTTTATTGTCGCCTTTTCCACAAATGTTCACATCTCAGCATCAAACCAAGCGACAACATTGCAATGCAACATTGCGTGCCACTTTTGCGGCGGTTTTATGAACTATAATAGAGCATTAGTCCGATCCGCTTTTGACATCATTATCTGTATAGTAGTCGAGTGACGATAACCTGCGAGGCACGTACGTCGGGCGCCCCGGCCCCCGCCGCCGCCGTCGCAGTCGCGCGCCGCTCCGCCCGTCGACCGGACGTCTACAGCCGTTCCGAACGCCCAAATTCGCATGCAGCGCTTTTCCCGCGCCCGCCATGTCAACACGGCCGCGAACGCGTTAACCGTGCACCGACGCACCTTGGATTGCAGTGTTTCGGATATTAATTGGATTTACTTTTCGGTTTGTTTTCGCCGCCTGCGCCGATGGTCTTGTCTTGAGTCACGCAGTCACGCATGACGCACTGATTGCTGGAAATGGATACTCGGATTTAAAATAATCGCGAATGCAATGGGTTTTACTTTTATCTGGCTGTTACTCAATCGGCGGAGGATTATGAAACTTTGGCTCTGCGCGCTAAGTTCTTGCATTAATTAGCGGTTTCATTTAGAAACGCGCTAGGTTTGCATTGAAGATTATCACGCCGGAGCTAAATGAGATCACTGAATTTGTTATGCCTGTCCTAAGTATCTAGAAAATAACTGGAATTAAATTCCTTTGTCTGCGCACATCTAGTGGTCTCGGCACGTTTTGAATAAACGAATGTCCTATTTCTGTGTCATTCTGCCACAGGTTTATTGCTTATTCAAAAAAGTTTTCCAAAGCGAATTCCTGAAGCGATAAATGAGGAATACAATTAAGTTTAGTTAAGTTCGCCATGAAGCCACTGGAGGCGCTACTGTTTGTACATTCGGCTTACCGTGGATCCCCGGTGTTTGCATTAGGTAGTTAAACTTCTGTAGTAAATACTCTGGTTATTTGAATTTTCAGAGAGTAGGTACACGTCTTTATTACTCCATGCACGTCGACTGCAATGACTCTAAACCATACCTTTTTGTATCACAATGTTTACAGGGTATAGGTTCATCAATAGGACCAATTTAGTAAAAATCTTTTATTTATTTATTTATTTATTTCTCCACTTTACATCTAACTTTACAGGATTTACCTAATGCGATAGATGAACATATCCATACTTTTCTATTAAAAAAGAAGAGCCTGTACTTATTATAATTACTTAATTATTATCATAGCAAATAGTGTCTACTGCAGTTCGTATGAATTCACTCAGTGTACAAGAGAATAGATCCACCTTTTCATGAATTTTCATGAATCTTGTTCTTCGCGTTCGAATTCTTAGACTAGGTTTAACTTTGCAAATATGACATCATAAACCGTTTATAACCATATTGCACATGAAGTGTAATTTAAATCGTTGAAGACTGTCTGATTCACATTGGATATTACACAATATTAATTCTAATGTCCCTTGCTATAAGGACTATTGGAGACTACTTCCGCTAACAAGGAATGCGTACTAAATGGTTTTGATGTGATTATAAAGACAAGAAGCTCTTTGTTTAACCATCCCCATTGACTCATCAATATTATCTAGTATACCTACCCTAATCAGTACTCGTAAAGAATTCCTTCAATTATCTCGCAGCAACAAGGTAAACAATAGCTAGTAAAAATAAATGAATGCCAAAGTAATTGGTTATATCTTTATTGTACTTCATAAACATTTACATACAGGCACATACATTGCTCCCCACATTAGGATACCCTGAGTCGTGGGAACCAGAAACAGCGACATCACAAACATGTAATAAAACATCCAAGACCTGTTTTTTTTTTTCCCAGCCGGGATTCGAATCCGGGACCTCTCGCATGGTAGGCAGATCCGAAACCGCTGCGCCACAGAGGTCGTCTTAAGACAGACATACAGAAAACTTCTAAAATAGATAATTATGTTACGTACGGCTAATGTTAGGAGAGCGGCTAAACCTACGTTTAGCCGATTAATGTTAGGAGAGCGGCTAAACCTACGTTTAGCCGGCTAATGTTAGGAGAGTGGCTAAACCTACGTTTAGCCGGCTAATGTTAGGAGAGCGGCTAAACCTACGTTTAGAAGGCTAATGTTAGGAGAGTGGCTAAACCTACGTTTAGCCGATTAATGTTAGGAGAGCGGCTAAACCTACGTTTAGCCGGCTAATGTTAGGAGAGTGGCTAAACCTACGTTTAGCCGGCTAATGTTAGGAGAGCGGCTAAACCTACGTTTAGAAGGCTAATGTTAGGAGAGCGGCTAAACCTACGTTTAGCCGGCTAATGTTAGGAGAGTGGCTAAACCTACGTTTAGCCGGCTAATGTTAGGTGTCCATTTACGTTTAATTTATTCTACATGTCTGTCAACCTAACACATTTATCCTTCATATTATGCGCCCATGTAACAATAGAAAAACTAATATTATTATTAATACTATCTAACATTAGCCGCTCTCCTAACATTAGCCGTAACAGATACAACATTTACAAAGGCGAGCTCATCTCTAACAAGAGATTTTATCCAGCAAACCATATGGAGTTCAAAGATAACGTTTTCTACTGACCATTGTTAACCTTTTTGCTACTAGATTAGTAACCTCAGGTGTAAGTACCTGACGTAAGTTAATTAATACTATGCCAATTGCCCAATCCCACAGAACCAACAATAGATTAGATAGTTAATACCTGTCAATTATAGAAACGATTTAGATTTTTGAAGTAAAACTTCTTGGGGCACGGGGGTAAAATTTATTTAACCTCTCAACTGTGGGTTATTCATATATTTGCTTTTCAATTGTTACTAGCCGGGTGCTATCACGAGTGGCTAAGAAATGTAACGGAAATTGGAATCGGTGACGTCAGGGTCGGCTGAAGACTTTTAAAACCGCAACTATTTTCAATACGGTTTTTAACTAATCAGATAAGATAATAATACATTCGTACAATAAAGAATGTTAATTAGTGAGAGAAAAACCTGATGAAACGTTAACAAATAAAAATTATTTTAAGCATTCTTCCACGAGTTCTTGATTTCCGGTATGGCCAAGATGGCGCCGCCGCCGCCGCCGCCGCCGCCGCCGCCGCCGCTGGCTGGGACAAACAAAAAACCTCTTTGTTGGAACCGGAACTTATGTTTGACAGCTGTGTGATGCGATCCATACAGTTTGTAAGAAAAGAGTTTCATCAATGTCACACGGGTCGATATGGATTTCTAAAACAAGCAAAGCAATGCATACATTTGAGCGAGACGGCTTAAAGACGTGACGTCAGATAGTATATAATCTGAGCGAGATGCAAATAGTAGTGACACTATTGAATGAGCCACGAGCGCGACAAATTGTAGATAAGGAATGGTGGGAAATAAATGACATGACGTATTAAAAGTAAGTACAAGTATAAAATAATTTCAAATAATCGGACGTCTGAAACTTAAAAGTAACTTGAAGCAGAGATTGGATCTCAAAATTGGAAATTGAAATCTCTTTTAGTATAGGTAGGTATAGGTGTATAGTATAGGTACCACTTAATGATCTAGCTACAGAAGTTTTACTTCTAACACGTGTACGGTGCTACACGCGTATATATATTTTATCGTGTCGACATCTCCCCATCAGGAACATAAATACCTACCGTTGAAGCACAGCCCTTGAAAACAGCCCTTTGTGGTACTCTCATGGTAACAACAGGGTTGTGAGCATAAACCGGTGATGATGCCAACTCTAACCCCGTCAAGTGGCCACTAGGGGGCCCTGCAAATCATGTTTCATAGTTGCGCGCTAGGTATTCAATTATAATTGTCTGCTTTTGAGTTCATTTAGTTAGACATACTACCAACAGAAGTGGATACTGTATACTTACTTACTTAATTTATACTTTATTGCACAGAAAACATTATACAGACACTTAATATTAGAAAAAACATTTACAAAGGCGAGCTTATCTCTAATAAGAGATCTCTTCCAGCAAACCTAAGACGGAGATGATAATTTAATAAAAGGTAGACCTACATAAGTGCACAACGATAAATATTAAAATAATAGACTACTTACTAATAAATACATAAATAAATACAGATAAAAACAAAAAACAAAATATAATATATAAATAGATACTAAGGTACCTATATTAAGGTAGAGAAAGATAGCTGTATTTGCTGTGCTGGGCCTTAGCACGCCTTAGCGTGCCTAGCGGTTTATATAACTCGGCATGCTAAAGCTACAGATTTTTTAAAGGGAGGTCCTGTGTTCAGTATTTTGAGTGATAATGAGCTAGCCCCCTGACACGCAAAATTGAGTATTGAATGAATGGCATAAAGTGGTCCTAACGGTGCCTCTGCCATCCCGTTTGGAAAATAGGGTGACGCTTTGTTAAATGTTATGTTTAGGTAGTTCTAAACCAAAATGCAACATGATTTTATAACGAGTACGTGATGATGATGAGAGACTTATACTTGTCTACCTAGATCTAGATACAGTATTTCACTAGTTAGGGAGACAGAACCAATTTGTATTGTGTTAAATCCATTTGTGAAATAAATAATTTTTACTTAATTTACTTTTTTATACTCGTACAGTAGACTCCCTGACAACGTAATGATGTTGTTGATTATCTATTTGACTATTAATATCATATCTTGTGTGTTATAGTTATAGTGTACTTTATATTTAGAACTTATAAAGCTATTCTTCGTTACTTCGTATATTGTAGTCGGTCGGAATAAAATTTTACTATGATTTCTCTTGTCTAAACGATTGCGATGTAGAGAGTTCCTCCATGAGCAAGAGCTACTTAAGGTCGCTTGACCAGACCTAAAGAGTATCATAAATACCTAAGGAGGATATTGCCATTCTAACCCCTCGACGCACTTAGAAGAGCCTTCTTAAATCCTTCGGGGATATAGTCGGGGTCTTGTATAGCTTGAATATATTAACTTGCCTTTCGAGTTACCTACTCCATAAATAACTGTAAAGGTTCACCCGGAGATCTTCTGGATATCTGAATGTAGAGACATTTTTATCTACATTTCCCAATTTCTTTACGGTATCCAATAAGCATACGGAAAACCTATGTAAAAACGTTGTACCTACCAACTACCGTACTACGAAGACGAATTTTTATGTGTGACATATGTATTAAGTAATAAGTTTTAAATAGATCTTTAACATACCATCCATGGTATACTTACATAACATACACCAGTTCACCAAATTTATGGGGTTTGTTTTGTATGGCATGTATTGCTGTGCTCGGGTATGGGATACCTTTTTGATTCCGCACCTCTGGCAACCGCTGTAAGGTCGCTATAATGGTAATAGACTAGGCACAAACCAGCCCCCAACATGTCGCTGCAATTGCACAGGGCCCCGAAACATACCCCGCGACATTTTACCGTAGAAAACGGGGGACATTTTGCGCCCTATAGTTTGTAAAACGCTTGATCTCTGTGACAGTAGCACGCCAGGTTCACTTCAAACAAATCAGCAAGAACAGCCGCACACACACAGCTACATTGCATTCCATATAAGCACGCGCCGCCACACGCACACATTGCCGAATCTCGCGTCCTTCGCGTGCTACGAGACAGGGCTATGCATGCAAGCAATGCATGCGACGCACACTGGTACCAATATGAAAGAAACTGAGAATAGGGTCGAAAGTTGGAGGACTGCCCCCAAAATTTTTATATAGATAGTTCATTTGATTTCAAACAACATTTTCAAATACCATTTTTTGATAAAATAACTCCTTTACACTTAAAAAAAATACTGAAGTTTTTTTTGTATGGAGAAAAATTGTTTTTTGATGTACATTTTCACAAAACCAAAAGTGTAAAGATGAGACCCCATACATATTGTAGAGGACATGTACCTCGATGTTTTCTCCAAAGTAACTATGTGCGTATCGGTGCGTCCACGGGAGCCAGAGGCCCCTAAAGGTTGTAACTTTGACATAGCTATATTGTTTAAATTTATTGCATTTATCTCTCAAAATTAAAGTTAAATAGAGTAAAAAGACTTATTATAATATTACAAATGGTCAAAGGCCATCAAAGATTACGAAATCGGACTTAAGTTATTTTTCTTTAATTCCTAAGTAAAAGGCATTTGCTATGCCTACTTGTATACTAAACTTTAATGGAAGTACTTTTAGAATGCCCACACACCTATTTTACACTAATTCCGCATGTACAGTCAGTGGATGAAACCTGCTATAACTATGACTCATGCGTACCTCACAGAGTTCCACGAATACCCTGCGTAACAACAAGGGTACTGTTGTTGTTGCGCAGAATAATTGTTCAATTACACGTGGTATTTTTTTAAATCAATTACTTTGAATTATGACTATGTTCCGTAAGTAAGTATGTATGAATTTAGTAAAATAAAACAGATAATATTTGTGTTGAAGGTTTACTGTTTACAGTAAAATCCATATACTTAAATTAAAAATAAATATTTATAACAACTATATACAATCAATTTACATTTACAAACAAATATATAGGTACTCAAAATTTATTTAAATTTCTATACAGTGCTTATTAATTAACTTAATACTAATATAGTAAAAATTCAATATATTTACATTTATAAGACAAACACAATTATTATGAACTTAAAAGTACTATATTCATACATTTTCACACATAATATACAACAATAACTCAACTTAAGCTAGTGGGTCTGGAGGAGGACAGTTTTCTAAATCAATGAAGACCTCATCTTCCTCGAGCCCAAATGGTACATCCTGATCAAGGATTTCATCTGCAAGTAGACTTTCTGCCTCGGGAAACAGCTGAAGTTTTTGGGACCTCAGAAAGGCCTTCAGTGCCATGAACATATCCAAATTAGTAACGAAACCCGACATTATAACAGCAAATCACAGTAATACTTTCGCCAATAGCGCACTCACGACTAATCTTTACCGGTAACCTGCTTGTTTATATAGCCCTAATTGGGGGTTGTATTGTGCAACCTCTGCAAAAGCAAGAGGTTAGATAAGGACAAAAACTTAACAATAGTATGGATAACAATGGCAACAACGAAAGTTACGCATGAGTCATAGGTTTCATCCACTGGCTATATAGTAGACATGTGTGCAATTTCACTTTATTTAGTATTATGAGCTGTTTTGTTGTGAAATACTTTTCTTATCTTAATTTTAGACTGATGTGACATGATAGTTAATATAGGTATGCTTAATTTTTCCATTATTATTAATAAGCATTATAGAGCCTGTCTAAGATGTCTTATTTGTAAATGTAAATTAATGAATTTTTGCTAATGTAAATTATATGGATTGAATTGAAAAAAAAAGTAGACCTTCAGTTAAAATATTATCTGTTTTATTTTGCTAAATACATACATACTTACTTACATACTTACGGAACATAGTCATAATTCAAAGTAATTGATTTAAAAAATACCACGTGCAATTGAACAATTATTCTGTGCAACAACAACAGTACCCTTGTTGTTACGCAGGGTATTCGTGGAACTCTGTGAGGTACGCATGAGTCATAGTTATAGCAGGTTTCATCCACTGACTGTACATGCGGAATTAGTGTAAAATAGGTGTGTGGGCATTCTAAAAGTACTTCCATTAAAGTTTAGTATACAAGTAGGCATAGCAAATGCCTTTTACTTAGGAATTAAAGAAAAATAACTTAAGTCCGATTTCGTAATCTTTGATGGCCTTTGACCATTTGTAATATTATAATAAGTCTTTTTACTCTATTTAACTTTAATTTTGAGAGATAAATGCAATAAATTTAAACAATATAGCTATGTCAAAGTTACAACCTTTAGGGGCCTCTGGCTCCCGTGGACGCACCGATACGCACATAGTTACTTTGGAGAAAACATCGAGGTACATGTCCTCTACAATATGTATGGGGTCTCATCTTTACACTTTTGGTTTTGTGAAAATGTACATCAAAAAACAATTTTTCTCCATACAAAAAAAAATCAGTATTTTTTTTAAGTGCAAAGGAGTTACTTTATAAAAAAATGGTATTTGAAAATGTTGTTTGAAATCAAATGAACTATCTATATAAAAATTTTGGGGGCAGTCCTCCAACTTTCGACCCTATTCTCAGTTTCTTTCATATTGGTACCAGTGTGCGACGAGTCAACGTCATTCGTCCGGCGCGGTCCAACCCGCGACAACCCTAGCCGTTTGAGCAAGAGTAGGTAGTTATCATGCAAACAGGGGCCTAGTGAACTTACTATTTCTTATTTATACTATGACAGTAGTCATCAAAAACACGCCTAACAAGTACCGTATTTTGCGACAATGAAATGTATCAAGACAAATATCATACTTTATTGGCAAATAGTGATGTCTTACAATCATTCATAGACAAGACAAGTTGTCAACCTTGACTTTAAAAATATATTGATAATTTAATAGTGTGAGAAGAAGCTGCAGTGTGTCCGAATCAGACTTTGATGATGTTGATTTGGGCCGTGAACCATTTTAACAAGAAAAAAGTGGCCAAGTGCGAGTCGGACTCGCCCATGAAGGGTTCCGTGGTAGCAAGTAATTATATGACTGGATGTTTGTGTTGTAACTTTGTTTTTCAGTGTTTGTAAGAATGACAAAGTTATCTTTGCAGTTTTTCATAAATGTTTTATATCTTAAAAACTGCTTATTATATTTTGATCAAACCAATTTTCATCGAAAGTTTATATTGAGATACGAAGCATATATTTTTATAGATTTATCACTTACTTTAAAAGTTAGAGGGGGGGGGGGGGGGCACAATTTTTTCCACTTTGGATGTGTCTGTCTCTTTAAAGATTGAGTTTGAGGAAAAATGGTTTTAGGAACCTCCACTTCATTTTTGAAGACCTATCTATAGACACCCCACACATGTAGGTTTGATGAAAAAAAAAAGTTTTGGTTTCAGTTTCATGTATCGGGAACCCCCTTAAATTTTTATTTTTTTCAGTTTTTGTATAAAAATCGCAAAGCGGTTCATAGAATACATCTACGTACCAAGTTTCAACTGTGTAGTCCTAATAGTTTTGGAATAAAGTTGCTGTGACATACGGACGGACGGACAGACAGACTTGACGAAACTATAAGGGTTCCTTGTTTCTCTACGGAACCCCAATAAAAACGAGTTACAAGTTCCTTTTGTTTGATTTTTTTAAACATTCAGTAAGTAAAGTTGGAATATCGATAATTTATATCTCCAGATCTAGTCATGTCAAAGTGTCGCAGATATCAAGCTCTATATTTACAAATTATTTTGTATTTATTTACCCATTAATTATGTATGACGTAGGAATCGTAGGATGCATACCCTGAATTTCACGAAACAATTTTTTTATTTAAGCAAATGCTTAGCAACTGAAACAAATGACTATTCTACGAGATTTTTGTGACAGTTCAAATTTCAAAATAGTTTTGTGAAACTCAACATTAGTCTCGCGACCTTCAAGGATTCATATAATGTAAGTAAGTGGAATACAAGATTGCATGTACATCCTACCAGTTAATGTAGGTTAATGTATCAGTGTTTTTCGTGCGTAAATACAATATAATTTGACAGCTATTATCATTACGATGCCGAGGTGTAATTACTCGTTTATTGTCCTTGACTGAATGATACTTTACTTTTGAAGTTCAATAGAGGATCGCTGTATAAATGAATACGAACTTGACCACTAGAAACATAGTACTTTTGGTTTTAAAATGTGTATTTATATTTTAGTTCTATTTTTAGACGGGCGTAGATAATGTCATTAATAGTGACGAACGAGTAAACAAAATATACTATAGTTATAGCACAAACGATATGAAAAACTGGTAAACACAAACTGACCTATGCCATGAGAAAACGATAGAAAAAGATCTATAATCATGACTTCATCCGATACATTAATGATCCATCCATATCTGCAAGAGGAGAAAACTAAGATCTATTTATAGAAACATCACGTCATATATTTATATGTAAAGTTAAACTTTACGCAATATAAATCTTAGGGAGGGAACTGAAGAATAGATTCATGTGAAAATGTATAATAATGAAATACATGATTCGAAATTTTCCTCTGACCTCTGAGCGAAAATCCGACAACACCGAATGTTCTCGAATTCAGACGAAGATTTCTATAAATCGGAAGAGACAATGGTGAGAAATGAACTGTTCCCTTTGGTCGAGGCAATAGGCTTGCGTACTGCTAATAGTATAATATAAATAGATACTTTTTATGAACTGTCAAAACGGAACTTTTGTTCCTGAGTTCTATGAAATAACGACAGAGTGACGTAGTACTATTATCTCTTCTGTGGTGACGTCATGTAAAAGTGCCATCAAATACCACAAAATTGACTTTATAAATATATCTGCTGGAAATATACAATACTGAGAATGACAAGTGACAAGCCATTTTGTACATAATGGGGGGGCTATTTGGGAGGTGTCAAAACCACTAAACTAGAGGAACTGAAGGCACTAAGCTGACAACCTTCAAACCCGACAGCTCTTGCGCGGTGGCCACAGATTCCATTTTCAAACACACCATTTTAATTAGTTCAGTTACACCATTCACAAAATAAAAGGCCCGTTTTGACAGTTCACGCCCATGAAGTCTTAACCCCTAACGCGTAGGTAATAGAAGCGGTTTTCCTAGGTGCAACTTGTACGCTTTGCTTGTACGCAACAATTGGCTTTTATTATCTACGCATTAGGGGCGTGAACGCGTTTATCTTAACTTCATGGGCGTGAACTGTCAAACCGGGCCTTTTATTTTGTGAACACTTTAGTATAGTTCGTGTCGCCTCCCAAATCGCAGGCAATGCTTCAACTTAAGACTTGTTCCCAGATTTATTGGATTACCTTGGACGCAAGCCTATTGTTTCATACGAACCGCATTTACCGCGCAACGCTGAAGGGTGGGCGCATCAATCACACAACAGAACAGCCGTCTAATGACCCCTAAGGACCGTAAGGAGAAGGGCTGGCTGGCACCCACACCACACCACACGTCCTATTTACCGCGGGTTATGCGAATGATAGGCGATTTGAAAAAATAATCCGGGGCGAGAACCGGAACAAAAATTGTGATGGTTGTTTATTTTTCAAAATTAAGCTGTAAGAACACTGATCGACGGTTTTGGTACATTCAATATTAAAATAAAAACTTGAAGTTCTTCCTTTCCCAGAAAGGAATCGGGGCAATCGATTCCCAAGATCACGCTCTTCTTCTTCAGCATTTTTGCGTCCACTGCTGGCCATATGTTGACACTCAGCTTGTAGTAATTGGTTTCAGGGAATTTCCATATGTTCCGCAAATTCTTGTGAATCAATTTGTGTGAGTCAGATATCGAGTCAATATTTACTGGAGCTCGAAGTTTGTTTGGTACTAGTTAGTTACCCTAGCTAGCTAGTTAGTTAACTTAGCTACAGTTACTTATAGGATTAGAATTGCTTCTCTCGCTTATATTTTGCCATTTATATTTTTATCACTTAGAAATATCAACGGAATATCATCCATCGATACACGGTTATTTGTTCGTGCACACGAAACAAAGAATGCTGTTGTTCATCTCGTCACATATTTATTATAAGTAGTTCTGGTCACGCCAATTATACCTAAGTATTTGATTAAAATCTCCCAAGTACAAATTGCCATTGAATGAATTATAAACGGGACCTTTTTGGATGTTTCGCATCAATTATATTGTCCCTGCCGAGAACCGTTGCTATGTAGAATCACCCTTTTCCGGGCCTTTGTGGTGAATTAACGAAACATTTACCCTTGAAGGTTTAATAAACCCTTGCTGTAAGGTTCTTATTACCTGACGAATAAAGCTATAGAAAGGTGATGCTCTTTTGTTTTTCCCCTACCATAGGCTCCAATAAAATATCTATGAACCATTCGGGTATTTCCAGCTATGAAATACATAATTAATTGAAGAGTGTCTCTTCTTAACACATAATATAGCAAATTAATCGTGAAATAACAACATCGCAGCAAATAGTGTTTTCTGACGTCACGAATGACAAAACTTAATCGTATCTTTCTCTTATTAATCATGTCATTGTCAACATTGAGTCGGAACACCACGAACTATTATTTTTCCACACGCCATACCATGACTTACTTACCTTTAATGGATATTAATAGAGACTACGTTACGTAGTATATACAAACATTTCCAACAGTTTCTACTAAACCATAAGTATAGTTTTATTATTTAATTAAATGCTTATAAGATCATATTACATGTTGCTAAAAAAGGTAAAATCCTTTTCACGGTGCCAATTTCTAACCGACTTTAAAAAGGAGGGGGTTCCCAATTCGATTGTATTATTATTATTATGTCAAAATTTATCATTCCACGATTGCGTGACTCAAGAAAAAGTGTTAAGAGTATCAAGTGCTTATTTCTATATGCTGTTTCCTAACTTTAGTAACACGACGCACAAGTGACATGAAACTGTCGCCTGTTATAATGTTCTCACCCGGTGTCGACTGATGGTTCCGACACATAGTGACGTGAAGGTGTGTTAGTGACATAGTGAACAGTGTGACCCGCCAAAGTGTTTTCCACGGATGCGACTTCGAGCAGTGTCGTAAGGAGCGGGGTCGTAGCTGCTGGCATGCATATGTGCTATGAACGCGCTGGCCCCGTGACCGCCCTGAATCCAGGACTTGGGTAAGGGCTCTGAATCTGGTAACTTTGAAACATCTCGGACACAATGAATGAAACCTTTACCCCCGGTTCCCGGGACGCTGAACAAGAGTTTTCGATTAGCCAATCCCGTGTCGCTGTTTAGAATTTATCATGGATTAGTTAATCGTAACCAGCGTTTCAGAAACCGGGGGTAACTCTATAATTTGGCTGACTTGTTTCCTTGTTGAGCTGATAACTTTGGAACCTTCGCAAGGAAGTCTACAAGACAGAAAACCGCATTAATTAAAATCCGTTCACGTATCTGTGACGTACGCACACAGATGGACAATAAAAAAAATAACACTCCCTTTTTGTCGTGCCAGCGTGGTGGAGTATGGCTCAATCTTTCGCGGATCCGAATAAAGGCCTGTGCCCCTCGGTGGGGACATTAATGGGCTACATTTTACTTTTGTCGTACGTCGTCGCCGGGATAATAATTATTAAATTACTTACCATAATCTTAAGACAAAAAAATATATGCAAGCATATCGCTGTCCCTAATGATTCGCAACTTCTATCGTGGGAATCAGAAACACCGAAGTCACAGACATACAATAAACATCCAACACCCTGGGGTTTTTTTTCCCCGAACTCGGAACCTCAACCTTGTGAGGCTCAAACATTGTATGGTACCTCAACTCTCCACTACTGGAAGTTAAATGTTACACCCAATTTACCGCCCACTGACCCCTACGATTGTTACTGTAGCTCTTATTAATTGTTCAGTCGGGAATACCCTGGCCCCACACTAGGATACCTTGTCGTGTTACGACAGCGGCGGTACAAACTAAACATTCATGTATCTGTCCCAAGGGTTTGGTTGAAAGTGTTTGTTTCTACGGCATGCTTGTCTTGGTTATTTTACTTTTACTGAGTTACCCCAGCCGTAAATAAAATAACAACTATAAATTGTGTTAAGTACTGCAGTGCGCTCCGTTGTCTAGTGGATTTCACCTTGCTTCTCACGCAGGAGATGCAGGTTCGAATCCCGGTGCTGACCATGTGGCAATGAGATAATATTTTTGTCTTAGTACCAACCTACATTGTGTTTTGGATGGCACGTTAAGCTGTAGGTCCCGGCTACTATCACTTATATGTATATAGAGTATGTAGTAGTCGTAAAAACCCCTCCATCACCCCGCACTGAGCCAGCGTGGTGGAGTATGGCTCAATCAATGTATGTGCCTGTATGTAAATGTTTATGTTTTTAATCTTACTCAGATCCGGGTGAAGGCCTGTGCCCCTCGGTTACTTTTACTGTAGAGCGCGCGTTTATGATATTCTTACAGTTCCCGGTTAGAAAAGTATTCGTCCATTATTTTAGAGGCAAGATACTCAGCCTCACGCCCCCACGCCTCACGCAGCTGTGAAACGTCAAGTTCACTACCAACAAAGATGTTGAATGTATTACTGAAACTAAATAATCGAAGAAGTATCTGAGAAATATGGCTATCAACGCCATCTAGCATAGCAGTAAAAACTTGACCTCCCATACTTTTACATACTTTTTTTTTTTGGGTTTTCCTCAATTCCGTTTTTTTACCGAAACCTCCGGATTGAGAGGACACAAACCTCAATTAGGAATTATAAAAACTGGTCGGGCCGTTTCAGAGATTTAAGTAAGACTAAGCACAGCGATTCATTTGTAAAGTGTAGAAGTTATAGAATCTATAGCTAGAATAGATAGCGTTGTCACAGTGTGCCATAAAATTATCTTCAGAGAATAAAACTGTTATTGTTTTGTTTAGCTCTTTTGTTTGCATCGATATTCTAGGGAAAGAGCATTTACATGAAGTGCGAGAGATGAGAACACTTGGTGGGTAAGAACGACAAGTTGTGTTTAGGATCCTATTGTTTATGTTTTCTAGTCATCATACTACTTAGCGATAAACGTTGTAAGTATCACTCTTACTGAGATGGTACTTTCGCTTTTAATGAAATGACGTAGCGGTTTTCGTTGACATTTACTTATTTATCTATGCTTTTATCATGATAACAGTCCAATGGCTGATTTCACTAAAATCCATATGTTTTAGGGGGACTGCCTTATTTTCTTTCAGTGGCCACCTAGCGGTTGTTTCGCTTTGACCTAATATTAGGGTACTCCTAGGCTACTAAGGGAGCCCCCAATTTTGTGAAGCCGGCATCTTAAACATTCGCTAGACAGCTAAGAAAAGAACTAAGTATCCCCTAACTGTTAGTGAAATTCATAAAGGTGGTAAAAATAACTTGGATTTTTATCACCGGTGTTTCCCAATCCAGCCAAGCAAATATTACTTAGAAGTTAGAACAAACATACTGACAAATACATAGTTCTCTTTAAAGATAAGAAACATAAACATGTCGTGCCTTGCGGCACTCTTTGACTTAGCACTAGGGTTTGCAAGATCCGGAACTTTTTACTATCCGGATATTATCCGTTTTGAAATTTGATTATCCGGATATCCGGATAATATCCGGATATTTAAAAAAAATAAAAATACAGAGTAAAATGTATGGAAATAGTTGGACTGCGGATATTTAAAAAAATAAAAAACAAAATAAAATGCATGGAAATTGTTGTTTATTGAACTGAATGGACTGATGTGATCGTGTAACAATAACAGCTTCATAAGTAATTTGGAAAGTTAAATCTTAACGAAATAACAATGATTTTCTTATCATTATTAAAGATTTGCAAAATCAACAATATTAAAGTCTTATAATAATATTCTCATACTTAACTAGAAAGACCTATTAACTAATGCGCTATAATACTACGATAAAAAAGAAACATTTTTTAAAATTTAAATAGAATAACATGCAAAATCAACAAAAGTTTAACTTTGATTATTTGAAATAATTAAAATTAAACTAAAACGATACAAAGATGTTTCTTTGTGGAATGAGTAGAAGGCACGTAAATATAAACTATTTTTGTAAAATTATTGAACACTATTATTTATTCACCCGACTCTTTTGATAGTATGATCTTAAAAAACTTAAAGCATCGAGAGTATTATCATGCATTAAACTACGAATTTTATTACACATGTAGCCTGCGGCGGAGAATACTCTCTCAGCTTCTACGCTGGTTGGTGTTACAGTCTTCAGTAATTTGTACACTCGCGACAAATGTAGACCCCGTTCGCCGCCACTGTCATGTCATATAGAACCATCTCAACTCGGACCTTCGTTTCCATGTCTAGTTGACTAGAAGAATCACTATGTGCTGATGAAGTTGACGGTGTTGCTGAAATGGCTTCATTTATTCTTTTCTGCAACTGTTCCTTTATTGAGAAGGTTGTGTTCAAATTAGCAGTACCTTCTTCAGTATGCGAATACAACTACAACACAAACTCACGTGGTATTTTTGATTGCAAATTGCAGTTCATTTATTCAAACTACAACTGTTTTTCACAAATGTTATTTTTTATGTCAATAAATAAAATATATAATTTACATGTAGGAAAAATAAACGATGATTTTTAGAAACTTACCTCATAGTAACACAATTATTCGCGTGTAATGCGTCACCAAAAAAACAACAACACTGTCACTTCGCAAAAGGGTTTACCTGAGACTGAGACAAGGACCCTCCCCTCTGATTACCTATTCCATCCAACGCTACTGCATGCAACGCGATTGGCCCGTTTAGCACAATGACTCTACAATGCGGGCACGTAGATATAGCAAAAAAAAAAAAAATTTTTTTAGGATGTTTTTATGTCAATCTGACATAACTTTAAGATCCGGATATCCGGATTTTACGACAGAAATTATCCGGATCCAAAAACTGGACGGATATCCGGATAATCGGATATCCGGATATCCGGATCGCAAACCCTACTTAGCACGCTGTTCCACAGGAAGTGTCCGTCTGGTGAATTGAAGAAACAGCTTAGTGTTAGTGAACTAAGTATGCTTTTTATCATACAAATTAGCACCCATAAATACATTGCTCAAGCCCAGAGACTATTGCTCATATATAAAGTGCTCCCTGCTCAAGCCTATTCCCGGAATATCCTAGCATACATATCTTGCTTCCCATATATATTGAATTATAATTGAATTTTTTGTGCCGACATGGCATTCTCTGTAATGACACAAATTATTAATGAACAAATGTGGTCCATAAATAAATAAATGTAGTGAAATCGATGACGATACCTCACATATCCATATTCCTATTTGCAAACTTTGCCAGACTCTGAGCAGCCAGAGTATGTTTCAGTAGCAAAGGCCTGAAGCGACGCCGCCACTCGAAACCAAAACAAACGCCTTCTGAAATCTCGGTAACTCTGTTAACTATGTTTAGAAATAAAAGTGAGCATCCAATAACCGCCATACATCTCAACCGGCAGACAACGAGTAATTAAGTTAATAAATCTTAGAATAAACGATAGTGAAAGTGGCTTCGTTTCATTCAGCATTCCGGCTGAGACGCGGGGGGCCGTTCGTCTCTGTACAGTGGCGTGCAAGGGAATATACGACAATTGTGAGAGGTTCTCTGAGATAAGGGAACGTACCCATACTACGTGACCATATTTTTTGCTGTGTTTGATATCATCAAATAATGAGAAAGATCGTAAATCTATTTACCCGCCATATCTATTGCTCGCAGAAGCACAAAATAGTGCTTGACTTTGACAGTCACAACCAAGACGTCAATTAATGTCTATTGCAAGGGGATGAGAACTTAATTTTCGGCCAGGAGAATGACAATCTTTCGACTGAAAGGGTTAATGCCTTATCCCAAAATAAACACTTTCATTGAAATACAATGCACACAGTCCGATGAATTGCCTTTGAAGTTTTTAATACACAAAGCACTTTCCCACAGTTTTCTTCGTTTGGGCTGCTTAGGATATATACATGAGCTCTCCTATTTTTACAATTATAAGCACAGCATTGAGGTATTACTGTTGACAAATTTCAAAACTTTGTTTACAAAAAACTAGATACAATTTGATAGTTTCTGTCAAATTTTAGAGTATCGTCACAGAAGAGATAATAGTATGGTATCGTCTCAGATGCGCCACCTAGCGTGAGAAATTGGCAGTTTTGCGCCTCATTGTTGACAAGCATTGATAGTATTACTGGTATTAACGTAAAAATTGTAAACTTAAAAAAAAATATGTTCATCTGGCACTTGATTTAGATGTTTGTGTACTTATCGACATTTAGATATTAATTAAAGCTAATCAATCAAAAACATTTCAATAAAGCAAATTTCTAACAAAGACATAGCTGTACACTATTTTGCATTCGCGGTGGCAACAAAGGCATAAAGGCAATTGAGCGAATGTTTTATCTATATTTAAACCTGTGGTAGGTACATAAATAACTCTACATCAATCAAGTGAGTTTCCCACAACATTTTGTACTTTATTGTAGTTTAAACAAAGCGCATGTCAATCTACTCTAAAACTTGTTATGGTTACCATGTGTATTCATGTAATAACAGGTATTTGCGATAATTATTCAGTGTGGCTAATTCCAGAGGTGTCACAACACAAGTGAACTAAACTATAAATTTACGAAGAAGAGGCCTTTACTCAACAGTGGGTGCTGGAGGCTGGATAGATTAGATTTTAAATTTAAACACAAATAATGAAACCTTAGCTCTAAAATTATTATTCTTTGATAACAGGTTCGCTCTCATAAGCACACCGGTCGAACAATTTTAGTATGGAGAACTATAGAAGCGTTGACGAAGCTGATACCTTTCGAGCCACAGAACCGATTTTAATAAAACATGGCTGAGACGTAGCTAGTCTAGTTGTAGGGAAGCCTACTACAATTTACAAAAACGTCATACAAAATCAATCCACCCGTTTGTACCCTAAAGCCACCACGGATAGACACACTACAGAAATCAGACGGTTCAATCTTATAATAATACCTACCTTTGTCGACGGGAATGAAAAACGAAGTTGAAAAAGGAACCTAGGGCAATCGGATTTTGAGCTTTCGCATTACAAGTAGCTGAATAGAATAGACGTTTATTGCATTAAAATCTTATAGGCTACACATGTATACATCCCACAAAACCAAAGTAAAGTTTAGTTCGTTAGTTCGATAGAACGCCTCCAGAATGTCACGCAGTGTTTATGATATTTTGCATGCTATCGTTGCATTAATAAAGATAAACTTTGCGCTTAACTATAAAAGTCATGCTATATTGATCGCTGGCACTGATATAGTCAAGTGCAGTATGGTTTATGATACTGCTATCAAAATTCGTAACCTTGCTGAACCACCTGCAATAACTAATATAAAGGTGATATGAAAACAGGTCAAGAGCGAGTCAGAAAAACGAAAAACAAAATGACTAATTTTAGAAATAATCTATTAATTTAATATTTATTTTTGTGCACATATGTAGGTCTATCTTTTGTTAATTAATCCTGTCCATCCTAGGTTTGCTGGAAGAGATCTCTTATTAGAGATAAGCTCGCCTTTGTACATGTTTTTTTCATTATTAAGTGTCTGTATTCTGTTTTTGTGCAATAAAAGTATAAAGTAAGTAATCATTCATTCATTCATTCATTCATTTATTATTATTCATTCACGATTATTACATCATATTTGAATGTCATATTTAAAACTAAAACACAATAACAACATAACATAAAAACAATAATACAATACTACCTATACTATAAAAGATCATTACACAGAAAATATACAAGTATTAAGGTAATTTCCAATAAATTAAATGTCAATAAGATTACCATACTAAATAAACTAAAATTTCCTGATACATTAATGCCGATCTTATTGATTTATGAACTCCTCAAGAGTGTAGAAGCACTTCTTCAACAATCGTTAACAATCTTAACTATACAAAAGAGAACAATACTATACAACTCTATTGGTATATTTGTATATTTAACAGTTGAAAGGTAATTTTAAATACCGCATTGTTTGGAAACTGGTTGTTGAATTTGTGATGTTGGCTCGCTGTGTAGTGGTGCTGCACATGTATTTTTTTGTAAATACGGCACCTGAATTTGACACAACGCTAAAATGCGTGACTGGATATATTGAATTGAGTAGGTATGGTTATAATATGTGCAACACAGTATTTATAATTTATGCTATATCTTACGATACGTAACATAATGGGCTCTACTCACGATGCAATCTGACTTGCAATTTGTTGCTGCAACTCTCTAGACTCTGTCTATCTTCCTGTCCTGTCCTTTTCTTGGAACAGATCACTAAATTGCCACAAGTGATAGAGGTATATAATTATAATTGCTTTTACATTACCCACTTGTATTAAAGTATTTAGCAAAACTACATAAAATACAACTCTCAATGGTAATTTTGGTTTATTGTATGACAGTATGACCCAGTCTATGGGAAACCCGCTGAAATATTTAATAAAACCAATTTTACTGAGTCGTTAAATATGTATCGTACAAATAAACCCTTGAAAGAGTGAAACAGTGCAGGAAAATGATTTATCAATATTGCACTGTAAATACAGTACAAAATAAAATATGCATTGCTCTTTATATTTTCAAATTATATAAACGATGTAGCCGATATAGATTCATATGCCAGACATTTTGAAGGCCTACGCAGACCGGGACGGCATGGCAAGGGATTTAAATTTTTACCAATGGACTTTCGAACGTATCGCGCGGGCTGCCACGGCATTATTTGAAACCATATCAATTTATGTCTTATTTCTTTATCGATTCGTTTGAATGTCCATTGGTAAAAACTTGCCAATGCCGTCCCGGTCTGCGTAGGCCTTAATAAATCAAACCATGATGTTCCTAGTGAATTAGTGATGGGATTCTAAAGAAGTCGGGGGATCTCACCATATATTTATATTAAGGGCATACCTAGCTGACCGCCAACCTCTATTAATCGAGAGGCACACTATAGTAAGAAGAAGAGGTAGGTATATTGCAATGACTACGAGCAAGCGAAAAAGCAATTCTGGTTGAGACCCGACCGAGAAGAATAGTTATTTATCCAACAAGTGAGGAAAGTTCGTTTTTCCTATGAGTGTTGATTTTGAGTCTTGAGCGAACGAAGGATTGAAAAATAGAATCACGAGCGCAGCGAGTGATTATAAAATTCAATCCTGAGTAAGCGAAAGACTCAACAAATAGAATAGCAAATGAACTTGCTCACATGTTGCATACAAAACTTTTCATCACTCCCAGCAAGAAAGTATTCAGTCACCATAGGTAAATAAATTAAATAGTCACAAAGCAAATAAAAATTATTCTTTATTATAAAATAAAAAGAGCTGTTATTCATGAAAATAATTTAAAAATGAAATGTAAAATTACTGCAATTTTTCAAGTTAAAAGTAACGTTTTTAATGTTTCTGAACTTACAATAATTTGATAAATTTTATAAAAAACGTTAATCTTAAATTATAAGTATTTCTATTCTAAGTATAAAATTATTTATTTTTTAAAATATCTTTAACACTTAACATAAAAATCAGGCAAGGTTAGTTTCTGAAC
>OY735259.1:9420741-9542431 GCA_963457715.1 Argyresthia albistria | reverse complement strand
ATATAATATACAGGTTGTTTGGAGTATGGAGCGTAAAAATAATTTTTGGAGTAGGGGACATGATTTCTGCTTTTCTGTTTCCGACTATCTAGGTTTCAAGACAAGTTAGCCTACTACCTAAAAAAAACAGCATTATCGCCGTAGCCTCGTTGTAGTAACAATCGGATCTGGCACTCCATAATGCATACAAATGAGTTGAGGAACAAAAATGAGAAATACAGATCCCAAATATTTTTGGAGGCTATTGGTTACCTCCGCGTCTCAGGTTATAAAAGCTTTATTATCTGCTGGCGTTTGACCTAGTTTCGCTTGAAGATGAAATTGTTTTTGGTCACAGTCCGTCGCTTATAATAACTTCGTAGTTCAGGGCGATTACGTAAAACTTCACAGACAGAATGCTGTTTGCTTCTGCTGGTTTTGGCAAAGAAACTGAGTGCGGAAAAATAGGATCGGAGTTTTATTAATTGCCTGCTTACAGCGTTAAATGTCTGAGTAATAGCAGATCAAAACTTACACCATTGCACAGTTACAATGAATGTTGTCACGGAAATAGAACGAAGTCACATTGTATTTGATGATGTCACTCTCTTTCCCCATATCACTATCCCACGCTCTTTCGACTCATGTTCTAATCAATTTATTCAAGTGGTACATATTTAGATATCCTTCATATACCTGAACGCATCCATGGACGAATCTCGCTTTAGATAACCGTTTGGAACTTATAGTACTATTTCGGCACAAGATCCAATTTGGCGCCCGTGAAAGGGCGCTAACGGATCGAGTGTTCCTTCGCTGGATGAATATAGTTCGAGGGTGAAATAGCTACTTACGACCCGAGGCAAGCATTCTACTTTACATCGTTCATGCGAGGTAAATAAAACATTTATACAGGTAGGTTGTAACTGAAACGATTTAATAGGGACATCATTCTGAACAACATTCACTATGAAACCGATTTGATCAGAGCAACTTTATTTTTCACTTCTCCATACGTTTCGTGCTGGAGGATCAGCTGATTTGTATCGAGAAGTAAAACCTAAAGTTGCTCTGATCAAATCGGTTCCATAGTGAAAGTTGTTCAGAATGATGAACCATTACGCAGCCAGGCTACTATCCAGCATAGTAGGTACGTCATAAAACCATTACGTTCCACTATCAAGTATAGTCTGGCGTAAAGTGATTTGAAAATGAAACGTTTTCTGTATACAATGCATTGTATTGTATTGCAAATACCAACTTACTCTTTGGACAGCAGTAAATCCTACATTCTGAGCATGGATGATGTGAATAAATATAAATATTTGATCCTACAAAACACGAATTTTGACACCCTAAAATCCAATTACCAAAGTATGCGAATCGACAGTTTTCCCTAAATCGGCGTGTCTTACGCGGGTTCCGTACCACATTACTTCTAAAACATACCTTATTGCACGTGCCCTCTACCACTACCACTTGACACTTCATTGGATTCTCTCCTCCACCTAAGTAGTCTGGTTGATAAACACTCCGGGGGGGAGGGGAAGGCCTTGCGTGTCTGGTTGGTGTAAGCATCGTGTAGAGTTGTACATAATGTACAAGCCAATGTCACGAAAGTTCGAGGCCGCTACCTGTTTACACGGTGACGGTAATTATGTACTCTTTGTAACAAGTTGGAAGTGAAATTTACAAGTCGACCCACGCTCTTATTGTTAATGGAACACGTGATAGAATCGCTACAGTTGATATCTTAGCTGTAGTGCTTACTGTGACGAGGTATTAATTTGCGATAGCAAGCGAATATGTTGCCAATTTATCTCTTGGGCGTTTGTTTACATTTTGTCGCCGTGACGTGTGGAGTATTTATATAGGTGTGTGTTACATGTACCCTATCAGTTTTCTAATGTGTTTGCTTGTGACGTTTTTCGTATATTAAACCTATGAATACGCACGTGCCCCTCGGTGGGGACATTAATGGGCTACATTTATTACATAAACTTCTGAGTAGAGTTGAACTGTTTTGAAACGCAGTCTATTAAAGTTTACTACAGGCTATTGAATTTTTTGGATGTCCTATAAAATATTCCAAATATTTGATATCGATGATCACTATCAGTCTAATCTCGGGCAGCGCAGGGTCGACGTTTAATTATTGCGCAATACTGTACAGTAGGACAAAGGCACATTGTTCATTTTTGTCCCTTTATTATTTCTGTGCAATACCACCGAATAACTAATAGTACTACGCAATAAAAAACAAATCTCTGTCTGGTCAACCCTTTCATCAGTAACAAAATACCATAAAGGCCACATATTAAAAATAACCGGACGGACGGACGGACAGCGAAGTCTCAGTAATAGGGTCCCGTTTGGCACCCTTCGGGGACGGAACCCAATACAATAATAACAAACAATACAATTTTGAATTTCTGTATAAAACGCTTAATATATGTCTATCACCAGTGGTGATTCACCACACTACACAACACAAGTCATATCGCACCTCTGCATTTAACCTCATTGCAACTTCATGTCAAAATGAGGCAAACGCCCCGCGTTAGAGCAAGCCAACAGTAGGCCTGGAAAAAGTTAATAACGCTACGAAAACGAAACGAAACGAAACGACTTGACATTTGGTGACGCTAGCGTAGCGTGACCAAACGTCAAATCGCATACATATTCTTAGCGTTTCGTGCGAACGATAATAGCGTTTTGCATCTTGTCTACAGGTTAGATTTTTCCATGTAACCCACAGATATTTCTGTGCACCCTAGACACTGAGCAGTGGCTTGTGGATTCAGACGGTTGCGCATGCACAGCTAGTACACAAATGAGTGGAAAGCGGCCGGCTTATCACAATGCACTGGCCGACCCCATTCAGAATGCAACAGCCGACGACGACGCTCAGACGCGTAGCCTTGTATAGGGAATGTATGTGAGTGATCGGTTGAATCGAATATAGCCGTTAGCATACTGAACTGAGCAATATGAATTGAAACTAAATCGGTTTAGCTGTTTCGGGGTAAAACAGAAAACTTTGATTCTTTCTTACCCATACACAATTTCTTACCCATACATCTATATTCTTGTATACTAACAACAACAGATTGTATTTCATGTTCACATCACAATGTAGTAGCAAATGATTTGAGTTTGGGTATCGCACCCAGGTAATACGCTGAATATAGTTTTTCAGCTGCTTCCGATAAAATTACAGCACGGTTAAACTATAGGCAACATTTTATTTATAACCGCTTTTTTGGGTTCCGTACCCGAAGAGTGCCAAACGGGACCCTATTACTGAGACTTCGCTGTCTGTCCGTCCGTCCGTCCGTCCGTCCGTCTGTCTGTCTGTCACCAGGCTGAATCTCATGAACCATGGTAGCTAGACAGTTGAAATTTTCACAGATGATGTATTTCTGTAGCCGCTATAATAACAAATACTAAAAATCAAAAGAAATTTAATATTAAGGGGGGCTCCCATACAACAAACGTGATTTTTTTGCTCATTTTTGCTCGATATTGATAATCGTAGCAGGTAGACGCTTAAAATGTTGACAATATATTGAGTATAATATTTACTTAAAAAATAAATAATGAAATTAAAATTAAATTAATATTTAGGGGGGGCTCCCATACATTTTTTTTTTTTGCGGTTTTTTTATAGATTGGTACGGAACCCTTCGTGCGCGAGTCCGACTCGCACTTGGCTGGTTATTTATTATTTCCTTACCCGACGATAAGAAAAAGAAAGCCGGGGGAAATCGCCAAGTCACAGCTACGAGTATATGAATTTGTTGTCATTATCAGAATTTAATAACACTGCCAGTATTATGCCGTGTTTACACAATGGCACGCCCGAGTGTAACGATTTATTGTTATTGTACGCAAACAGCCACCATTACGTTACGGGTATAACCTAACACGGGTTCGAGTGGGGCCGGTTAACCTAAATCGATTAGTTAAACAAACGCGGCATGTTTTATTTAAAAATAATACTTTGGCACGGACTTTTTAGTCGCACTTCCAAAAGAAAATTAATTAACGCCAGTACTTGCGTTGCTCAATTTCAATTACGCGTGTTTAAAAGGATTTCTGATTATACCGGATTTCGTCTTCATAGCCCCCTGTCACGCAAAATGGTGTATTGAATAACTCACAAACGTGGGTAAAACTGTGTCTCTGCTAACAGCTATGGGAAAAGCCGTGACTCTAATGGGAAGTTTCTAGGAAAAATTGTAGAGTGCTCGCACTTAGGTTATGGCATTCAAGTCGTTTTATTTGTTATACTAAGAATAATTTTATTGAAATAAATGCCAAATGAGGTTCTGTTGGTTTTTAGTCAGTGGTTGGAACGTGTTGCCCTGACTTACTAATGGTACGAGTTGGATCCCGGCAGCAGGCAGCAGCAGCCGACAGCAAGCAGCCGACAGCAATACTGGTTTCTATGCATTTCTATGAAATACCCTACAAACCCGGCAGCATGCTGCCGGGCAGCCGACTGCATGCTGCCCGACAGCAGACCAGTAGTGCCCGACATTAGTGCTCTCTCTCTCTCTCTCCCGCTCCCGCGTCGGCTGTTGCTGTCGCAGTTGCTGTCGGCAGTCGGGTTCCAAATCATAACCTCGGCAGCATGTCGCAGCATGTCGCCGCGTCATGCTGCCGGGTGCTGCTGCTGTCGGCTGCTGCTGCCTGCTGCCGGGTTCCAACTCGTACCTTTAAACTGAGGACTGAGGAGGATTGATGAAGATAAGACTTGCCAGCGCGCAGACTTATCTTGCGCGTACTCTAATCTAATAAGGAAAATATAAGAAACGCTTGTGGGATTTATGAACTGATTTGTCTAGCTGGACATAGGGTCTAAAGCAGCGCATGAAATCATAGCATCCTTACATCTAAAGCCAGGCAATATTAGACAAGATTATCACAAAAGTGATAATATAAAAGATAGTCAGATAAAGTCGTCTAAAAATACTCGTACAATAGATCTAATCTAATTGATATACCCATTGAGCTACCATTACTACGTATAGAGGCGCTGTCTCAAACAAAATGCGTGTCGCTACTTGATCACGTGGGAAGCGGGGGGCGGGGTGCGGGCGGGGCGAGCGCACGTATCTGGGTGCACGGCAGTGCACCACCAAGTCGAGCAAGCACAGCCGTACCATCCTTTTCTCGAAGCAATTCAGGCCATATTCGACCCCCCTAAAACTTCGTTGTGGATAAAACAAGAAGCCTGATTTTTCTGTTACTAATTAGGCCTTATATCAACACGATATATTAAATTTTTTATTCAATTTGAACCAGTAGTTTAAGAATTGTAACATGTCAAAGTTTCCTCATTTTGTCACTGACTGACTGACCGATCATCAAAACTCCCAGGCACTTCTAGCAGACATAGAACCTTCAAATTTGGGATATAAATAGTAATTAGTATTCTTATCAAGGGAAAACTTAAACATTTCAAGCTTATGTTATAGTTTTCCAGAAAACCCATCTGCATCAATAACTTTGTAATCTTATATAAAATGTATAGGATTACAAAGTTACATTTGCAGTTTATGAATCATTGAATGCCCCTAGGAAAATATGCCTTTACAAACAAGATTCTATAAACATATTATGTAATACATACATAATATCACGCCTGTTTCCTAGAAGAGGGATACGTACATCCACCAGGGACCACCACTTACCACGGTCCAGGCATACATCCCTCGTTTCCTTTGGTTACCATTATGCTTAAATTATATATTACTAGCTGACCCGGCAAACGCTGTTTTGCCATATAAATAATTATAACACTTAGGGGTATGAAAAATAGATGTTAGCCGATTCTCAGACTACGAAGACAAACACTGTGACACGAGAATTTTATATACAGGGTGTAACAAAAAGGGTTTAACTCCCGAATGTATGTGGTTACTATGGGACCAACTTGATCAGAGCAACTTGATTTTTCACTTCTCCATATAAATCAGCCGAGCGCCCAGACCGAAATGTATGGGGAAGTGAAAAATCAAGTTGCTCTAATCAAGTTGGTCCCATAGTAAAAGTTGCTCAGAATGATGTCCCAAACCACATACATCCGGGAGTTAAACCCTTTTTGTTACACCCTGTATATATGTATGATGTACATTCCCGACAAAATGCTTCAAATATAATTAAACTATTCAATCAATAGAACAAATTGCGTTCTAATGCGACGGGAGTGATAGCAGATTAATCCAATTGCTCGATAGATGGCGCTGCCTGTATTTTAACTCACGCTATGGTTTGAAACCGTCGCTAGCTTAAGTAGCGGAGTTGCTCGCCAGCGATTTCAACTAGTTGTTGATAATTTTTGTATCTGCATTAATTATTATATTTACTAACTATTTGGATTTGTTCATCTAGCACATTTGCCAGAACTAGTAGTCGCAATGGATTCGGAAATAGTGTATGTGAATGACCAACCATGCCCACACCGGATTGTACGGATACCTGGCGATGGGTCGTGTTTGTTTCATTCTTTGTCATTCTCTATGTATGAGAATATTGAGTCGTCGTATGAGATTAGACTTGCTATAGTCGAGTATGTGGTAGCACATTGGGAAGAGTTCCAAGTTTATACTTGTGACGAGCACGGAGACCCCTACATTAACGCTATGTTTTTTATTGTTATTGTAAAAGTACCAAAGGTACCAAATTTTAAAAAGTAGAACTTTACAAAAAGAAGTGAGATCCCATCAAAAACATCCTGTAAAAAATACCAAGTCTCGCAGCTCTGTGATTCTACCGTAAAAAGTTGTGAGATCCATGTTATACCAAGTCGGTTAACTGATTTAGTCCCTACTTAAGGGGCCTTCTGTCTTAAGTTAATACGTAAGATATTTTCATATCTATATTCAAATCTTTTACTTTTTAAATAAAAATATCGACTTGGCCATCGCATGAAGGCACAATGTATCTTCGAAATCATATCTACATTATATTAGGTTGTTTAGAGTATAATTGCGTTCTACACGATTAAAACTTGGTTCCAAAACTAATATACGTATACCTTTAACAAGCGGCAACAATAGAAAATGGAAGACTAGTGCAACAAAATTACTAATGCTCTAGTTATTTTCAGTCCATTAAATTCCAGTACCTTTCACTTCTTTATGCATTCGGAAGGAATTTGATGAAAAACCAGGTTTCTGGCTCTTAGTTCTGTGTGATAGATAACGTATTTGTATATATTTATTACACGATACATGACAGGACATAAAAACAGAAATAACATGTACCAAGGTCAGCTTATCTCTAAATAGAGATTTCTTCCAGCAGACCCTGGTTGTAAAGGACTAAACAAACTAAGCATGCGATGGCCAAGTCGATATTTTTATTTAAAAAGTAAAAGATTTGAATATAGATATGAAAATATCTTACGTATTAACTTAAGACAGAAGGCCCCTTAAGTAGGGACTAAATCAGTTAACCGACTTGGTATAACATGGATCTCACAACTTTTTACGGTAGAATCACAGAGCTGCGAGACTTGGTATTTTTTACAGGATGTTTTTGATGGGATAGATTGTACACCGCAGAAGTGACACTGCTTTAGTACCTAAATCACATCATTTGAGTGCACTTTATTACAAAATGTAATAAAATAACCTACCTAAGTAAGAAAATGGTTAGGTAGATAACTATTGCGCTTTCGCATTTAGGTGTGACGTCACGGTCTGGGCGGGAATTTTAAATTTTGGCTGTTTTCTCAACTTTGTGATTAAACCTTGTGACGTTTTATCAATTTGACGAATGTGACGATGTGTTGGCGAATATGAACACGGTTTTACGTATCACGTATATCCTAAAATAAAGCAATAATTTTTACACACTTGTCGAAATTCATGTTAAAATGAATTTACACAAGTAAACTATACAATTGAATGCTTTATTTTAAGATATGGATACATATAAAGACGTATAATAGTGTTTTTCTACCGCGGCTTGAGTCAAATGGAACAGTATCACAGCTTACTCACAAAGTTGAGAAAACAGCCAAAATTTAAAATTCCCGCCCAGACGTGACGTTTCACCTTTTTTCCCACAATGGAATTATTCCTGGGTAGAATCCCATCACAAGCCCCATTCCGAATTCCGATGTGTGAAGTACTCACTCGTACCACCATTAGTACCTACGTGTATCTTATCTGTATACGGTTCACTTTTATAATCTATGGTTTTTAAACAGAAGTCGAGTGCAGTAGAAAAAAATGTAGAAAATTAGTTTTGGGTTGGATTTAGTTGATATTTTGCTTACTTACCGATGATAAGTGACGCCACTATCTTTTTTCTTTCATTTTGTTGAATTGCGACAGTATCGTAGCACGCAAGTTGGCATTTTCGACTTATATTTTCCCGCCGTGTCGACGTGCGTTCCGTAGGAGAGGCGGCGAGCAACTAAACGCGTTGAGGTTCATGAACCTCAACGCATGGCGCAAAAAATTTGTTCGCGATGTCGGTTCCATACGCTAGTAATAGTAGTTCAATGGATATACCTACTGATTTCTTATAATCAGAGCCAGATTACGATACGAAGATAAAAATAATAACTGGCTTCACTTTTATGAGATATCTAAGATCATATTTGCCACCGAATGTGATATTAAATAGGATG
The DNA here is from genome assembly GCA_963457715.1 of Argyresthia albistria. Lineage (NCBI taxonomy): Eukaryota > Metazoa > Arthropoda > Insecta > Lepidoptera > Argyresthiidae > Argyresthia > Argyresthia albistria. The sequence continues at coordinate 9,533,802 of OY735259.1, read as the reverse complement.
AGCCTTCATCCTATCAAATTTTTGTCCGCTTTGTCTCTGAGCGCTGTGACTTCTCTTTGACAGCTCACTATAGAGCTAAAGAAACTTGGCGCAAACTGCTGTAACCCGGTGTTCATTCTTCGTGCTAATTCCTTGATTTAATTGATTCCTTGTTCTGACGCAAAGTTATCTTGTAATACAAGCTACAGATGCCATTTGGTATGCAGTGTTATGACAACATGCCAATAATCCTGCCCGCATTGTCCGATTCGCCTTCAAACGCCCAGGCCGAAACAATGGCCGCTTCGGCATTTGCATTGCGGGATAATAAATAAACCGGCCAAGTGAGAGTCGGGCTCGCGCACGAAGGGTTCTGTACCATTATCTATAAAAACGACAAAAAAAACTTAAATATTTATTTTATTCTGTTTTTTATTATTTGTTGTTATAGTGGCAACAGAAAGACATCATCTGTGAAAATTTCAACTGTCTTACTACCACGGTTCATGAGATACAGCCTGGTGACAGACGGACAGACAGACAGACGCACAGAGAGCGCGGAGTCTCAGTAATAGGGTCCCGTTTTACCCTTTAGGTACGGAACCCTAAAAAGTAGCTCTTTGCATTCATAATAATACATCATACATCACGGTTAGAGATGGGCAGAGGGTTTAAACCCAACTGGGCGGAAAGGGCATAAACTGGGCAAATAGGGCAAAAACGAATTTATGCCCAAATAAATGCCCAGTTACAGGGCAGAAACCATAATTTCACAAAACTTAGAATTATCAAGATGTAATCGTTAAATAGTGATAAGGTTTACGTATTTATACCAAAATATATTATTTAGGAATAAAGTGTTGCCCAATTTTTTTTATTTGTACGATTTTATTAAATAAAACAAGTACCTATTCAAGTAATAGTGTTACTTACTGTAATTTTCTATATTTATACGTCATCTATAATCTATAATATCACTAATTCTTTATTTATTATGTGCATCGGTCATTCATACATAATGAAGCGCAAAACTGCCAATTTCTCACGCTAGGTGGCGCATCTGGGACGACACCCTAAAATTTGACGGAAACTATCAAATTGTATCTAGTTTTTTTGTAAAAGAAGTTTTGAAACTTTTCAACAGTAACTACCTCAATGCAGTGCTTATAATTGTAATAAATTAAAATTAATTTTCTTCTTTTTAGGGAATGAAATAAAAGCTTAATTTAAAAATGTTTTTTTTACTTTTTATTTATTTTTAACTTTTTAGTCTTTATCATGACAGGACAAAACATTTTATCTACAATAAGAGTGTTTGTCAAGATTAATCAAATGAGCCCAAACACAATAGGATTGCGCCGTTTGGTAACAGAGTTCCCATGGCCAATTGGCCACCTTCCGGCTCCAGCATCGTACTTGTCAAGACAAATCAAATGAGCCCAACCATAATTTCATACTTCATTATTTCTTTACATCATCCTAGCTCAAGAAAAGGAGGTTTTGCTGCTGTCAAAAGAGTCCGTGAAAGTTCGCGTTTCCGAAGCCGGGCAATGAAAACTAGAAATCGTTCCATTTTCAAGCTCATTACACAATCTGATGTATAAATGGTTCATGTCATGACGACTACCACTCACTATGCTTGACAGTGTGGCGATACGTACGACTTAGTGACGTACGACTGGCTGAACTGGAAGCGGCGGAGAAATTATCGGCGCTGAAAAAGCAAGAGCTGGAGCTAGAAGCCGAACTCATGAAGAAGCGACTAGCTGCTCAAGTCTCCGCGATACAAGACGACCAGAAGAGTCTTCATGGGGACCCTATTCCGCCCGCTGCCCGACGACAATGGATAGACGACTGGCTGTTGACAACGCCTCTCAACGAATGACGAGAGGAAGCGGTCGCCACGGAACGAATGCGACCAAGGCAGCTACAGTTCCAGCCACAGCGAGGAAGATCACCGAATCCTGCCCGATCGAGGAGAGGTGTGGAAGAATTGGCCGAAGCCCTGCAGAAGATGACAAGACCGAGGCTGCGTTATGTCGACCTGCCATCGTTCACCGGATCGGCGAATGAGTGGCCACCCTTCAAGGCCTCCATGCGGGGCTCCACCAAGATGTACAACATCACCGACGCCGAGAACATCCAGCGATTGAGGAGCTGTCTCAAGGGAGAGGCACGAGACGCCGTGGCTGCGCTACTACACACGGCCACCGATCCGGACGTGATTATGAAGACCTTGGAGCAGTGCTTTGGTCACCCGGAGCTCATCATCGACCGAACTTTGGATAAGCTGAAGAAGTTGCCAAAGCCCGGGACATCAGCGACGCAGTTGAACAACTTCGCCATCAAACTGCAAAACACAGTCTGCGTGCTGACATCGATTGACCGGCGTGGATACCTGAACAACCCCATGCTGACCCGAGAGGTGCTAGACAAGCTCAGCCCGCATATCCGCTCGCGCTGGTGCGACTACGCGGAACAAGAAGAGGGAACCATGGAGCCAGAGATCGTCGTCCTTTCTCGCTTTCTCATGCGCGAGGCGGACAAAGCTTTACGCCACACATACGCGCCAGCTACGAGCACGACTATGGCGGTGAAGAGAGTGCTGAAGCCTACTGCGGCCCCGAAGAAGAAAGAAGAAAGAAAGAGCCCAGTATACAGCGTCGTCGATGAAAAGCAGGCAGAACCATGCCCGAGCTGTGGACAAGCCCACACGCTTCCGCATTCTCATAAATTGTTAGGGAAACCGCGTTTTTCCGTTTTTTAACACGCCCCGGCTCGGCACCGGCACCGGTTTAGTGAGTAAAAGCTCATGCACACGAGACGGTTTTTCTTGACCTCGAGGTCAGTGAACTTTAAACAGCTTTTTCGATATAAAATCAGCCATTTTTGTCTTCTTCCACCCTAATACTTCCACATTTCCACGTGTCCTGAATGCTTAAAATGGCGGATATTAAAATATAACTCTAAAACTACTGATTTCCGACGGTTCCCATATTTTGATATCGTCTATAAATACACTAATCTACATTTAAAAACCATCATGCATAACTGCTTATGCATCTGCGACCGCAGTCGTTCTAAATCTTTCCGTTTAATTTACCTCGCTCGAATGATGTAAAGTATTATTAGTATTACGGGTGTAAGTAGCTATTTCACCCTCGAACTATATTCACCCTCGCTCGCTTCGCTCGCTCTGGCGTCTAAATATCTCGGGTAGACTCGATCCTTAGCGCCATTTGCGAGCTGCGCTCGCACGGGCTCCAAATTGGACCTTCGTCCGAAATAGCTCTCTTTCAACAGTTACATAGGACAATAAAAACATAGAAAACTTGTACAAAGGCGAGCTTATCTCTAATAAGAGATCTCTTCCAGCAAACCAAATAGGGAACCATCGACAATATAGACACGTACGACATACGATCATAAATTAAAACTATCGTAAATAGGAATGGATGTCCGACGATGAACGAATTTTTGGATCGATTGAAAACAAATGGTTGTTTTAGAAACCAAGTACCTACTTATAGCGCGAATTAAAGTTTTACTTTACATTAAAACAACTAGAAATAATTTTATCAAAGCATTAAGTAACAATTTGTGATAATTAGTAAATAAAGTAAATGCCCTGTGATCGGGCGTTTATTGGGCATAAACGGACGTTTATTGGGCGTTTATTCAATACGTCCGTAAATGTCCGGGCAAAAACCCATCACTAATCACGGTAAGCGATAAGGCACACAGAGCGGCGGCGCACAATGGAGTATACTGTACAAAAGTTTAACATAAACACACGTAGAACTTAAGACTATTCATGGACGGACTAGTCTGGCGGATTCCCTCCTTTGAAATCGTAGCGCTAGTATAGTATTACTGGTCAATTTATATCCACCGTATTTGATTCGCTTGTTTAATCAATGTGTAATTTTCGTGATAGAGGATCTGCCTTAGGCACGTAAAAAAACCGCTTTACCTCGGAGAGCAGTCTCAGCTATGTCACGATTGCGGTTTCATCTTAAGAAATCGATAATTTTCACGCGCAAATTTCAACTTTTAGAGCTGAGAGTTTATTATTATATTACAGGCGTTATTCCCGACGACCTATCTCTATGTAAAATCTTTCATGGCTAGTTAATTTGTCCACTCTCCTTTCCGACTATTTCCTCTACTTCGTGTTGAAGTTTCCTGCCCTAGCTATGCTGCTGTGTTCATAATCTCGAGACCAACCCAGATTCCCGTCCTTGGTTGTCTAGGAAACCGAAAACTCCTCACCGACGAAAATCTCAGGGGACTCCCCGAAATGACTTCTTCACTGAATCTCAGACCACTTAAGACTTGCCCAGAACAATTTCAGTATGCTAACGAGAGTGGATCAGGATTCGGGACTGCAGTGAGTGAGCCGGTATACAGCATACGATGTTCAAAGTCTAGACGTCCTCATTACAGCGCCCCCGCCCCCTCCCGCCCCGCGCATGCCCCCCTCGTCGCGTCACACCCCCTGTAAGCGCCCCCCTCTCACTTTTCCGCCGAAGCGGTCACTTTAAATATTGCTCTTGATACAACAGGCTTCAGATGATAGTGTGCACGGTTTTATAGCTTCATTAAAATTGCCTGGATGCGCATCTGCTAACTTTTGACTGACACTTAACAGTCTGTCATGATGGTTTCGAGGTTATTTAAAGTGCAGGGGACGTACTCCAACCATTTTAGCGATGCTGATTATTAGGAATGCAATCTGATCCGAAAAAATACCATGACTGTCTTAAAATTAAAACAACTGTTACATACTCTATGGGGCCAATTCTCTAGGGCACACGCACTAAAATTACTTGACAATATTAGCTCTTACGCTCTTACGCGGTTGCAATAGATTTCATTTTCGAACTCACTTTTGAATTAGTTCATCAGTACATTAAAATAATTCAAAAGTAAGTTTGAAAATGGCATCTATGGCGACCGCATAAGAGCTGTCGGACTTAATATTGTCAACTAATTTTAGTGAGTGTAACCTAGAGAATCGGCCACTATGTATAGGTAAATTAAAGCTCACCATTCATTGGCAACCTTTTTTGCCTTGGTGATGTATCTAAACTTCTAAATTGTATCTGATCTGAACGCTAAATAGTTTTGGGTATGGTCCCCACAAAATGGTCGCCCTTTGAAGGGATTACCTAAAACTATAGATTAGAATCCTCTTATACTACAGTAATTCGATTGAGCTAAGTGGTCTAGCCGGCTCCTTAGAGTAGGGTGGTACGCTTTAGTACTACCTCCTCAGTCCTCGAGACTTGTCAATCGGCTGAACTATGATTATGCTGATGTCATAAATTATTGAGAGTTCAGTAATCATTGAAGTGGTCTGCCTATTGAATGATCAGTCTACGCAACGCAGATGACAAGGATACCGTTTTTAATTTGGGTCACTAATTGGAAACTGAACGGTATTCCTTTGAATCCTTATAATTGTCGGTCCTTCAGAATCTATTCAAGTACTTACTTGGTACAGGGCAGCGAGGCAAAACTGTAATTTATTTTTAAATAAATAAATAAAAAGCCATTTCTTTCTCGTAATAATACGATAATAAAATTATTCAAAATTTTAAATAAACATAATAAAAAAAAGACTATAAATTCATGCATTAATTAAATTTAAATTATATTATTATTTATTTATTTACGAGAACCCCTTTTAGGGTGTAGACCTCCTCCAGAGAAAACCACTTTTCCCGGTCTTGGGCTATGTGCATCCACTGTTGTCCTGCTGTTTCTTTTATTTCATCTTCCCATCTTTTGTATGGTCTCCCTACTCTCCGTGTTCCTGGCGGTCCACTCCACTTTGTTATCTCGAAGGTCCACCTCTGGTCTGTTAGTCTAACAAACTAACAATTTATTATAATGTTTACTAAAAGAGGTTTTTTGCTGTATGGTACAAGGTTAGCACATCTTCAGACAGACCGGAACGCCCTCAGGACGACACGAAGTGTAGCATTTTGTATCAAGTCAGAAAGTTCTGACTACTTCTAAAAACTTGAACTTCAGGCAATTCAAATGCATGGAACAACATTGACCGAGCGATCCCGAAGGGCGAGCGAGTGTCTCCGTTTAAGCTTCGACAAAAATTATTTCGTATGCCTGTTCGGCTGTCCGGCTGTTTTCCTCTACAGGTAGCATTTCTCAAACGATTCTCGTGAAATTTTGTGAGCAGGATTATACTATTGATTGCTCTCTTATCCTTATCAAAATCGCCGATACAACACCAATGTCCCCTCCGTCTGCTACACATACAAGTCATTGTACAAAACACATATTTAGACAAACAAGTACAACCTAGGACGTCCTTCTGGCAGTCTGTCCGTGAGCTCAAAGGCGTTGCCTGCCACCAGACGAATCGCGGGTTAGGGTCGACGACATTTCGCCAGCGACGACGGCGGGGCGGCGGCGGCGCGGGTGGAAAGGCGCTCATTTCATTACTCACTTCGACGACAGGATTTTCTACTTAGTAATGGACCAAGGTCGTCGGTTCCGATGATCTTTGAGAATGAGCATTTATGCGTTGATTGATTGGGAAGTAGAGGTCAGTTTGGCTCGATTCGCAAGGTTTTTGGAGTCGTCAAATGTACTTATTACTAAGCGATTCCCTCGGCTGCTTTTGGTTGTATTCAAACGTTTGACGGTCAAAGCCAGGTTGTTTCTTACTCGAGAAATGACAGATCCAGTATGTTAACAGGCGCTTTATTTGAGCAGCATTGTAAGCAATCGAGTTCTGGCGTTGATGAAAAGACGTGATATTAGGTGTCAGGTTGGCGACGACGAACGACCTTATCAAACCTTGGTGTGTTAGCCGGAAACTCAAAGAGGCGAAACCCTGACCTCTCAGGTCGATAGGATAGGATAGGATAGGATAGGCTCGTTATGTTATCTAGCAGTGAGAAGGCCTTGGGTCAGCAATAGTAAGCACAACAGTGCACATAAATTAATCGGTCAAGTACGAGACGGATGCTCACGCGAAGGGTTCCGTACCATCCGTCGTACGTACCCTACAACAAAAAGTAAATAAACACATTTCTTCGTGTAACACAAGAAATGTTATATTTTTCTTAAGTTATTTTTTTGTTGCTGTAACTCTATTAATCTGTGTAGTGGCATATACATCCTGTAAAATAAGCTGCCAAGTGCGAGTTGGACTCGAGTTGAGAGGGTTTTGTACAGCAATAATAGGACTAACATCAACAAAATACCCTGAAAGTACCCTAAAATTAAGTTTTTCATACAAACGTTTCACCCCAGATTTAGGGGGTTAGGGGGTGAAAGTCGGAGTTTTTATGGGATATGAATGCAAAAATGTGCTTGCATACCAAATTTCAGATTTTTAGGACTTCGGAAAGTACCCAGAGGTTTTGATGACATACGAATCGGTCATTTTATTGAGCACAACTTTTTAAAAATAAGTATTAAAAATATTATAAAAAGACATTAAAGATCCTCACACCATGCGCTTTCATTTGGTATGTCACACGGCATATTTTGAATATTTTAAATTTTATTTTTTACATTTGGCCCCCCAAAGGTGGCCCCCATGTTCCATATTTATATATTTATATTGCACCTCTGTCTTTGGGTTACAGATACTGATATGTGTACCAATTTTCAAATTCATCGGTCCAATATATTCTGAGTAAATTGCCTGTGACATACGGACGGACGGACGGACAGACGCACGAGTGATCCTATATTAGAAGGGTTTCTCCTTCTGAGATACGATACCCTAAAAATCAAATCTGCCTATTATGATTCGTGAGAAGCCCGCTGACGGACGGACAGACGGACGGACAATTTGTAATTGGCACCCTCTGGGTAAAGAACCCTGAAAATATAACTCAACGGGTAAAATCTGCGAGTTCACAGTTTCACACTTTACCAGGGCCCGTATTCTACTGTACACAAGCATACCACAAGCCTGGCACAAACTTGAATACGACGCATTTGGTATTCTACTAAATCTCACAAGCGCCAGCGAGACGCCGGCGGCGTTGGTACGGCGCCAGCGGACAGTAGAATACGAAGTAGGCTGGCGTCACGCCGGCGTCTCGCTGGCGCTTGTGAGATTTAGTAGCATACCAAATGCGTCGTATTGAAGCTTGTGCCAGGCTTGTGGTATGCTTGTGTACAGTAGAATTCGGGCCCAGTTTGCGTGGCACTTCCGCGCGTTTCATTTGCATCTTCCCCGTTCCTTGTTGCACGTGGAAAGTTTAATACTAGCGCTCTGCCTGGATGTATGCAAAAGTCAGACGGCATGCCTGAAGTTATTTCTACCAGAGCTGTTTGTAACCTAGGTTGCTCGTTTAAAAACAAAGCTTAAATACATAGTAGATACACTCTAAAATACTGAAGTGAATTATATTCGTAAATAACATCCGCTTGGAGGTCATCATCATTTAGATTTTAGATGCCTTCCAGTAGGAAAAACTTCAACGTAAAAGTAACAAAATACCGTGCGAGAGGGCAGAATCGTATTTTTTTTCAAACTGTACTCTAGGGAGAGCGGCAGATGGAAAATATTATTTCAGACGAAAAAGTGACTAATGGTGGCTCATTTCCTTTCTACATTTCCCTCTGATTAAGATTAGTAGCCGAATTAACAGTCGACACATGTTTTCACACAGTTAAAAAAAAAAACATGACGACTTCTGTGGCGCAGCGGTTGCGCATGCGAGAGGTCCCGGGTTCGAATCTCGGCTGGGGACAAAAAAAAACCAGCTCTTGGATGTTTACATGTTTGTGATTTCGCTGTTTCTGGTTCCCACGACACGGCATCCTAGTGTGGGGCCAGAAGCATGTATGTGCCTGTATGTAAATGTTTATATTTATATCTCTATAGCTGCGGCGATAGGCCAGCGCCTTGCCACGCACGCTAAATCAGAAACAACTGGCTAAATATGGGCATAACTGTGCCTCTGCCATTTCATTCGAAAAAACTGACTCCTGGTAATGTTGACTCGATCTTCACCGGTACATTTACTTGTAGTGACCTCGTAGACTGAGGAAGCGAAGGTCGGTCTCTGTACAAACTGAAGACTGAAGTAGTAGTAATTCTACTTGAACTTCAAGGTTGTTTCGTCACACTTCAAGACATCAACTCCCAAGAGTAGACTCCCAAAGTATATAATTTATCCTGACTTTGCCGTAGTTCAGACAGCCGGTATGCATGTCCTGTACATATAGGGCACGTGGGAAAGGTATCTTTATTTACTGCTGCTTAGGTTAGGGTTAGTAAAATGTATTGAAGAATTTTGCAATGCCTACATGTATATCAGTGGATATGTCCATGACTGATATGATAACCGGATAAGTTGGCACAAAAAAGTTGGAGGAAAAAAGAGGAGGCCTATGGCATACGCACACTGGGACGGCATGGCAAGGGATTTTAATTTTTTACCAATGGACATTCAAACGTGTCGATATAGAAATAAGACATAAATGATAACGGTTTTAAATAATGCCGTGGCATCCCGCGGGAAGCTTCGGCATTATTTTAAACCATAGATGGGACGGCATGGCAAGTTTTTACCAATGTCGATTAGTAAAAACTTGCCATGCCGTCGCGGTCTGCGTAGGCCTTTAGGTATACCCAGCAGTGGTCGGAATCAAGCTGCCGGTGATGAAGATGAAATTACTAACACTCATATTTTATTTTATTTTATTTATTTATCCATAAACATATGGATGAAAATGTCGAGATACCTACTAAGCTTTAGGTTATCTAATATCCTACTCTATGTTCCAGTTGCTAGAGCCGGGATTCTTCCACCGAATACGGTCTTACATAACAGAATCTTTCGTGCAAAAAATATGACCTCATCCTAAAAGGCCTAGTGAACTTCGGTGAACCCAATATTGTTCTAACGTAAGCACCTTCAAGCTCAAAGACTTGAGGTCAGACGGTACCCGCTATTGAACACAGAACAGACTCAAGTTTTACTCTTAAAAGGGAATAACGCTACCTTTGCCTATTGGGGCGTTTGATGGTGATGATAATGACCCAGTGATACTCAATCCTCTTATTATTCTCCTAATGATCCTTGTGTTGTGTATCCGAATAAGACGGGATAAGGGGAACGCTTTCTGCCTAATTTAGGTTTGAAAATACGATACGGCCGTAATTAGGAAGTCGAGTAGATGATCATAATTGTACGGCTTTTTGGGAAGGTTGATTATTTAAATATTTAATTAGGTAGGTAGGTTTTTCGGGATTTATACCTTAGGCATGTTTTTAATGTTTCTTCTTATTTCAAGAAATATTCTAGTCAAATAATGCCTGCGATTCCGAAGGCGACACGAACTATACTAACTAAACTAATTAAAATGGTGTGTTTGAAAATAGAATCTGTGGCCACCGCGCAAGAGCTGTCGGATTTGAAGGTTGTCAGTTTAGTGCCTTTAGTTCCTCTAGAGTGGTTTTGACACCTCAAGAATAGCCCACAATGTAATACTTAAATACATGTAAATAAAATCATAATAGACAGTAAAGTTAAGAGCGTACCAAATTAACCCAGTTCTTCCTAATTGCAAGACATTCCGTCTGTTCCCAAATGGGACGGAATAGACACACTTGTAATAATGGTATTGAACCCAAGTTCCTCAAATCAGAAGACAGTTGAATTAATGATACCAATCCCACACTAGGGCACGCACGGCGCTCAGCCCACACCGGGTAGTCTAATGAATCGCGCGTCAAGGTGGCGTCCTCCCTTCGTCCTTTGTGCGCGGTTGCCCCACAAACGCGCAGGACATTGACACCGGGCGTCGGCGGACGGTCGTCGTCGGCTCGACACGGCCTCCATTCCGAACAGATGCAGACGCTAGACGGTAGACAAGACAGGGGCGGTTTAGTTAGGAACTTTTTAACAACCTTATATATTGGTACACTTTTAGTTAAATCACATGTGTGCAGAAATCTAGGGATGGAAAGTTCGTCCAGTTCTTCTATGTTTACGAATCTTGGTATGTATGTATGGGTCTTTACATACCTTGGTATTACCACAGATATTATAATACTTGGTATTACATACCAAGATTCAACATTCAACAATATGGTACCATCGAGCCGGTCTGAAGACGGAGCTCGAAGGTGGGAGAGGGAACCATAGGTTGCTTACTTTTAATGCCATCAGTTTGGGGTTGGGGTGCTCTACTTGTTGGTGGTCTAGAATCTTTAAACATATCTATATTCTATATACCTGCTTTGAAATTATTTTCGTATAATGCAAAAAACCGCATCGGAATCTATCCGTTAGTTTTCAGGAAAATGCTTAGTGAGTGTTTGTGCAAACTAACTCACACACTCAAACTAACTCCCTTCCAATCCGTCCGTCTCGTGGGTAAAAAATGATAACTGAGAAGTCTGAAGATTGGCAAATTGATGGCACCACGTTGACCGTGGGATATTATCTTGTTGTTAGGAATCGTTATTGTCAGGAAATCAACACAGCGCAGGTTAATAGCTGGTTGTTACGAGTACGTGTCGTTTCTAATGGCTTGACTGGCCTCGACACTGCACACTGGGCTTACCCCAGACGAGTTTATGACGATTCTCTGTGCTACCTTGATGCTTTATTAGTAACTATTATGAGTATCTTTATTGGTACAGTCTGACAAACCTGAGTTGTCCACTATGAGACACAATAAAAAGCAATGGTCCTAAAGTTTTACTGCTTGATTTATGCGACAATACACATATATTTTTATGCGTGTATTGACATACTCAACTATGTAAAGTTGTGATAACACGGTTTGCTGTGTCTCTGTCTGTCTCTTTCAATAAACCTTGGAATAATAGAGTGCCGTCTCTTTTCCACCACACATTACCTCTATCTGATACACGGCTACTATAAATTGTCGCTCGTCGGATGGCCGCGATTTATGATCGAATAAGATAACATGTGGTGAAATTCACTTGCGTACCTCCGAGCTGATTTATATGGCCCAGCGGAGTGTGAAGCTAAAATTGGATTTCAATTCATCCGATCCCGGCCGGCCTGAGGAGACGATTCCGACACTTATCGCAAAGAAGCGTATATGTATTTCACACTTCCTGTTTTTCGGACTCGATGACTCGTGTCTCACCTTTTTTAGCACGCGACTCGCGCGCCACCTTGAGTTGTTTCGCCTTGACATTGTCATTCGATCCTTGTAACGAATATCGTAAAAGACGAGCAAGACGCGAAGGTTGTGTCGAAAAAGGGCGTATAGACACCAATTGATACCTCACGTCATAGTCACAATCATGAGAGGTGTCTGAGTTTAGTTACCGTACTATTACATCCAATATAGACAGATTACGGTTGCTGATATTTGCACACCGTGCAATAAGGTGGGAGGGATTTGCGTGATTCACGTTCGCGCGTTGAGCGAGACTATGACATTGAGCCCGTTTATTTAGGACAAGATGTCGCCGCATGTGTTAAGAGTTTGTGAATCGAGTAAAATTATGAACGAGAGCGGAATTTTTATATATTTGTCGGCGGCCGATCGTAGAATTGGGCACATCATGATGTGGGAATTGGGCACATCATGATATCATGAATCGATGAAATCTCTTAAGGCAAACACTGCGGTGGCTTAGGTTAAGACTAAAGGGGGCGAGCGCAGCGAAGCCCCCGAATAGTCTACGTGTTCGTTTGACATGTATAACACAAAAAACATCACATAGTGCTGAATCAAAATGCTTTTGTAAAGACATGTTTTCGTTAAAACCCGCCACATCATGATATGCCCAGTAATGGCTTGGCCATATCATGAAATGGCTAGGTAGATCATGATGTGTCCGAATCTACGATCGGCCGCCGACATATATTCAAGTTGTCGCGTTGGATTAGCCCCCTGTCACGGAAGATAGAGTGTAGAATAACTGGCTAAAAATGGGAACATTATACCGCTGCCACCATGTTTGGGAAAAGGTGTGACTCTATGATAGGGTAGCTTATTTTTGACAGTATAATTAACGAATTGACGTGAATTTTCTAGCGAGCGAATTTTTTAACACGCAGAGTGAAAGAGTTTGTGCATAAAAGAAATGACTGTCGTCGACAAACCGTTAGTTATCGCAAATTTGACTAAAGGAAACGTATAACAAACTCATCCTATCACACATGCTATTGATGCTCTCGTTATCAAAGCAAAGACCTTGAACTAGATCTTAGAGATGATTTGAGGCCAATGACATAGTAAACAGGGGAAAACCTATAGGAGCTATCTCTACTTTATAGCATACACTACATGAAAAGCCTATTAGAAGGAAAATTGGGCATTGCCAATAATCTTTCAACTTCTATATCATGTACTGCACCGTACTCGAATGGCGTGCCATCCTAGCCTCGCTAATACGAATACTACAAATTGATTAGCTAGGTAGGTATATCGTTATTAGTTGTGTTGTGATGTGACTTGTGACATCATTACGGCGCTCGCTGTAAGATTATTACAGTCAGGCGAGGGTCTATTTAATTTGTCCGTGTTATACCGCGCCAGTGTGGGCGTGGCCGGCCGTTCCGCGTGTGTTTATGTTGTTTTGTAAACACGCCGCCCAGTCGCCAATTTCTTAGCGCTACAAAGTTAGAATAATGGCCTACGCACACTGGGACGGCATGGCAAGGGATTTTAAGTTTTTACCAATGGACATTCAAACGTATCCCTATAGAAATAAGACATAAATTGAAATGCTTTCAAATAATGCCGAAGCATCCCGCGGAATGCTTCGGGATGCTTCGGCATTATTTTAAACCATAGCAATTTGCCTTATTTCTATATCGATACGTTTGAATGTCCATTGGTAAAAACTTGCCATGCCGTTCCGGTTTGCGTAGGTCTTTACAATCGGATTGGAGCTCACACACACACGCACACGAATTTGAACACACGATAAACGGTACTTACTTGTAACAAGATAAACTTCATCATAACGTCTCAATAAATCAAGGTTACCTCTGGGATGTTTAAAGGTTGTCTTCATTCTTCTGTATCCATCCATTTACCTCCAAGCCTCCAACCTGAAACTTCAAGCTTGCGAACACAACTAATAGTTTCCTCTCCTTCTCACAGGTGGTGGGCAACAAGGACCGCACGAGCCAGCAGATCCAGAACAAGCTCGGCGACTATCACATAGCGCAGACGCTGCTCGACGACCCGAGCAAGTCGATTGGAATCTGCGCGGAACCGCCGAGTCCTGCGCCCTGTAAGTAGCTTTAGTTTTCTACAAAACCATGGTAGAATGTTCTAGAGCTATAGCCTCGAGCTACCACTGTCCTTTACAAAGGACACACATTCTAATCATAATTGACTAAATGGCAACAGGCGAAATATTGAGAAAATTGCGAATTAATGACACACCAGAAAAAGGGTCTGTGGGCTCAGGAGAAGAGATTTTTCTACAGCGATAGATGTCGGTGTGTTATGTACCAGAATAGTTCTTCTGGGGTCAGTGTTTAAAACCGTTAAAACCGTTCAAATGCCTCAGATGTTTAGAACTGCGGGGCGGCTGGTAGCCTGGTAATGCGATGGAGGTCGGGTTTCTATGTTCTAGAATCGTTCTCCCTTGTGGGGGCGGTGTGTATAGAATGTTCCACAAGCTCCATGCATACTTAGGGCGGATCATCATATCTACTTAATTAGATAAGAGAATATCAGGTTAGCATTAGGGCACGCTCGGCTCAATGCATTGATGCACCCTCGCTGCTATACGATCACGGGATATTGATATTATTGATATGTCGGCGGCCGATCGTAGAATCGGGCACATCATGATGTGCCGTCATATGCCCCGCCATTTCATGATATGCCCAAGCAATTACTGGGCACATCATGATTTGGCGGGTTTTAACGAAAACATGTACCTATTTTTAAAAGCATTTTATTCAGTTTTTTGTGTAATGCATGTCAAACGAACACGAAGACTATTCAGGGGCTTCGCTTCGCTCGCCCCCTTTAGTCTTCACCTAAGCTACCGCAGTGTTTGCCATATGAGATTTTATCGTTTCATGACATTTCACGTTTGGGCACATCATGATGTGCCCAATTCTACGATCGATCGGCCGCCGACAGATATGTACATGATCTGTTTGCTAATAGATTTCCAATTGCAAACAAAACACGATCGCAGCCAACACAACAATAATCGCACAAACCAACTCATATTTACAAATCTCTCTACAGTAACCAAACAACCCAACAGAGCGCCTCGGCGAGCACTCAAGAAGCAACTCCCGCTATCTCCTTACATTTACTTCTCAGATAGTTTGCGTTTGATCAGTCCCATCGATACAGAGTTCCCGAGCCCTCGAGTTGCTACGAAGCCCTCCAAAGGGTTCAAAGTTAACCCGCTGAGGCATAAATTCGATTTAATTTAGCACACGCACCCGAGGCCTGGGCCTTGGCGGGCTAATGCGAGGGATTCGGACTCTTAGATGTAAGTAGTGTGTATCAAACATGTGTTTGATTATACGTTTAAGGGGGGGCCTTTCAAAATCTTATTCGTTATTAGCATTTCACAATTTGTATTAATATATTTTCATTTTACGTTGTAAACTGCTGTGAAACAACTAATAAATATATAAATAAATAAATCTGAACTAAGAATTTCATCTTCAACTTATTTAAAAAAAGAAAGTTTAAAGCCAAGCTAAGCAAGCCTAACTAAGGAACTTACTGTGTTATTTTTATAAAAATTAGATCAACAACAAGAACACAAATTCAGATCCGGTGCGAAATTGTATAAAAAAAACATAATGGTACGGATCCCTTCGTGCGCGAGTCCGACTCGCACTTGGCCGTTTTTTTATACTATATGTTATTTATTTATTTAACATCACATAATAATAACTTATTCTTGATATTGAAAGACCAATGTGTCAAATATTTCTATATCAAGTTGCCTATTGAGATCTAAATTAATAACTGCTTAGGACAATAGACCCTTAGGCCCACTACTTCGAACGTGAGTTAACACTATTATCTCAGCCCCATAAAAGTATGGAGCCGTCGAAGTTATAAAGAGTGAAAATTAGTACGAAAATACTTTAATAGTAGCTTACTCAAGTAAGCTGACCTTTACCGATAAGAGTAGGGAATCCTTAATTATTTTATATAAATTGATTACGCTTTGTTATTAAACTCTTTCAAGCAGTGTTCAATTAAATAAGTTCCCAGTACACATCAGTTATTAAGTTTGCCTGTTTCTGTTAACGACTACTAACTACTACGCGGAGTTTATAATTTCCTTGGAACTAAGAAATAGAGCTAGTTGGTTTCTTAATTTGAACTTTGTTGATAAGTCGTACGACAATGCTTGCCGTTTCCAGAATTGCTTTTATGAAAAACGACAGATTTTCAAGTCGCCCCAAACTTTTTACTATAAAGTCAACACAACAGCATTGTAACTACTCTTTATCTTTGAATTCGGTTTATGCGATTGTGTGCACCTACAGACAGATGTAGGTGTAGGCATAGGGTGGAGCGAATTTCCACTTTTTCACAAAATGGATAACTAAGGGGTCACAAAAGATGCGTATTAAAATAATAAGCACGAAAAAATACATAAAAAAATATTTAAGACTTCCTTTTACCCCCGCCAAATATTTAAAGTTTTCATGTTTGTATGAAGAAAAAAAAAATAAAGAAAAAAATACCATTTTTTTTTACAAGTTTTGTACGTGATTTGCAATACAGATTACCGATAAAATATTGGATTTTTGATATTTCAAACGAAAATATTTAATTTAAATTTTTTCCCCTCCAAATTCGCAATTATGGTGTCAACTGCAGGTTTTTAGGGGGAAAAAAAATAAATAAAATATAGGCGTTGGAAATATCAAAATACTGATATTTTTTCATGTATCTGTAATACAAAACACGTTCAAAAGTTGTAAAAAAAATGGTAAAAAAAGTTTTTTTTTTTATTTATTTCTCATACAAACTTGAAATCTTTAAATATTTGGCGGGGGTAAAAGGAAGTCTTAAATATTTTTTTATGTATTTTTTTCGTGCTTATTATTTTAATACGCATCTTTTGTGACCCCTTAGTTATCCATTTTGTGAAAAAGTGGAAATTCGCTCCACCCTAGTAGGCACCCTGTAGATGTGCACGCACACAATCGTAATCCTCAGGTCTCGCCATCTTGCCTGCACCCCCCATCTAGTTAAGAGGCGCGTGTTATGCAGTCTTGTAAACAAAAGGCCAATGTCCGCAATAAAACACCAACTTAATTCTAATTCAAGCGAATTCTAATTCCTCTGAATATTTTTCCATTGCATTTTCGCCGAGGAACCCTCGTTTTATTCAGTCTTCGAGTAAAGCTGATACATTTTTAATCCAATAACGACTGGCTCAACTCCGGCCGCAATTCTACATTCAACTACTAAAATTTTAGTAGATAGGCAACTAAACTCAACATAAAATAATCATAACATTTACATGCAGACCTTTTAGACAATGCAGACACGTATATTTTATTGCTGGCGATTGTTCGAGGAACCTTCAAAATATTTATCAAACTTTAGGTAGCATATTTTAGTATTCTACATATGTACACTTAGTGAAATCCTTAATTGGCCTAGTTATTTAATCTATATTATTGTTTAATTTTTATGTACGGCTGTGGATTTTTGTTCAATAAATAAAATAAAAAAATATCCCGAATTAAAGGGTAGCTAGCAGGATCCCACCCACAGACTCACTCCCAAACGCACACACACACACACACACCTAAAACATTTTAAGTGAGGTTTTAAAAAGAAGAAACATTAGTAAAATTTCCTCTAGCAGAATTATCTGAAACTTTTAGCACTTTTTTACGTAGTACTAATAGTTATTCTGTGCTTTTAGTCGACTTTTACGACAGCAACATCGGAGCAGGAAGATGCAGTTTAAGTACCTATTAAAACTAAAAACACTATATTTTGTTCTATCTATTTTTTTATTAAGTTTTAAGTAGTGTAAGCAAGAATAGCAGCCGACGTTGACCGGTGGATTCTTTCCGGCTCCGCCTACTTCGTGAAATATACTCGTGTCGTGATTGAATAAATCATTCTAACAACAACGCGGGCCATCATCGTCGACCACAGCCCGTCAGACATGGTAGCATCACGTCATTGGACTCGCTGTCACGTAGTACTGCCTGTAATAAACTGTACGACGACTAGGCACCCTGTCGCAGTGCCGCAAATCAAATAGCCTCTATTTACCAATAACCAACAAACATTGAGTTCGACAACAGTATTGAGTTATCGGTAGTACCAACAATAGGTCAGTACAGTAGTGCAATTAGTTATAATTTTGTTTGACGCAGTAGTTTTTGTGATTGTTGAATTCGTTAAAACTTTCGGTGTAAAATCAGTCAATCAATATGATGGCCCTGTGGCATGATTCTCGCGCCTTCGATATACGGATATCGAGACCTATATAGACAGATTCCCATACAAAATCATTCGACAATCATTCTACTACTGTGGCGTGATTCTCGCGCATTCGATATACGATGTCTACACCTATGTCGAATGATTTTGTATGGGAATCTGTCAATATAGGTCTCGATATCCGTATATCGAAGGCGCGAGAATCTTGCCACTGATCCCTCAATTTTTTATCTATACTAAACTGGCATATCATCGCACAGCCTTAACCGCTGGACTTATAACCATGAAACTTTGTACAGGGCTTTCTTGTAGCGTAAGGATCCACTAAGAAGGGATTTGGCGAAATTCATCTCCCAAGGGGGGGAAATGGAGGGTTACAGTTTGTATGGAACTTCGAAACTGCTGGACCTATGAATCTCTTATTTGGCAGGTAGGTACTTTATAGATTTGACAGCTCAGTTCACGAAATGTTTTTCATAATTTCCCCAGCTAAGGTAGGGAAATGGGGGGGTGAGCATTGTATGGACATAAAAAAAACTACTCGAGTTATGAAACTGTAAATTGGGAGGTAGGTATTTGATAGATCCAGGACGCAAGTTTAGTATATTTTTTTCTTCAAAATTCTATATGCAACAATGGATATGGAAC
The DNA here is from genome assembly GCA_963457715.1 of Argyresthia albistria. Classification (NCBI taxonomy): domain Eukaryota; kingdom Metazoa; phylum Arthropoda; class Insecta; order Lepidoptera; family Argyresthiidae; genus Argyresthia; species Argyresthia albistria. The sequence continues at coordinate 9,514,770 of OY735259.1, read as the reverse complement.
AAAACCCTCTTGACCAGTGTGGTCCTACAGACATGAAACTTTGTACAGGGGTTCTTTTATAGCTTATAGGCATTTAGCGCGAGCGAAGCCGCGGGCAACTGCCAGTATTAAATAAATCTATATGGCTTGTACTTACGACTAGCCATCGTGATGAAGTATGGCTCAATCATACTCGTATCTGGCTAAAGGCCCGTTCTCCTCGGTGGGGAAATTAAAAGCATTTACATTTACTTTACTAACGATTCTAAGTTCAAGGCATTTATCTATTTATTTATTTATTTTCTTTATTAGGAAAACAAACAGCTTAATCTATTACATAACAAAAAAAAACAATGAGTTAACACACAAGCCAATAAAGTTTTCACAAAAAAAATTGACAAAGGTACTCAGAACAACACTAAAATGTATAGGTACTTGAATTTGTATATAAAGTTACCAACAGAGGGAGATATATGGTTCTACAGTAGGTAGTTCTAATTTATATAAAATATATATGTACGAGTATAGTGCTTATGTACTAAAAGTGATTAGAATAGAATAGCAGATCCGTACCGAATCACCCTTAGCACACAAGGCATCTACTAAGTTGGTTTATGTAGGTAGACTATAGGATCCAAATCACCACAATACTTAGTGATGCCTACTTGACTTCTAATTGAATCGAAAAGAGAGTGTAAGCGATCAATTACCCTCAAAGACCCAAAGAACAGAGGACACGATGACGCCGGATTTCATCCATCACAAAAAGGATTTCTAATTCTTAATTTTATTGTACTCTAACTAAACTATCCGGTAAATTCGTACTCATAAACTTGTGTTGTGCTGTACCCTATTACAATGCCGTTCAATGTTTGCTACCAGACATAAACAAAGAATACATTCCAACGCTTTGGTATCTCTAAGAGATGATGAGTATATTAAAACAACGACTAAAAGTGAGCGCCAAAATGCTTTTGCCATGCCGTATGGAAAAGACGTGATGATATGTCAATGTCTGTAACAAGAGATTTCTTCCAACAATCCCAGACGGGAAAGGAATGAAATAATAACATCGGACAGACCTAACCTAAGTGATTAAACGTCAAACTAAAATTCTAGCAATCTTTACTGTTTTGTAATTACACTAATTACAAAACTTTATGCACATCACAAGGTAAGGACCTATTTCGAATTTCGAATCTATACCAAACAAAGGGCGTTCAACCCATGCAATTAGAAATGTAGGCTTCCGACCTGCCACGAAAGCGAAGGCAACGATTAATGATATTCTTTCCAGCCCACGACGGTTTAATTGTACCTTAATTGGCACAGAACAATTAGTGATGGAACCGCCTTGCGAAAGAAATGTCATACGAAAGAATTTAATTTGCTGCCGAGGATGAGGGAATAATTCGGAAGAACCAAGACACAAACTACTCGTTGCCGTAACAAATGCACGCATTACAAGACTGGACAATTCAGTGACAGTTATACGCAGAAATCCAAATGTATGTTTACTTAGGCTTAGTTTACGGTACTGCTGACATTCAGATATTTCGATATAAACATGACACGCCCCAAACTAGCCGTTGTGTCAAATTTATAGATATGGCAGCTGTACAGTCGGCAGTTCGGCACTGACCGTCAGCAAAATTATTGTGTTCTCATTTTGCTGACGGTCAGTGCCGAACTGCCGACTGTACCGCTGCCATATCTATAAAATACTTGCAGGTTGGTACTTCGGAAGGGGGCTAGGGCGGACGGTTCCAGCACTAATCGAGTAGGTACTTGACAAGGGTAGTCAACATGGACACTTTTTTTGGACTGTCCAAACGTTATTTGTTCGTAATTTGTATGGAAACAGTGGGTTGAGACTTGTGACGTCACATTTTTGTCAAATGGAGGTCCTTCACTCAACATTTTTTAAAAACGCTTGAAGGAACACTATCTTTCTCTACCTTAATATACCTTAGTATCTATGTATATATTATATTTTGTTTTTGTTTTTATATGTATTTATTAGTAAGTAGTCTATTATTTTAATATTTATCGTTGTGCACATGTAGGTCTACCTTTTATTAAATTGACTTGCTGTACTTCTGCAAAATACAATGCTTCTAAGAAAAAAATATTAAATTATCCTCTCCATCCTAGGTTTGCTGGAAGAGATCTCTTATTAGAGATAAGCTCCCCTTTGTTCATGTTTTTTTTCCAATATTATGTCTCTGTATTATGTTTTCTGTGCTATAAAGTATAAGTAAGTATAAAGTATTTTTTTACACAATATAATATAATTTGTATTAAGTTAATACGGTTACCTCTTCCAAAAAATGTAAAATTAAATTAAATAAAATTTAAATTATATTTACAAAATATATCTGCTGCAAATTTACAATTCTGATATCGACGAAACCCTTTTGTTTATAAGGCTTCAACATCTGACTACTCATTCTTGTAGCCAATTAATTTAAGCTAATAGGGCTCGCGCTAATCCGCCCGCTTCCGCCGTAAAACTCACAATAATTCGGCTACTTGAACCAACTGTTAATTAAACCTGTTAAAACATTGTAACTTTATACAACTCCTTTGATGCGCTATAAATTATACATGCAGAACACGTCACTGGGTTTGCGGCGGCGCGGCGCGGCGGCGGCGGCGACTCCGCTTTTAGTGGTTCGTTTGCTGACGCGGCGGCTATTTGCTTAGCTCGTAATCGCGAATGGTTTTGCGATGGGAAATCGAGAATGAGCAATGTGCCTCGGCGATAACAACGATTTCGGCGAGGCGTCAGTAAAGTAGAAGTATATTTCAGAAAAATAAATATCAAAATAACTTATAAAATTCACAAATTAAATAATCCTAAGACGCGTTTCAAAATAGAAACTATCGCAACAAAGTAACGAGATGTCGGATTTCAAGCCGTGATTTTAGTTTGTTGGTTATGTTGTGACTTGTGACTCATTCTGAATTTCATAGAATATTGGATATACGATGGCCAGTGTTGTGAGAATGACTTCCTTTCTGAGAAGCATACGGTTCCCGTGAGGGTTTTATTGGGTTTTATCTTTCGAAATCGCGTGAAGGAAGTTAAACCTTGAAAAACTCAATACATTATTTCATTTGAGGGCGCTCGTCTTCTGATATGAATGTAATTATAATTAGACCTGACCGTGACCTAAATGAGACTGTTTTAGTTTTCGCTATAAAATTATCCAAGAGCGATATGTAAGAGATTATGTAGCTTGTATTTTCCTTCAGTATTGAGTTTTCTTGTGGCTAAACGTATGTGGCTTACTTACTGACACTAACCGCCGTACCCAGAGTCATTTAATGATTCAGGATTACGAAGTAAAGGATTTTGTATGTAAATTTAAATTTGGAACTGATTTAATTGTTGATTAAATCTCTCTGGGTCGTATTCTAGAACAAATCTCAAGATCAGTCTCAAGCTGAAATTACGTAAATCCGACTCAAATTTGAGTTTCACTCTCAAGCATCTCCTTTATTCTGAAACCTTACTCAAGAGTGCATCGCTGTGAATCGAGTCTTGAGACATTCACGGAGTAATAAACTACTTTAGGCCTGTTTTCATTTACAATTTTAGGGAGGGAGGGAGGGAGGGGGAGAGGGAGGGAGGGACGGGGAGAGGGAGGGAGGGAGGGGGAGAGGGAGGGAGGGAGGGGGAGAGGGAGGGAGGGAGGGGGAGAGAGAGAGATAGAGAAAGAGAGAAGGAGAGAACGAGAGAAAGAGATAAAAAGGAAAGAGAGAAAGAGAGAGAGAGAAAGAGAGAGAGAAAGAAAGGGAGAGAGAAAGAAAGAGAGAGAGAAAGAGAGAGAACGAAATAGAAAGAAAGAGAGAGAGAGAAAGAGAGAGAGAGAGAGAGAGAAAGAAAGAAAGAGAGAGAAAGAGAGAGAGAAAGAAAGAGAGAAAGAAAGAGAGAGATAGAGAGAAAGAAAGAGAGAGAGAGAGAGAGAGAGATAGAAAGAAAGAGTGAGAGAAAGAAAGAGAGAGAGAGAAAGAAAGAGAGAGAGAGAGAAAGAAAGAGAGAGAGAAAGAAAGAGAGAAAGAAAGAAAGAAAGAAAGAAGTGTTTATTTGCCACATTTATTTTTTTTAATTATTTTATGTACTAATATCACTCTTAAGCGTGGTCGAGATACCGCTCAAGCACAACAACACTGTCAAGAGAGGATCTCAACAAAATTTTGACATCTGTAGTACAAAAAAGTTTTTTTTTATTTGAATCTTGTTCAAGAATTAGTAAAATCTCTACTCACATCTGAGATCACTCAGATGAATTATGATTTTTGATACTAGTCTCAAGCATCAATTAAGAATAAGCGCGTACTCTTAAGACTACTCTTGAGTAGATCTCAGATTAGAGATTCGTTCTAGAATACGACCCTCTGAGTGCGGCGGTAACACCCCGCATGGGAAATGACGGACGTCATGGTATAATTATTGTGTATTATTTTTCGGTAACACTGATTGTTACTGAATAGGTACCATGATTCGGTTTAAGTTTTCGGTCAATTGTAAGCGTGCTACGAACAAGGAACGGGAGACAGTGCAGCGTTTACAAGGCAAGGTACAAGATAAATAAACACATGTCCGGCCTGCCTCAAATTCTGATATGCCGCTCCAAGTAAATCATTGAGAGCATTGGGAATATTCCCAGTTCCATTCCCGGAAACATTATCAAAACCAAAATCATTCGTAATTCGTAATTTCTTGGTACCAAAACAGACTTACAGAATACTTATATAATAGATAGACCTTGTACAAAGGCGAGCTTATCTCTATCAAGAGAATTATTCCAGCAAACCACATGGAAAGGGAAAGGTTGCTACTTCATCATTTGTGACCACAATGAGAGCACATTACACTTATATTCCAACATCTTTATTTATTTAACTGGTTTTGAGGAACGAACTTGTTTAGTTCTGTTTTCATATTAGGATTAATAGGTTCTTATGAATATGGGTTTTATTCGTAAATGTGAAGAATCTTGATTAAACGCGGCAACTTAACAGTGGCATCCCACGCCATATAACTTAGTATGCCGAGGAGTGTCTTCGTAAATTAATCGCATTATAGCATGTCTCGTTTCAATGTCGACAAGTGTCCACTTTTGCCAACTTGCCAGCTGTTGTTATGATAAGGTAATTTATTCACTGTAAACACACCAAAAGGTCGTAAGAGGGTTGTGGTTGTGTTGTGTGTACTATTATCTCTTCTGTGGTTGTGTGTACGCGAGATTTCATACAAAAGCGGTAACGTTTTCCATTTCCACTCCTTAAACCTTGTCCGTTTTTTTTTTAAATAAATGCTTGAGATATTATAGAAAACTATGCTCGTACGTTTTGATTTTTTGAAATTATATATTTTAGGAAATATAAGAACTTGAGTTTGGGGCCAGAAGCAATGTACGTGCCTGTATGTAAATGTTTAATGTATATTTTTATATGTACTTACTAGGTTAAGTTGTCCACTGATCATCTTTAATCAGAGTCCATTTCACTTTCAAAACGCTTAATAGGTATTGTGAATTCTGATGTTATCAGTCTTTAGAGCGCCTGAGTTAGGAATAACCGGCAAGTGCGAGTCGGACTCGCGCACGAAGGGTTCCGTACGATTATCTATAAAAAACGAAAAAAAAAACACGTTTGTTGTATGGTAGCCTCCCTTAAATATTAATTTTATGTGAATTTAATTATTTATTTTTATACATACAAAAATAATACAATAATAATAATACAGTGAATAATTTTGGACCCCAAGCCAAAAGTTCCCTAAAATAATAGTAACTTTTGGCTACGTGTCCAAAAATAACCCTATATAACTCAATATTTTGTGAATATTTCAAGCGACTACCTGTTAGTATTAGTATCGAGCAAAAACGAGCAAAAAAATCACGTTTGTTGTACGGGAGCCCCCTTTAATATTTATTATAATCTATTTTCAACCGACTTCAAAAAAAGGAGGAGGTTCTCAATTCGACCCGTATGTTTTTTTTTTTTTTTTTTTTTTTTTTTTTTTTTTTTTTTTTTTTTTTTTTTTTTTTTTTTTCTATGTTTGTTACGCGATTGCTCCGCCAATTATGAACCGATTTGAACAAATCTTTTTTCGGCGTATAGGTAATATCTCAAGGGTGGTCCCATTGACACCAGGTCAGGATCTGATGATTGGATCCTGGAGAAATCGAGAGAACTCTTCAAATATTATAGGCAGACCTATAGTGATTTTTGTGTTTTTCATAATAACTCGTGCAAATGCACATGGTAAGCATAATATTGTGATGCGGAACTGCTGATGAAGACCACATATGGCCACCAGATCTGCTCAATACTAGGTACAAATACAATGCGTGGCTGACGGGCAGGCAACGCATAGCCTAAACCGGTGGACCTAGAGCCATGAAACTTTGTACAGGGGTTCCTTAGTCGCGTGGGGTAGCACTGATATAGCATTTGACAAAATTAATTCCCCAAGGGAGGGGGGGATAAGGGGTTACAGTTAGTATTAAACTCAATCTAATCAAATAGGGTTTGTGGAAGTCGGTTTTTTCTAAAGTTTACTTTTTGTTTCAATTATTAAGTATTTGTTGTTATAGCGGCAACAGGAATACATCATCTGTGAAAATTTCAACTGTCTAGCAGACGGACAGACAGACGGTTACCGAAGGCTTAGTAATAGGGTCCCCTTTGGTACCCTTCGGGTACGTAACCCAAAAGCCAACAATGGTATGGAAAACCCGTCTATACCTCATTTTTCTATTGCATTCGCTGTAGTAGCCGTTTCGTAGTTGGTAGTCCTACTGAAGGTTCCAATCAAAATGATTTGTCTTCTCAAGAAATTGACGTATTTTGGCGCATTTCCGCACCGGTGCCATGTAACAATAAACCGAAGTCTTATGCTTGACAAATTAATCGAGATTCCGAATCGATTTGACTTGTAAACGGCTAAGTGTTGGTTCCAGTAACTGGGGATATTGTTGTTCTACTTAAAAAATTAAAAGTAAAAAAACATTTTTAAACAAAGCTTTTATTTAATGCCCTAAAAAGAAGAAAATAAAATTTCAATTCAATCAAATGCGTCATTTTATTACATTACACAATTTATACGATATAAAAGCTTGTTGCGAGATTTACTTGTGTAGACTTAATTAGGTGGGTAGGCACCTATTTGCACAGACTTGGAGATAAATCTCGCAACAAGCTTTTATATCGTATAAATTGTGTAATGTAATAAAATGACGCATTTGATTGAATTGAAATTTTATTTTCTTCTTTTTAGGGCATTAAATAAAAGCTTTGTTTAAAAATGTTTTTTTACTTTTAATTTATTTTTAACTTTTTAGTCTCAGCATCAGCTCAGCTCCATGTCATAAAAAATATTCTAGGACTAAAGTATTCGTCAAGACGAATCGAACGAGCCCAAATTCGACGGGCTTGCGATGTTTTATGACAGAGTTCCCATGACCGTCTTCCGTCTCCAGCATCAGATCAGCTCCATGTCATAAAAAAATATTCTAGGACCAAAGTATTCGTCAAGACGAATCGAACGAGCCCAAATTCGACGGGCTTGCGATGTTTTATGACAGAGTTCCCATGACCGTCTTCCGTCTCCAGCATCAGATCAGCTCCATGTCATAAAAAAATATTCTAGGACCAAAGTATTCGTCAAGACGAATCGAACGAGCCCAAATTCGACGGGCTTGCGATGTTTTATGACAGAGTTCCCATGACCGTCTTCCGTCTCCAGCATCAGATCAGCTCCATGTCATAAAAAAATATTCTAGGACCAAAGTATTCGTCAAGACGAATCGAACGAGCCCAAATTCGACGGGCTTGCGATGTTTTATGACAGAGTTCCCATGACCGTCTTCCGTCTCCATCATCAGATCAGCTTTAAGTCAGAAATATATTGCATTGTCATCCGACTTATACACGTATGCGAAATTTCAGCTCAATCGGATAACGGGAAGTGGGTCAAATTCAAGCCGACATTTTTGACGCGAACCGTGATACCCACAAACAAACAAACAAACAAACAAACAAACAAACAAACATACATACAGTGCAAGTTAAATAAAAGCTTTTAAAAAGGATCTAAACCAGGGTCTTTTCTTATCTGGGGCCTAATGCTTCTAAGGAGACCGCTCAGGATCGAATGGAGTGGAAGAGGGGGAGAGAGGCCTTTGCCCAGCAGTGGGATATTACAGGCTCATAATGATAAATAATAATAATAATGCTTCTAAATACAAAATAATTTCCTCAATCAAGTGTTGCTTCTGATATGGCAGAATAGAGATTTGAGTTATCCTACGCCATTTTCTGACGTTTGGAAGCTTGCGATATGCTTCTGATCTGATAAGCTTCGGATAGCCAACCTTACATAGGGTTAAATTTTTGCCCTTGTAAACAAGTACTAAATTCTAAAAGTCATCAACATCCAGAGTTATTTCCACATAAACTCTAAAACGGCCCCATTAACACGACGGGTGCTCCATCTATCATGCCACACTGTAATTAAGATTATTCTAGAATATTGCTAATTTCATTTGCCCGGTGGTAATGGCGCCCGGGTCATTTAATAATTCACCCGGTTAGGCCACAAAGCGGGCAACTTTGCACGCCTAGGCCAAGTGACCGATAGATTTGTTTTGCTATCACTTTGTCATGTGAAACTGCTTGTGCCTAATTGTGATTGTGACAGGTCACGGAATGAGAGGTGTACCATGGGTGGTTGACCTGTAAGGTTCAGACAATATTGTGAATAAGATAGTCGTAATTCCACCAACGAACTTTAAGGTTTAATTAAAGTTTTAGAATTTAATTTCTCAAAATAACAACAAGAGTCCACTTACAGAGAAACATGTGATAAGGCTGCAATCTCAATTGTACAGGCTAATCTGATTCAAGGAACAGTTCAGAATACGTAGCAGCTGCAAAAATATCCCAAACATCTTTTCCAATGATGAGTTGATGACAGTGTAACCTGAGAGCAGCAAACCATTAATTTCTTCTCAAGACATTTATTTTTTAGATTCTCGGACCAAATTGTGATCTTTCAAAATATACTAGACAATGGCAAAATCAACCTCATCATAAGAGGATAGCATGCGATTCCATTTAATTACTCTCCCACATTACTCTTCCAGAATAAGAAGAACAGGAAGAAATTACTCTTCCACCAAACTCGAAGCTCATTCAAACAGACTTTTAGCGATTCACATTTAAATATATCTTTCGACTATAAAAGTCGATAGAACATGATAGAACTCACACACAAGAGAGAGTTTGATTCAGACGAGCCAATCAATGATAAAATCTAGTTACTGTTATCGCTTCGCCAGAGAACTTATTCCTCAGCTAATGTTCGACCGATGATAAATGATACAACTGTCTGTGGTCGGTGTGCATTTCGCTGTGATTTTGCATTGTGTCGTTATGTTTATGTCAGTTAGGTGTAGAGGTAATCATTGCCTGTTGTAAATGCCTGTTGCAACCAACAACAACTGACTCAAATGTCCAGAGTAGACAAAACAAGTAAGACAGAACATCATTATTATTCAGATTCGAGGACAGTGCAATATGGGGTACCACAAGGTAGCGTTTTGGGGCCACTGCTATTTATTATTTATATAAACGACTTACCTGACGTGGTTAATTTCCCAATTGTCGTGTTTGCTGATGATAGTACAAAGATAGCAGAAGGTCATAATATTAATACTTATGAATCTGACATAAATAATTCTCTAGAAAATATTATTGACTACTATACTTATAATAAATTTAAATAAAACCAATATTATGTCATTTAAAAATAATTACAATAAAATAACAAATAAAATTGACATTCACTATGGTACAAAAATAATTGAGGAAATTAATGACACAATTTTTTTAGGATTAACGATCGACTCCCACTTGACATGGAAAACACATATTGATAATGTCTGCACAAAGTTGAGCCAATTCTCATATGCTCTATTTATGCTCGCTAAGGTAGCTGGAGTCACTACCTTGCTGTCAACATATCATGCTTATGTGGCTTCGACTCTCAAATACGGCGTCATATTCTGGGACAACTCAACGGATAAAGACAGAGCTTTTAAAGCACAAAAGAGATGTATAAGGGCGATATGTCATTTGAAACAAATAGAAACATGTCGACCACATCTCAAAAAATTTAAATTTTTAACTCTATCGTCGGTATATATTTACGAAATGGCCGTTTTTGTAAGAAATAATTGGGATCACTTTGACAAAATAAAGTCAAAAAGAAACATTAAGTTAATCATCACGCGGCACTCAACCGCACTATTTAAAAAAAAGGATGTTTGGGATGATACCAAAAATTTATAATGCTATACCGAAATGTATCAGAGAAATAGAATCCTTCAATTTATTTAAATCAAAGCTCAAAGAACATTTGCTTAACAAAGCCTACTATAGCGTACAGGACTTCCTCAACGGTGACTGAAAGATTGTTTAATGATTAGGTCGTGCATGTATATTATAACTCTATTGCAATATTGATTTTTCGAATTGACATGTATATTTAATTTAATTTAAACATAATTTAATTTAAATATTGATTTAAATTAATATTTGTACGCCTTTAACGTACAGTGTGGCAAGAAAATTATGTATTTAACAACCCTGTAACCCACATTCAGACAAATAAAATATCTTTATCTTTAATGTAAAGAGCTGTGGGACATTGATGTGTTGAAATTCGATGTGCATTTGTTGTTAAAGGCCTCAACAAACCCATTCGCAGAGTTGAACTAAGGCTTATCCCAAGTATAACCCAATAAGTTCCAATTGTCAATTATTCAATGGACCACAATATAGAGCCCCCCACTAACGACCGAAGTTGAGAGGATTCTGAATTTGTTAGGATTATGTGATAAATTCGCCTTGATAAAGGTTGACTGGGTAATTGATCCGCATGGGCTCGCCGCAGTGACAGCTTAATACTAAATTTCCAGACCATTTGCAAAACTTGGTTTTCGGAGTATCTCTGTGGCTTTTAGATTATTTGATATGGTGAACGCCATAGGCATTGGTTGCTAAGGATTAGTTGAGACTTGATATACAGTTTGGAAAACTGCGAGTTTGTGATATCTAAGTTTTTGCTTTGACGTGTGCAGAGCATGAAGGACAAGGATGTTTCTTTACCTATTTTCAACGCACGCGTTGATTCGTCCTGATTTGCAAGACTGTACAACGATAAAATTAAATCCTTATGCCATTCTAATCCGATGTAAAGAATCTTGTTGTCGTTCGTGGAAAGACTAAAGTAGAGTTACAGACTCGTGAAAGCAAGCAGTCATACATATTCCACACGCATATTCCACCGTAAAGAGGTGGCGAGATACTTTATACATTTGTCGGGAGGAATTAATGTATGTACTCGGTGTTGTTTGAGGAAAACCTGAGGAAATCCGAAGCGCGGTGTTCCGGCGAAAACAATATTAATATTCCTCAGTACTCTCTTCAATGACGAAGGTTAAATGCCATATTGTTATTGGTGTGACAGGCAAGGAAAAAGTTATTTCTCTTACAAATACGCGTTTTTATATTGTGCGCGAAATTATCTAGAACTTACATTAAAACAAATGTAAGTAATATTTTTTGGACTTTGTTCCATTTCCCATTGGAATTTGGAGCCTTTGCATTCTAAAATGATCTAAGTTACATTCTACAGGTCGCAGAACTTATGACCCAGTTTGAGTAGGTAAATGACTCTTGGTATCAAAATACGCTTTACTGTACAAAGCCCAACTCGTTTATTCTCTCCAAATATTAACCATGCAATATTTTAGCATAGAGTTGTTAACAGTCAAAGTTCCATATTCCACAGGCAGTTAATCAACTACTAATATGCTAGACGCGTAGGCTATGCGGCATATCCGACAATATGTTGAAGGACACTGAAAGTCATGCTGTCGTTATCGGGAAATGACAGCGCCGTGCCGCCGCTAAGACAGCGGCGCTAATAATAAGCGCCGCTTTATCTGTCTGTAAGTACATTTGGCCATCACAGTACCTGGATAATAGGTAGTACAAACAACAGCCATTACTCACATTACCCGACGGCCGGAGTCCATTTCGACAAGTCTCAATGAGCAAGCGATTTGCAAGCTGCAAATTATTTAACCATAGTTTAGTTTAGTTAGACGGATGAACATTGCAAACAATGGTAATAATGATTACTGGAGAAATTGTTTATGGAGATGTAATGATGGATTTGTCTAACAACAAGCATTTTCTTCTCAGGTTGTAGGAAATAATAGGCGATGAGCTGAACTGATCTGTGTAATGGTGCTTGCTTCATTGTTTACATTGGTACTTCATAGTTTTGACGTGGTTGTAGCATCATGACGTGCTTCTACAGCTCTGGCTAACCTTATTGGGATATAGTCGGGAGTACACTGTTAAGTATGTGTGCGCTTTTATTCATACAGTCTTTTCCTGGAGGAAAATCAGGTGAGGCTGACAATGAGAGATGCATAAATTTATGGAAGTCAAGGTTTCAGAGATGAATCACCATCATCGATTTCTATGTTTTTCCCTTAATGTTCCAGCAAGTATTTTATTATTATCTAACATTTCCTTAATGAATATCCAAGATAATAATAATTTATGAATTAGAATAGAGTGGGAAAGGCGTGACGCTATATTTTTGTTGCTGCTGTTTTAAACTTTTACATTATGTAGCGATTATAATCTGGGGGCGCGGCAGCGCCCCCAAGCCAAGTCGAGCAAAAAGCAAAACATACGGGCGCAGCAGTAACATCCTTTACAGGAAGCCATTCAGAGCATATTTGACCTACCTGTTACTCCGTTGTGGATAAAGATAGAAACCTGAATTCCCGGCGGCTAAAAGGCACCATGTCATAAGACATATTCTCAAAATTTCAATAAATTTGAACCAGTAGAGTTGAAGGTACAGCAATTCAAAGTTCCTCAATTTTGACACTCACTGACTCACTGATTCACGATCATGAAAACTCTAAAGGTTACTTCTAGCGAACCCACAAGCTTAAAATTTTGAGCATGGTTAGAGTTTAGCCTGCAAAGCCAAGGAAAACTCAAACATTGCGCCATTTTAGCCCCAATTTCATAATATATTAATTATCAATAAGCTCAGTACACGACTACTTCGATTCATCGCTATTCCCCATTAGATGTCGCTAGTCGCTATGTGTATCTTGAATCGCGGTATGGTTTGGTTCCAGCTATGATTTAAATAACCGGCCAAGTGCGAGTCGGACTCGCGCACGAAGGGTTCCGTGCCATTATCTATAAAAAACCGCAAAAAAAATGTATGGGAGCCCCCCTAAATATTAATTTAATTTTAATTTAATTATTTATTTTTTAAATAAATAATATACTCAATATATTTTGAACACTTTAAGCGTCTACCTGCTACCATTATCAATATCGAGCAAAAATGAGCAAAAAAAATCACGTTTGTTAAAAAATGTATGGGAGCCCCCCTTAATATTAAATTTCTTTTGATTTTTAGTATTTGTTGTTATAGCGGCAACAGAAATACATCATCTGTGAAAATTTCAACTGTCTAGCTACCACGGTTCATGAGATACAGCCTGGTGACAGACGGACGGACGGACGGACAGACGGACGGACGGACGGACAGACGGACAGCGAAGTCTCAGTAATAGGGTCCCGTTTGGCACCCTTCGGGTACGGAACCCTAATAAAGCGGTTACAATATTGTCTAATATCGCTATTCCCCATTAGATGTCGCTACACTCTCAAAAAAATATTGCCATTGCTACAAAAAAGCTTTGATGCTGGACAGTCGTCAAAGGTGCATAGTAATGAAGACAACGTTTTTATTGTTACTCTTCAATTGCTAATGCAACAAATTTACCAACATTGATGTTACAGCAATAAAACAACTGTTGAAATTACAATGCTAAAATTGTTCATGTCACAATAGGATTTCATGTCCTTTTGTTCCCATGACAAATTCCTTTAACTATCATATCAAAGTATATTGTCCCTACGTCTAATTTCCCTTAGCTACAGTATCAAATCTGCTTTGTTCCGATGACAAAGTATTTTGCTACTCTAGCAAAGTAACATTGTTGATCTGGATACCTGCACTTTGTTAATGGTACACCATGAACAAAAATTATATACTCCACGAAGCTACTGCCTATTATTCCAGGAGCATGCGTACCCTGAAATATGCTTATTTTGTACACCAAACACCATACATGCGTATGGTGCATACATAGAGAACTCCGGTCAAAGTACGCATACCTCTAATAATAAAGGCACAGAAGCTTCGGGGAATATATAATTTTTTCAGTGTACCATTTACAAAGTGAAGGGATCAAAACCTACAATGTTACATTACTCGGGTAGCACAAGATATGATAAAGAGGATAGCGGTAATGAGAATCCTAAAAGAAAAAACGAAGACATTTCTATCAAAAGTATGGTATATTAATCTCTACTCGAGTCACACTAGGATTACAACAAAGAACAAAATATTTAATACCGAGTGTTTGGTGTATCAAGTGAAAACACTTTTTGGGGAGTAGGAGACATTATCCTGACAACTTTTACTGTGAAACCGATTTGATCGGAGCATCTTTATTTTCCACTTCTCCATACAAATTAGCTGATGACTGCTTGGTGCTTAAATTTTCTGCAAATCCATATTTCTTCACGCACGACGACGGCACGAGCACAAACACAGGTGTTCTTTGCACGAAATTCACGTTGAAACTGGCAGAGTCAGAGAAAAGGTTTGCGCTTGCGACGAACAAGTACTTTGAGCTACTGCCGCATCAAAAACACACTTAGCCGTATCAATAACACAACTAGCCATAGTAACAACGCCTATTTTGATAGATTAAACTTTGCTACAACATCACTTCATAATAGGTGATAAGTTGGCAACGTGCCGTAGTTATCCCGTTTAAATATTTTTACCATAGTTACCGTATCTACGTGTCTTTAGCTGAAATAAAAAAACAATTTCAACAATAAAAAAGATGTCACAGGCACTATGGGCCTATAGCTGCAGCGACGATGCACTTACGTGTGGTAACAATAAATTTCTAACAAAGCATTTATTGTCGCTTTGTCAGCCGATTTTTCTCTGAGTGTAGGTGTGCATTTCCTGAATCTCGGTATGGTTTGGTTTGAGGTATGATTTATATTTATATAATTCACCGCCCAGACTTGTCACAAATCGTAACATCAAAGCCACAGAGAAGAGCCCATAGAGATAGGGAGTGGGCTTTGAGAAAGTCGGTAGCTAACGCACAAGAAATAGTACCCGAAAAGAAAAAAAGGAAAGTTACTTACAAAAAGAAATGAGATCCCAACAAAACATGCATATGCATATACAAAAACGCCAGTCTCGCAGCCTGCGCAGTTTATTCTACCGTAAAAAGTTGTGAGATCTAATTTTAAACCAAGTCGGTTAATTTAACCAGTATCTGTGTATGGTAGAATCTTTCCAACAACTTTATTATCGTATACTGTTAAGTACCTACCTAATTAGTTAACTAATAACATTTATAGTGATCGGATCAATATAAGACATCTTTATTTCTTCAATAATAATTAGAATAACTTGGCAATCGCGCTCAACTGACCACTCTATAGCACCCAGAGCACAAATGAATAAGAAAACAACGAATTATTTCGGAGCGAGAGCAATAGGTACATTACGTTGCACACACGGTCCTATAGTCGACAACTTTTCTACGTGCGATTGCCAAGTCATTCTAATTATTATTGAAGAAATAAAGATGTCTTATATTGATCCGATCACTATAAATGTTATTAGTTAACTAATTAGGTAGGTACTTAACAGTATACGATAATAAAGTTGTTGGAAAGATTCTACCATACACAGATACTGGTTAAATTAACCGACTTGGTTTAAAATTAGATCTCACAACTTTTTACGGTAGAATAAACTGCGCAGGCTGCGAGACTGGCGTTTTTGTATATGCATATGCATGTTTTGTTGGGATATTTATTTTCAAGTGTGAAGTCTACTAACAGTATTTTTTCATTGTCCTCTCAATATATAAAAGTTTTCAAGCCGAGGCGAGTTGTAATGTTTTCAAAACCAACGTTCATTGAGAATTCAGTATAGTAGACTAGAATAGCTGATGGTTCAGAACGGTCGGTGGGTAGTGGGGTACTCGTAGCGCTCGCACCGTTAGTTCGGGCTAATATTGTAAAAGTTTCCTCTTTGTGATACCGGCTCGCGCTGCAAAGTTGGCCTATTTCTAGCTTTTTAAAACGTAACGAGCGCTATTAGGGTTATTGCTCTTGCTAATTGGGTTTTGAAGTGAGATGATGTTGTGTGTGTTTAGGATGACATTTAGTTATTATTTGTTCGTGATACTGTGACTCTTACTCAACTGTTAGATCAAAGACATGTGGTACGATATTTTAATATTAATGTACACCAATGCCAACTATGAGGGATCCACAATTATGAGAAATGAACCAAACGCTTTTATTCATCAAAGGCTTTTTTAAGGTAGCATCTACAATATCTACATCTACAATCCCAAGACCTGATAATAACCGTTCTCATCCCTGAGTCTAGTGCAAACTTTTTTGACATCATTAGATTACGCGTTTCAACTGCCTTACCTCCCTGAGGCAACGTCTCGCAGGTATCACATATCTAGCGAGAGCAAGCGCCCCCCGCGGCAGAGAGGCAAGCTCATTGATTCCGACACCACTCTCGGGGGCAGAAAGAAATATTGTAGCAATATTGTTTTGTACAACCCTCCGTGGCCTAGCGGAAGCGATCGTACATCTGGCAGAGCAGGATGGTTGTCCTTTAAAAGGTCATTTTATAGAAAAATTTCTATGTGGCATTTGTATCGGGCGCTACCGTGTTTCGTATGATTGTTTTGTACACCAGGGAGTCGATCCTGCAATCTGTAACCTTTAGGCTACCCATCGCCCCTCTCACTGGCTCTTGCCCTCCAAAATATTTATTTTGATAGGCTGCAATTATAAATGTCTATAATAAGTAAATCGATATAATATTATTATTATTATATCGATTGACTTATTTTAGTTTCTTGTCGTAAACTCGACCGCTACCATTTGCGCATGACAGCTAACAATTCAAGCCAAACAGAACCCTACTCTATGACAAACAGCTTAACGTTAAATAGCATTACTTACAATTTCTTATTCAACAGTGTTGAATTAACCTTTACCATACCGGTAACCCAGTATAGCTAGCCGGTTAAAAATGTCCTTCATTACCACATATATCTCTTGCCAAACTATGTATGTAGTACCTATGTTGTAGGTTCCGTTCGTAAAGGGCATTTGCTATACGCCTGACCGGCCCTTCGGTTCCCTTAATGTTGAATTTCACCAATTGTTATCAAGGGTTTAAGACTCACTGCGATCTCAACTCAGTCTATGTCAAGAAATTCAACAACAAGACAACAAGTATTCTCTAAACTAGTGAATACTTATTAAAGTTTATGTCTAGACGTTACCGAAGGTCATCTACGAGTTCTAGGACCCACTGACTTCCGAAACAATAGATTAGGTCTACAGTTGTTTCAGGTTGGTTCAACATTAAACAATAGCTGACCTCTGTCTGTCTGTGGCCTTTTAGTCTGCTGCCTGCCTCAGATAATGAATACTTAACTGTTAATTAGATAGATATCTTTCTTAAATCAGTAAAGATCAAAATGTGCATGTTTGCATTTCTGCTATATCTTTTACTTCTGCTATAATCTCTGTTTATGTTTTGTGCATTGTGTCGTCTGAATAAACGGTTATCTTATCTTATGTTTATATCATTCTGACTACGTTGTCACTTCTTCTGATGTGTTAACAAAGCCGATACTTATTCACTACTTCAGTAGCTGACTAATTTTGCATGTAGCTGATCTGCAAAGTGGCCATGTTATATAGATTGTGAATAGATCGAGCTGAGCCTCTTTTGTCGTTTCCTCGGTGTGACATCAGTAGAATCCGCTCCGTCGTCGCAGGCCCCAGGATTTATTGCCCAGGGACAGTCCGGCGCGTGACCAACGCGTATAATGGGTCCGCTGTATTGTGTTAAGGCTCAGCACAGGGTTTCGATTCTACTAAACATAAATAAATGTAGCACAATAATATCCCCACGGAGGAGCATAGGCTTTTCCGGATACGAGTAAGATTAAGCCGGTGGAGTTTGACTCAGAGGGGTTTTATGACTTCTACTTAATATGTAATTTTGTCTGCTGCCACTGTGGTCTCGAAACAAAAGTTTCTGTTTGATGGTTCCGTAATATTAAAGTTTTTTTCTTTTATATTCGCGACGAGTGATAGGAGAATAGTACATTCTGCAGATACTTGTAACATTATGTAGATAATGTTTTGTTGATGAAATCTCTTATGGGCCGAAAGTGAAAGGGAGTTAGCACAGACAAGCTTATAACAAATCTATTGAACATCAAAGTTGACCGTAAAGTATGATAAATTCTTCCGTATAGTGATCTCCAGCTACAGGAAAAGTCGCCATACTTGTTTACGACAATTACACATGTTTACAATACGATGCGTGTCAAGGTCGACGTATGACCGCCATTGCAAGTACATGTCGCACCAAGTGTCTTGGCACGTACAGGTCGCGCCAATTTTCTGGCACCAGAGTGCCCAGTGGAGAAGGAAACCTCCACACCTCACACTCTGCGGGAAAGAGAGTTAGGTGTACGGTCACAGTCACGATGTATGTATTGTACCGATGCATACTTACTATACGAGGTAGTAGCATCTATGACGGATGAAATTGTCACGGAAGAATATCCAGAAGGCGTCACTGGTTAGGTTAACTGACAGAATCTGAGCGTTAACCACATATTAATTAATTTTGCTAAAAGTAAGCAGCTTCGTCTACTATAAAGAATACAAGTTCTGAATTATAAAAGGGCTTTGTTTTTTATTATTACCTATCTAAATAAGGAAATAAATATTTGTGTAAGTAGCCTTTATAACAGAGTATCAACATGACAAGACAAAGGGCTAACTTTGTCACGTTTTCCCATATTACTATAATGAATCGTATGTATTTATGTGTATGTAACACAACAAATTACATAAATACGATATCGCCATAATAATAACAAGTCACAACGACATTTATTACTAACAAAGGACTGTGTCCAAAGGCAAGGTCAGGCGAAGCATTTATCATTGTCAGTAGCAAAATGATTTCTGTATCTGATACATCAGTATTCAATGTACACCTCCAACTAACCTCATTCCGACTTCATGACATTATGAGGAAGCATCTGATACATCATTAGTATCAATATGCATTAGTTTAATTCAATAATCGGTTAAGTGCGGGTCGGTATCGCACACGAAGGGTACCGTACCATCGTACAACAAATCAAAAGCACTCAAAACAATAAAAAAATAAACAAAAAGAAAATTTAAAAAGTTTATGCCTTCACGAGATTTGAACCGACGACCTCCGGATTGAGAGTCTACATCATACCGCACCGGCTAACCACAACCATATTTAAATGTGTAGTATATGTGTCTATGACATGGTTGCTATGACAATAAATAAACAGTTTCAGTCAAGATCTCCATTTTGAAATGCGTAAGTGTATCTAAATAAACACGTCTCTTGTATCGGGGCCCCCTTTAATTTGCAATATCTCTCGTATTTCAGTATTTGTGGTTGGTGCGGCAACAGATATACACATTCTGTGAAAATTTCAGCTTTCTAACTATTACTGTTCGTGCAGACGGACCCGGTGACAGACAGGACGGACGGACGGACGGACGGACGGACAGCGAAGTCTCAGTAATAGGGTCCCGTTTGGCACCCTTCGGGTACGGTACCCTAAAAACTACCCAATGACCTGTCAAACTTTCAACTATTTTTAAATAAATGCACTTACCTGCTGCTCTCGAATTGGTTTTATTCCAAAACTAACTGATTACTCCTTTCAATTCTTTTGACCAACTGCTGTTTAAGGCGAGGTATGAATAATTACAAACCAAGGTCAACGAAGATTGCGGAAGTGGGAAGCGAATATAACTCGGGAATAAGAACAAGTGGGATGGCAATTGTGCGCTCGCGCCTAATTTGAATCAACGTAAGCGCCAAAACGAAAAAAAAAAAACAAAAAGATAAGCTATTAAACATTTCGATCTTCAAATCGCTAGTAACAACAATTCCCCACGTGACAATTAATAGAAAGATCATAATTATTTACTACTATTGCGGTATAATAGAAAAAAATATTGGAAAAAAGGTTTGACTTTGGATTTATTTTCTATCGAGAAAATTTTATCCAAACACGTTTTCCTTCATGAAAACCCTAGATTGTACAGTCAAATTACATATACCAGAAATTGGTTACGATTTGCTTAGTATTTCCTGAATTACACATGAAAAAAGCACCCCTAATTTATTCATGAGGCGCCTTAAGTAAAGTTCATCTTAAAGGTTGTATTCAAGGTAGCACTGTCAATTCCTTCACGAGGGACATCACTGGTACCAGTCATCATTGTGTTGATAGGTATGCATGCATCCCGGCCTCGATTCATAATATCATGTAAAGCTATTCTATACAGGGTGACCGTGAAACGCCTAGTTGGGTATATTTTAAGGGGTTGTTAGGGATATCATTCTGAGCAACTTTTACTATGAAACCGATTTGATCAGACCTTTATTATTCACTTCTCCATACAAATCAGCTGACCCAATCAGGCCAAAATGTACTGGGAAGTGAAAAATAAAGTTGCTATGATCAAATCGGTATCATAGTGAAAGTTGTTCAGAATGATGTCCCTAACAATCCCTTAAAACATAGCTAGGGATTTCACAGTCACCGTGTATTGACCGTCCAAGTAAAATGTTAGCTATTATTGTCTTGGGGGTAGTAGCTATTAGCTTCTACCCCCAAGACAAGGTACATTCACTAACTTATCCTTATCACTCGCTACGAGACGATTAAGTTAAAGAATGAAACATGTCTTAGGAGGCTGGTATAGATAGGCCTTTTACACAGCATGCCCAAAGTGACCCCCGGTTTTCAAGGCACTGATCAAAGGTTAAAATTAGCTAATCGATGATTAACTCAAAATAGCGGCATGTGATTGGCTGATAGCCTTTGATCAGCGTATCGAAACCGGGGTTGTGGGTATGTGGATGTCGACGGCCGAACGTAGAATTGGACACATCATGTACCCAAACGTGAAATATCATGAAACGATGAAATCTATTGGTTGCTTAGGTGAAAACACTGTGGTTGCTAAGGTGAAGACCAAAGGGGCGAGTGCAGTGAAGCCCCCGAATAGTCTTCGTATTCGTTTGACATGTATAACACAAAAAAAACATCACGTAGTGCTGAATAAAAATGCTTTTAAAAAGACATGTCAACATGTCATGACAACAAGAAAGCTTGGGCATATCATGAAATGGCGAGGCACATCATGATGGGCCCGATTCTACGATCGGCCGCCGACGACATGGACAGATAGATGACGATGATGTTTAGGGAAAGACCTCCAAAAGGTTTTCACAGGAAAGATGCATCGCATGACCCTGGTACAGAGAGGTTCACACACATATAAAGTTATTCTGTGACAGGAGGTCATGTGCACAGTGAACACTACATAGGCGACGGTGACACTGTGACCTCGCCGCAAGGATCCGTGCGTGCCCCGCATACCGCCGGCTCCGACCAGACTTGGGTGCCGGGTGGCATTTTGAGTTACTTCACTTACTTACTTTACATACATACACAAACATATCCTCACGCCTGTTTCCCGGAAGAGGGGTAGGCAGAGACCAAAGACCCCCACTTGCTACGATCCTGGCATACATTCCTCGCTGCCAGAATTGCAAAAAATAAAACAATATATTTATAGAATGGAAAATTCTTATTTATATGGGTTGGCCACTAGCCCGACACCCCTCCACCGACCCGCACTGAGCCAGCGTGGTGCAGTATGGCTCAATCTTACTCGGATCCGGGTAAAGGCCTGTGCCCCTCGGTGGAGACATTAATGGGCTACATAATTCATAATTTCTTTATTGCACACAAACAGTTACATAGGACAATAAAAAACATAGAAAACGTGTACAAAGGCGAGCTTATCTATAATAAGAGATCTCTTCCAGCAAACTAAATAGGGATGAGACAGGTGGATTGCTGAGTAGGAGTAGACCCATGTGTACAATACATATAATAATGTACATAGGCGAGCTTATCTTTATTAAGAGAGTTCTTCCAGCAAACCTAAGTGGGTTCAGTAGGTCGGCGTCCTAATTATACATAAAACCAACTTGTAAGTTTGGGCGTATGCTAAGAAGCAGGCCACGCAGCGCAGATTCTGCAAAGCAGGGCAAACAAGCGTGTAAAGCAAAACACGTACGTCACGGGGCCCTGCCCTGCAAAATCTTTTCTGCGTGTCTTGCGTCGAGTTATTTGCGCAAAATGGATTATAGAACAACTGGCTTTGTAAACCTATATTCATACAAATAAATAATACTTTACTTTACTCTACTTTGCTTTACGGAAAAGGTGTGACGCTGTGTTTGTTAATTCGATTGTTATAGTTATTGAATATCCAAGTTATGAACTAATGACAGATCTACATCCAAATTGGAATCGATTTGTAGATTGCTATGAAAAGAACGTGATGATTCATTTTTAGATCGCTGCCAATTGCCAAATCTATAGGACGTACATATTTTAATCTGGGGACACATGTTGCATATCGTGTTTAGCGAAGTGCTACAATTATTTCCATGGGAAATAACGAGCCGAAGCACGTGATTACTAATATCACGTGTTCACGTGTTGTTGTTACTTTAGTCGATTGAGTTTAACTCTCTCTCACTTACGCTTACGCGTTACGAGTAAGCGTCAATTCCGCAGACTCCGGTTTTCGAAAGGAAAAGTAGCTGTGTGACAACTTGTCAACTTTTGTCAAACTCATTTCAGCCAATCACGTTTCGGTATTTAGAATTAATCTTCGATTAATCGCTTGTTATATTTGATTGCTCTTTCAGAAACTGAGGGTATTTGTTGACTACCCTTGGGTATTCAACATAAAGTATGCAGATACTTTTTATGAACTATCAAAACGCTTTTGTGTCAGACAATTTTATGGAGGTCTAACATAATGTTGTCAAATGGTGGTCTTATTTACACCTGTTTAAAATATGTTTGCTGAAAACATATAGTTCTAATAAAATGACGAACCCTTTTGTTCAGAAGGCTGAATTTTGTTATACCAGTCTAGTAGCCGACTAAACGAAGTTATAACTCGGTTCATGTTTACTAGTCGAAGTACACACGGTAAGGTGACCCTGACATTTTGGCAGTGGTGTGGCGATCGTTTCGCAACTCACACCGTTCGTAGCGCGGAGCGAAAGTTTTACTACGAGCTTCTTACAACAATGGAGTTCTCGGAAAGTGATTGATTCGTTCGGAGAATATGTGAGAAGCCAGTTTGACGGTTTGATTCAATCGCTCTGGTCAAGATAATCGATTCAAAACGATACCTTTGGTATAAGATAGGCATTAGCTTGGTCACAAACGTTTTTTAATTTGTCATCCACAATTTGTATTGGTCCTATGACATAGCAGCAAAATTTCTACTGGTGGCTGAAGCACAATTCAATTAATCCATACTTTTTTTATAGGATTTGAACATTATGGTCGACCAGCTAGACGACGACTTCAATATTAACGCGTTTCAATTGAAATAGTCGCACATATTAATGTCCACGTTTATAAGTATTAATAAGTATTTCTAAGATTCTGTATTTCACAGACCGCGACGACGTTGAATTATTATACTTCTTTTCCGTCGTGTTTACTCATGCTCACATTTAAGTATGGCTCGAAGTAATTGCTATGACTGACTCCACCATTCGACGTAAACACTCAAACAAAGGAGTCGATCGCGCGAGGTTATCGTCCTAAGACGGTCGTCATAAAATGTTGGTCTAATTAACGACAAGTAATGCACGCAGCCAGTACAGTGTTGTGGGGCTACAGTCTTTAACTGCCACCTTTTCGACCACGATATCTGTGGTGTTGCGGTTGGAGGTTCTGCCACCCATGCGAGTGGTTTTAGGAAAGAAACCTGGCTGAGGAGAAAGAAAATGACCATATTTTTATAATTTGGGTAACGTCGTCGCCGTATCTATGGTTTTCACTTAAACGAAGACCTTTCTAAGAATAATAAATATTTGAAGGAAAGTGATCATTATTGATATGAGCAAGTCATTACTGGAGGACTCATTTCAATATATGATAGTATAATACTTTTAGTTATTCTCTTGGCCCTATGTCTAACGGGCTGCTCACGATGCAATCTGTTTCGCAATTTGTTGCTGCAACTTGTATTTCTATCTCTGTCTATCTTCCTGTTCTGTCCTTCTCTAGCGGTTGCAAGGCAACCTGCCTTCTATGAGTTGCAGCGACAGTTTGCAAGCCAGGTTGCATCGTGAGTAGAGCCCATAATATTTATGATGACGTCTTTTCTGAGCCGTATTCGGCGTCAACTAATATGAGGCCCCGTTTGGTTGGTTAGGATAGGTTTGCATCGAACGTGTGCCCTCATACCATTAATTATTCTTGCACTCTCTATCTCTATTATTGCTCTCAGATATACACCATTTGATCATTTCTATCTTATAAGTTAGGTTTAGCCCAGCTAGGTACACTACACACCCAGCACAACACTGTATAACCTCAGCCGGTGAATGCGCGCGCGCACGTGTCAACGTCCGCAGGTGCGCGCCTGCGCACTGCCGGCGGGCGGCGGCCATTGTGCCTTGCGCGCGCAACCCTCTCATTATGGCTGAACGGAATTAGCGTGGTTTCATTGAGAAATCACTGCCGAAGACGGTCCGGAAACTTCTGGAGATATCCGCTGCGATATCAACAGTCGTTTCCTTTACCCGATTGTCCCTCGGCTCAACCTAACTGAAGAGATAGTTATCAAAATATGCAAATTTAATTCTGTAAGGACGCCCGGTAAGCGAATAACACGGCTCAGGTGGAAGTGGGCAGGACACTTGGCAAGGCGAGAAGACGGCAGATAGACCAGGTCCGTAGCCGAGTGGTTGCCAAGAGGAGGCCAAAGATCAGTCGGCAGACCACCTGCCAGAGGATCCGATGACACAGCGAAGATAGCAGGAAAGCAATGGACGCGGGTTGCACGGGAACGGGTTGAATGGCGTATACATGAGGAGGCATATACTCAACAGTGGGTTCCCTGACAGGCTGATGATGATGATGATGATGATGATGATGATGATGAAGGACGCCCTGACATAAAACCAAGTCAAGGAGCTATCCAGCAAACGAATAAGCATAAAATTCGGACCTAGAAAGATGTTAAAAATATGTCGATCACCGAGATTTCTTCTGTAGAAATTGGAATGTGCTTGACGAACTGGGCCCTAATGCTGCTCTGAGAATTTCACTTATATTTCATTACTATTACATTGCAAACACCCAATCAAGGAGGATAATAATTTAGGAGAATACCAAATGACGCCATTTTGGGTGTTTGCAATGGAATAGTAATGAAATGTAAGTGAAATTCTCAGAGCAGCATTAGGCCCCTGGTACTTGTGTTGTGTATGTCAACAATGGCGATTGTGGTAGTAAGCATTAGGGTTTTGGTACTTACATTACACCTTGGTATTGAGACCACCACTCCACCCAGGTTGCTTTAATTTATATCATAAGGCATATCAAAGCAACTGTTCAGTCATCACGGTGCGGCCAGGAAACGAGGTGGCGATGATCATCAGTCCTGTTATGTCATCATAAACACAATAAGCAAAATATGTATTGTGCAGTCACTAACCACGTATTGTGTATTTATTACCATGAAGCTGGCGGGCGGCGCGAATCGCGAAATTATGACCATACCTGAACCATGCCTGAACCATTGTTTGCGAAATTCACAAATTGAAACGCATAAATGCTTTGAAAGCGAAGATCCGTTAGTCGTGTTTTGTCTGATTTCGGATGTTCAATGGATTTCATTCTGATGTTGATGCTTTTGGATAGTCGGTAATTTTAGTTTTTGCTACAGCTGCTAATGTTTAAGATGTAAACTCGAATTACCTAATAATTTCTTAACAAACTGGTAAACAATGGCAACATAATGTGTACGTCAAAGTTTGTAAACATACTGGCCCTTGTTTACCTTTTTGCTAAGATATTAGTAATTAGAGTATAGGCACCTGAAATAATTTAATGCTTTAGCAAGATTAGGGGGCACGGCAGTGCCCCCGCCAAGTCGAGCGCGAAGCAAACACTGCCGTACCATCCTTTACTGGAACCATTTCGCCGCATTTTCAGGCCCCTATTTGAGAACCTCTGGATAAGACCAGAACGCAGAAATTTTCGTCATCTAGTAAGCTACAATCACATACTTAAAATCCAAAATTTCAAGTCTGTAGGTCATTTAGTTCCGAAGTTATTCGAAAGCAAAGTTTCGCATTTTCGACACTCACTCACTCATGATCATCATAGAACTAGTTGTTAGGTATCCAACACTAGATGGGTCTGCCAGTCTTCTAACTCGCGCTGGTGAAGTGTTTTTCTATTAGTATATAAAATCAATTTATCTTTCATTCAATGGTCAGTCAGTCAATGGAGTCTGTCATACTCAGGTACCTTATGGGGGTCAAAGGTCAAAACACCAGTACTTCCCATAGACTCCGGTGCTGAAATTTGGTGCAGAGTTAGGTTTTAATATCAACATAAAGGGAAAACTATACAAGGTGACTTTAAAATATCGATCAATACTTTGGGAAATGATGGTGCCCATAGAATAATATGAACTTTCCCCAAGAAAAAACAATTTTGGGTCTCCCATAGTAAATTGAAAACAGCTGATCGGGGCAATGGACGGGACGGGACGGGATGGGACGGGACGGGACGGGACGGGACGGGACGGGACGGGACGGGACGGCACGGCACGGCACGGGACGGCACGGGACGGCACGGGACGGCATGGGACGGCACGGCACGGGACGATCAATACTTTGGGAAATGATGGTGCCCATAGAATAATATGAAATTTCCCCAAGAAAAAAAAATTTGGGTCTCCCATCATAGTAAATTGAAAACGGCTGATCGGGGCAATGGACGGGACGGGACGGGACGGGACGGGACGGAATGGGACGGGACGGGACGGCACGGGACGGCACGGCACAGCACGGGACGGCACGGGACGGGACGGCACGGGACGGCACGGCACGGGACTGCACGGCACGGCACTGGACGGGACGGCACGGGACGGCCGACCGACCGACCGACCGACCGGCCGACCGACCGACCGATAAAACACGATATGTCATATAAAACGTATCCGTCTTTAGTTAAACAAATCAAATAATCAGATTAATGATTAATCAGATTACAGATTACATAAAAAAATCGACTGTCATTGCAAAAATACAGCGTAGTGGCACACCTCGGACACTCCATAAACGCTCGTAATCACCTATTACTACTACATAGCCAAAGACGTTTGTACACGCGCAAACTCGTTCGTTTGTGAATGTGTGCGTTCAGCGCCTACAAAAAGAAGTGAAATCCCACCAAAACATTCTGTAAAAAACTAGCCAAGTCTCGATGGAGCTGCTCGTTTATCTCTAAAAAGTAATGAAATCTAGACAAAGGCGTGCCAAGTCTAAGGTTCCTTACTGCGATTTCTTTATTATTATAGTTAATGTTGTGTGACTTGGCCGTTTAACATTCTTTATACGTTAGTGAGTACAAGTCAATTTTGAACTGCGTCGTATTTAATTACAATAAATTACAAGTTGCAAGTTTCCTGATAGTATAAAAGGAATTCTATTTAAAGCAAATTAGTATGTAAAATACAACAGATATATATATAACATAGGTAGTTACAACAGATATAAAATTACGTGTAAACAAAATTGACTTGTACCCACTAACGTATAAAGAATGTTCAACGGCCAAGTCACACAACATTAACTATAATAATAAAGAAATCGCAGTAAGGAACCTTAGACTTGGCACGCCTTTGTCTAGATTTCATTACTTTTTAGAGATAAACGAGCAGCTCCATCGAGACTTGGCTAGTTTTTTACAGAATGTTTTGGTGGGATGTTTCCTTTCTGCGTGCAATAATCATAGATCCATGCATGAGTAGTGCAAAACGATAAACTGCCATTAAAACTATGAAATTACCACTGAAACCATTCCAGCTAGCTTTATTACTAGTGACGTTGCTATAATGTCAAGTCTTGAATCGCATTAGCAGCTGGTTGTATCGAATCGGAGTTTCAAACGGCCAGTACACACTGACCACTCAGCTTAGATATCTCTCGCCCTAGTAAGATATATCACGTGAGATATCAGTGCTAACTTGTCGCGCTATAGTAATAAATACTCGCGCAGGTTGTGGGAATAGCCTCTTTAATGTCACCAGTGCGTTTCGGAGTGGAGCTTCTGTTATTTACATTGCATTAGGCCTAGCCACAGGCTGTTTTGTGTTGGGTAAACATAAACAAACTACTCATCTTCTGACCATAGAGGTTGGAGTGCCTTACATACATACCAATATTTCCAACGTTTGGCACGTGTTGGCGGAGCTAACGCTTGATGAAAGGTTCGTTACGTTAAATTGCGTAGAACAACCAACTTGCCTCGTCACTCTAAAACAGCTTACAAAAAGCAAAACAGTAGTCTAACACGTTGTGCTCGTATTATCTAGATATAAATGACAGGTAATTATGTATTCTGGTGACTAGAAATATAAGTTCCTAATATTTACCACTCATTATCTGACATTAGCTTCATTACTTCCAATAAATAAATAGGTATGGCTGTTAAGTATAGTATGGTGCAAATGCTGATCCGAAGTACATTGGTACAGAAGCTAGAGCTACCAGTTTCCAACCGATTTTAAATATCCTCGTGTGCTTATCGAATAATAACGATTGGCGATTGTGAGAAAAATTACAAAAATTCCAGCCCTATTGCGTGGCCCAAATGGGACGAATAGTACCAACATAACATAGCGTCACGCCTTTTCCCAGACGGGTTGGCAGAGGCACAATTGTACACACTTTTAGCCAGTTATTCAACACTCCATTTTGCGTGACAGGGGGCTAGCCCATCGCCGCAGATATGAAGGTTTCCTCACGAATAGTACTTTGAGATTTTCAGAACTTAAAACTTAAAAGCAACCGCGTCCACTGGCTGCCGCAACCGGTAGGGATAAAAACATTTACCCGACACACCACCGCAGATGCTATTTTCCGCGCTCATTTTCACACGATTAGGTGCGGAGTTCTTTATTTTCGCGGCGCCGCGATGATTTTATATCGGTTTTTTGTACAAGCAATCCGGTCGGGATCCAATCTCGTTATCGCGGTATTAGGACCGTGAGAGGCCGTTGCAGCTGGGCTACGGCGCGTCTGCAAGAGGCCTAATTGAACTAAACGTACCTGGACATCGGAGGCGATTTGGGAGGTGTCAAACCCACTAAACTAAGGCACTGACAACCCTAAATCCGACAGTTCTTGCGCGGTGGCCACAGATTCCATTTTCAAACACCATTTTAATTAGTTTGTGTCGGCTCTCGACTCGAATAGATAAACATATCTTTAACTTGCTACATGAGGAGGCCTATACTCAACAGTGGGTTTCCTGATAGGCTGAAGACGATGATGATACCAGAATATTAAATAATTAAACTGTATTTGCAAAATGTTAAAATGTAATGTTAGTATAATAAGAGCCCCTAATTGGCCTAGGTATAAGTTACTTATTGTGCTGTACATTTTTTATATTGTGCTGTGGGCTCAGTTCCCAAATAAACAAATAAACAAACAAATAAACATATATTTTTTGTGTACGGCCAGTGTACGACACACTAAAATAAGGGACGTAGCTATGGGTCAGTCTGATATTTAAGAATCAAGGATTAAGAGAGGTTGAGAATTTTTAGTATCGTACGATAACTTTAAAAGCGGCACTTTATTTGAGAAGCAGTCAATTCAGGCCAACTTCACAGAACATTTTGTGAACGGTCTGTACACGCCGGGGGTAATAGGAAATAGTAATAGAGCAATCGCATCGTGCGGTAACAGAACTGATAGCGTTGGTCGGGCGATGTAGATGTGAGATGCGAACCTCTGAAGTACGATCATACATACATTCACGCGTCTTTCGAACTGTTTTCTTTGAGTCTCCTATCGGAGGTCGGCTATCATTATGGCTATTTGTGACCACGATCTTGAGACTTGGAATATGTCGGTGGTGTTTGAATAAAAACATTATATGAATTAGTTATGAAGCTATTAGCTTCATCGGCGGCCTCGTATTTTTCGAACGGTCAGTAAACCTTAATTACGAAGAAAAAAAAAGGTCAAATAAAGGTCACTCGAATCGCATTTCAAAGGAATCTTATTTATGTCCCCTCTGATCTGAACGTAACAGGTTGGCTTTTAGAAGCACACCGGTCGAACCATTTAAGTATGAATTTCTATAGACGCGTTGACGAAAGGGAATTAATTAATTTTTCAGCTTTTTCGTCACCTAAACCGATAAAATGGCTCAAAAATTCGCTCCGAAAACCTGCACACCGAATGAAAGTGATCGAACGGGCGTTCACCTAACTTCGTTATTTAGCTCATCAATCCAGTTCAAAAACATCGGTTCCAACTTTCAGTTCGCATGTAACGTTCGATAGAGCAGAACAGTCGTTTCCTGTAGTTCCGGTGGATCTCGTAGGTTAATTATGGGATGTAGGTGATGATTTATGTGCACGATTTATCTCACTTCAAAACAGGCGCGTTTTTCTCGCCGCGCGACATTTAGTTTAAATTGTCCATAGGATTAGCCTGAAACTTATGATATCATTCCCATTGAAATTATATAGGTATGTGAAAGTTTGTGTATTGTATATGTTTGTGACTCTTTCACGCTGAAACGGCTGGATGGATTGAATTTTAACATACATATAGTTTATGAGCACCAGAAGGAGGACAATGTTTTCTCGGTATATGATAATTCCTATGTATTCCTATGGTACACCGGACAAAGTTGTGGGCCAGCTAAAGAATTCACAAAGTTTCTTTGGCTCTGATAAAGCTGTCACCGCTCTCTCTCTCTCTCACCCACCTTATCCCAAGCGAGAAAGAGACTTCACAGCTCGCTCAGAGCCAAAGAAACTTCGCCCTGCCTGATGCGGCAACGCACAAAGGGTCAACTTCCCTTGCCGACGACGTCATAATTTATTCCAACGGCGTACCTGTACTGTGATTGGGTACTCCGCAACTTTGTGATTACGTTGCTTTGGTGTTGCCAGCCTTGTTGCGCCACTTTCCGAATCTCTTTTGATTAGGATAAGCTGGGGGAAGCTGGCTGTTCTAATTACCATGTTAATCATTGCAATATACCACAGAAGACTACAATAAAGCATGGCTTTTTTCGAGGCAATAAGTTTACTGTCGACGAATAAAACAAAATGGCCATTAAATTAATCCCTTGTATGGGTTTCTTATCGTCTAATTCATTACCTGTTGATAGAAAGAATATAAAAAATAGAAACTCTGTGAAATAATCGACTCTATCTACATTCAACCTTCATCGTTCATGAGATACAGCCCACTGATGGACAGTCAGATGGACGGACGAACGGACAACGAAGGCATATAGAGTCCCGGCAATAATTGCCAGCCTTTAAGTTTGTGCAATGTAACTATTGTGTCAAAATTAAATGCATTGAAATGAAATTTGTTAATTGACAGATAAAATGGTTTACACAGGTTCTACTTACAAAACTAATGAGACACTTTATTATGAACATTTTTCGTAAAATAGGAGGGATCAGTGGCAACCGAACTAGTGAAAAACACTGTAGGTATCTCGGTTGTCAAATGGTGCTCAATAAATTAGATGTAAGGGATGCAACTTACTTCTCAAGTAGATTGTGTTTGGTGCTAGGTACTGGGGCGAAAAACTAAAGAACATTACTAATACAATTAATAGACGCCTGCATCCGTAGCATGCCGAGCGCGTAACGTGTAAAACGCATGCTCTGTCCTGCACTCTCTCGCGTCGCGCGACCTCACGTGAAGGCAGGCATCTTCTTCTTCTTCTCTCAGGGGGATGTTGTGCCTCCACCTGGCTTACGATAGCGGGGCCTTTGTGCATGTCCCCTGCACCTGCACTCTAATTCAGCCATCCCAACTCCAGCACAAACTGAAGTAGGAGGCCTGGATGATCGAGGAGGGTTGACGTTCTGCTGTTTTCTCCCAGAATCGCGATTCTGGTCTCTATGGTGGAGGGGCACGCAAGCAACATGTGCTCCACCGTCTCGTCCACTTCCAGAAGGCAGGCATGCTACGGTTGCAAGGATTCTAATCAACCTTGCCATCTGTTACGTACGACGCTAACAAAGGCCATCTTCTTTAACAAAATCTCAGTATCACTCCATTCTGATCTAGCAACACTGTCGCATGAAGTTTTAATAAGTTACTCGCATCCGGGCTTTCAAACAATGAGTGACTGCACGGTGCGCTAGTTTGTACACTTCCTCAAGGCATTTGCACGTGGATGCCTACACACGCCCACAATACAGTACATTACTCGAGTGACCTCGTGGAGGTTTCATTTCCGTGAAAGGTTATAGGAAAAATTGCGGGAACGCGCGGTTGGAGTGTGCCGAAATTTACACGTTTACTTTTTAAAGTTGTACAATATTTGGAAGATTTCCGGCGTGTAATGCTGCTTTCTGCAGATTTTTCTTGGGTCATCTAACTCTTTGTGGATCATGGCCTTAATAAAATATTCGAATATAGGTTGTTGACTAAAGTCTGCCAAACTAATTAAAACTTCCAAAGGGGTTAATTTTGTCCTTGATTTTCCCACAAAAAAAAATCGAAAGGCTATTAATATTTCCGCCGTATCACCGCCGCCGGGGACGCATTGTCGCTGCAAACTGGATCAGCCGCCGTTTTTATTACACGGAAAAGCGGCTCCGTTTTTAATACGGCATTATTCAGCCGCCCGCCCATACAGATCGCCGCGCAATCTAGTCCTCGTAAAGTTGGTCTCCTTTGTCCCGATCGCAATCTCCATAAACCAGCTAAACACCTCGGCGAGATTCCCCCGGGGGGTGGCGCCCCCCGCGATCGGAGGGGGGCTTTACCCCCCGCCCCCCCTGTTCCGAGTACGTACGGGGTGCGTTATGATTTTGCGACTCGGCCGATCACGGGGTTCTCAGTAGCGCGTAAAAGGCTGACAATTGTTGCCCTGATGGTTTGGGGGGCGGGGGCGGTTTTAGGCTTTATTGTGATTAGACGTATGAGGAAGTGGAGGAACAACTTAGGTGATTGTTATTGATTGGGTTAAATCTTTTTCGGTTTATTCATTAGGGTAACTCGAAGACGTTGGGAAATCGTGGTTTGTTTGTTCTTGCCGAAGTTTGTTCTGATCTGCTTTCATAGCAGATACATTATATTGGGAGTTTGGTAAGAATAGTCGGAATTGTTGGAAGTTCTGGAAGTCGAAATTATAAAGGTACATTTTTTCGATATAAGCGATTTTCATAATCCTTCTTGTTTTGTAACTACAGACTCCACAGTTGCACAGTTGCGTCCACATTCAGCCTCTTTAGCTACTTCATTTTGAGTAATATGGGGCTAACCCATCGCCGCGCCGCAGCAAATCTCAAGGTAGATTGAAAATTGCAGCCTAACTTGTGCCGTACGCCGCTGAAAGCCTCGATCTTGAGGGTGACTCGCAGGATTCTTCACCGCCTCATTAACTGCACGGTATTATTCTAACTCAACACGTTTCTACGACATGTTTTAAAAATCAGGATCAGCCCCCCTGCCGCGCAACCGCTGTCAGCATCGGCATCGTGTTTAAACGCCGTCATAATGACGTCATCTTAGTGTTGATAACAACTAAAATGACGTCATTATGACGGCTTTAGTTACCTTTTTAGTTTAGTGCAATTTCCTTCCAAAAAAAAAGTGTGTTGGAGGCTAGATTAAAAAAAGCATCCACACATGTGTCCACCACTTACGGTGTGTTTTCTGACATGCTGCTAGCTAATTAAATGCATTCTCAAATCGACCATCGGACAGTTACATACCACAAGCTTTAAGACCCGTTTTCCCCCGTAGAGGGGCAATTAATAAAATCACTTCTTAGTGCGCCCCTACATTAATAAGGTACCCATCTACAAAGATTCATTGTAGGTTCATTGGTTTACTTAGTGCGTTGTTAGTTAGTCATCGTGAGCGTTTTATTAGGCTAATTAATCGCATACATTTGTAACCAACATCGTCGGGTTGACCCGTCGTCGGGTTGAATTAATTTGGAATAACTTTGAACGGGTATAAATAATTTAGGGCTCAGTCGGGAATAACCCTAACTACGGACCCCTCTAGCGTTCCGCGCGACAATGACAGAAACGCCGCATTACTGACTAAACGAGACGTGGCGCTAAACAGCGATCTCGCAACTCATACCGGGCGACAAATTCACCATTGTGTTAAAACAGACCGTCTAACTTCTGGTTTACGTCCACCTGCTAATTTTACTTTGAAGTTATCCGTCTTCCTTAGGGTTACACTCACACCATCTGTGTAACCATAGACTAGACGGACTTAGTTTTTGAAGTAAAACTTCTTGGGGCACGGGGGTAAAATTTATTTAACCTCTCAACTGTGGGTTATTCATATATTTGCTTTTCAATCGCTACTAGCCGGGTGCTATCACGAGTGGCTAAGAAATGTAACGGAAATTGGAATCGGTGACGTCAGGGTCGGCTGAAGACTTTTAAAACCGCAACTATTTTCAATACGGTTTTTAACTAATCAGATAAGATAATAATACATTCGTACAATAAAGAATGTTAATTAGTGAGAGAAAAACCTGATGAAACGTTAACAAATAAAAATTATTTTTTAAGCATTCTTCCACGAGTTCTTGATTTCCGGTATGGCCAAGATGGCGCCGCCGCCGCCGCCTGACATGACTTAAACTACTTCGTTCAACCTCTTTGTTGGAACCGGAACTTATGTTTGACAGCTGTGCGATGCGATCCATACAGTTTGTAAGAAAAGAGTTTCATCAATGTCACACGGGTCGATATGGATTTCTAAAACAAGCAAAGCAATGCATACATTTGAGCGAGACGGCTTAAAGACGTGACGTCAGATGGTATATAATCTGAGCGAGATGCAAATAGTAGTGACGTAGTGACACTATTGAATGAGTTAAGTATATCACCACGAGCGCGACAAATTGTAGATAAGGAATGGTGGGAAATAAATGACATGACGTATTAAAAGTAAGTACAAGTATAAAATAATTTCAAATAATCGGACGTCTGAAACTTAAAAGTAACTTGAAGCAGAGATTGGATCTCAAAATTGGAAATTTAAATCTCTTTTAGTATAGGTAGGTATTATAGGTGTATAGTATAGGTACCACTTAATGATCTAGCTACAGAAGTTTTACTTCTAACACGTGTACGGTGCTACACGCGTTTTTTTATGCAGTGCAGGCTTTATTTTAGCATAGTTTCAGAAGAAATACAATATAAATATCGTCCTTATTTCTTGCCTGCAGGTCATCCATCGCGGCGCGAGAGCGAGTTCAAGAAGCCGTCGCAGGCGCCGCAAAATGGCCGCATCCCGCACCGACCCTACTACAAGGTAATTTACTGCTGCGGTCTGTGATGATAACTGCGTTGCTGGTCGCACTGTTGGTGGCCGAAAGCGCAGCATAGCGCAGCTCAAGGCACGGCGCGTTCAGCATTGCAACCAATGATGGACAAGGTAGAATAAATTATCTTATAGCGCGGACATCAAAGATTGCAATGCTGACCAAGCGTGGCCGGCATTACAGTCATTGTGAACCAAGGGTTGTATAGTGCGTAAATCAAACAATGCTAGTAATATAAAGATAATGGTAATAAAATAAAACCGGCATAATATAACTAGTAATATTTTAATAAAATAACAATTGGTAAATGTACAGTTACTAAAATTCAGGACCGTTTATGCTTCATCAAAACAAAACCGTGCATTGAGCAGGGAGGCAGTATGCCAGAGAGATCTATGAGGGCTTCATTACTTCATATTGATTGTATTTGAAAGTTCGCTAAAATAAGCTAGAAAAACGTTTTCCCATTTTTTGTATGCAAGATTGTATTTTTTCTTTGACTTCGGCGGCAAACACTCATTATCACTAATTCCGCTTCTATTTTAATTTCCGGCGGTGTCAAACACATTGAATTTAGAGAATTCTTCGCTTGTAGAACTTATTTTTCACAATGTATTTGGAACACAAGACATCGCGGAAAGAAAATTGCAAGAAGAAAACCCGCTCTTTTGTTTTTTAGGCTCTCTATAGTCACACAGATCTAAATTCTGAATAAATCTCCATTTAGCACAACATTTTTCTTTGTTTATTTTGGAAACGAAACTCGACAATCATGGAATTTCACAGGTAATTTCTGGTCGCTAAAACACGACATTAATGAATTTTTACAGGAAATTGCTGGCACCTTTTCTGGCTCCTCCGAGTCGCGCGGCAACGTCGACTTTGCTCAAAGAAGGTTGTCAAAATAATGAACACATACTAGCTTTGTTTGAGTAAACCTATTTACCCCGAACAAATCTAGGGATGGTCGCCCACTTCATATTCTTCAATTATTACGAAACTTGGTAATTATGTGTTTGTAGTTCAGATGACAATACAATCCGAGGAGGTGGAGATGGAGATAGAAGGAAAGGTCTTTTAGCCATGTTTGTTAGAGAGATTTGATCCTTATGATTGACCCTGTCGATCGACGCCATAAACGCACAGGCTGTTTTTTTTCGAATTCTAGCTGGTTCGATTCCTGGTTATGGCAAGCTGCCCATTATCGGCACGAGCTGTGCTCAAATATAATAGCTTCTCTGTATCCTGCAATAATTTGGCCAAATACTATACTACCGAGAAAAAGAGTCGGGCGTTTGTTGACAAAAATCGTAACAAGTTGAATGTTTACGCGGTCCCAATAATTCCCAAAACTATCGGTCTACATCCCCAGTTTGGAAAGAGTTTCACCTCAATTCCCCAGAAAAAGTTTTCAATCCCTGTTTAATTAATTGTAGGCTGTACTTTAGAACCTATTAACTTAACACACTCATATCACTATAGAGCGCAGCAAAATATCAAAAGTAATATCACTGGAATGGCGGTAGAGAAACCCGACACTGGCACGTGGCGGGGTCTTCGCCATAAAGTGGGACAGTTTATTAAACTCGTAGGCAGCATGAATCATAAACGTAAACGTACATAAAACTATCGAATAGGATACCAATAAAGCGATAGTCGAAACTAACGTTTTATGGGTTGTTGTGACGCTAAATGCACGAAATTTGGAGCGAAAATAGAACTCCGTTTTTTAATAATTGATTTTTATTTTATGTGCTTTACTTACAATGTGTTTTGCTTTTAAACTTATTCACGTCAATTTACATCAATTACATGTAACAAAAGTATTGATCATACCAAATCAGAGAGGCTTATCAATGAGTCTAACAAAAAAAATACCAATACCAAAAAACATTATATTCGTAAAAGAGATTCTGGGGGATATTTGGGAGGTGTCAAACCCACTAAACTAGAGAAACTAAAGGCACTAAACTGACAACCTTCAAATCCGACATCTCTTGCGCGGTGGCCACAGATTGATTCCATTTTCAAACACACCGTTTTAATTTAGTTAGTATAGTTCGTGTCGCCTCCCAATTCGCAGACTCTGGTCAGGGTATCTCACATAGCTTATCTTGTTTCTGTGGGTATATCGTTATATGCGTTGCATATTCTAATGAAAATTACCTACGGTTTCCTAAAAGGAGACTAAATACTTGTACAGGGTATAATATGAAATTTATATGTATGTTTTATGTCTGTGTGCAATAAAGAAATGAATTATAAAAAAAAAATACTTCTCAAATAAGCTTGGGCTAAAATGGTTCTTCCAAAGAAGCTTTACGTAAACAAACAAAAGAATGAACAATTCGATGGAAACGTGGAAAGTCGTATCAAAGAAGTCGTCATGAAATTAGAGGAGCTTTCACTACTTTTTACATCATATAATTCATACTTATGTATTTAAAATTTCTGTTTTGTTGGTAATCCAACAAAATTCAACCATTTTATTTGCGAAACTGCGACATTCTAATTAATGAAGTTATAAAGATGAATCCGAACTCATCGCAAACACAAGATTTTTTTAACACGGTCTACTGTATTGTTAGATATACGCTGTGCCTCTGCCATCCATCACGGAAAAACCCGAGACGTCGTCCCGTTAATTCGAGAATAAACTGATAAGCAGTTTAGTAGAAATAAACGGTATGTTTTGTTGCTGCGCTGATTGTGTCATGAAATTTCCTTTCCGTCGCGACGACACGCAAGAAGCATTTGTGTGGAAAATTCACGGAACCCTTTGTTTCCTCCGACAGGAAGCGAAGGGGTTTACGTAACCTTATTATCACTGGCTTATTTTCACTTTATTATACCGGTTACACAGAATTAGGATAACAAGAACGAAAAGGCGTGGCTCACGCTTGCGAGTCTATACATATATATTGATAAGTCGAGTTTTCGCGAAAATTCTAGGGATATTGCGAAAACACTAACCTAACCTAACCTACCTAACCGAATTTTCGCGAAAATTCGAATTATCAAATAATCCTGCCACATTGCTTTGGAAGTGGTGGCTTTGTGGTGATCTGAGACTTTTAGATAAGAAAATATCAACTACATCCTCTATACTGTACAAGTTTATTGCTATGTTTTGTAAAAGGACAGATGTATGTAGGACGGTAGTGGGCGGTAGACTCATTTATTAATTGGCTGTTTCGTGGGAAGGCTCATATGAAATAAGGATATGCGTGAAGGATACGCCAGGATGCAGAACCGCGTGGCTCAAAGTTTACGGAGTCTCGAAGACAGATTCTGTCACTGTTCTTACTTGAGAACTGACACGTCACTATGGACATCTAACAGGCTCTTTAATTGAGCACCAATATGTGCATTCGGCACGACTGCTCAATTAATTTGCTCTGTCATTTATTCCTTCTGTTCTCACGAACTAACGAAATAGATGACCAATAAGCGAATGTTCGATTTCAACAATGCATTTATGTTTGTCCGTAGAACGAAGTGCCTGGATCGACGAGTGGCTCTGGACACCGGCCGCCGCCCCTACGGATAAGCAATGGATACCAGCATCAGGTCAGTAGGATGGAAATATCAACACGAAACAAATAAAACAAATATGGTGCTGCTGCGATAGACTAGAACACTGCCAACACAAAAAAGGAGCATTTTATTAGCTGGATAACTGCCACCTCGCGCGGGAATAGGTGTGAAATATTGTTGACATATTGTTACTATTCAGTTTTGTGGAGAGTTAAAGACATTCTGTGGCACTATTCTCTACCTCCGACATCTAGAATTTATTTCGTAATCTCTCATCTCATAATCCGTCTTAATCTAATGAAAGATCGCTTACTTCAAATTCCCTGCTTACTTTAAGTCAGACCGCGATTATTTCACACGCTCTGTCATAAGCGGCTGTTATTTTAATTTGAATCGGGATTTGTCAAAATATACAGAATAGAGTAGGTATGGAACTTAAAAACAAGTCCAGCACAGTATAAGAGCAAATCGTGCTAAACACACATTCTGAGTTGTATTTTTCAACAGCGCCAACTCGGGAGTGATGTTATGGGTGTCGTTTGTAGGCACTCATGCAAGAGAACTCTTTCGTTTTAATGTGCTATTAAATTCTCGTGCTATCTTCTTGTTGTTTAGTAAGGTCTGACATGCAGCTTGCACAGAGGTGGGCGCTGACTATATCCGCACCATAGCACTTGGTAGTTTGCATCGCATTCAGGTGGAATTGAATTTTGCACTACACGCGGAAACGTTATGGCGTCTGCGGGTAGTGCAGTCTTGATATGTGTGCGTGGTTTCATAGAGTCAAGTCATGCCAAGTTTTAAGTAAATGCAAAGAATCCAAATGCGATGACTTAATGAGTGGGGTTTACCTAACATGCGGTAGTATCTCTCGTTGATGCCCTGTCAAAACCGCTCAGCTACTGTTGTGTATGAGAGCTTGCTAGTGACGTCATCAATAGCGGCTGAATTACGGCCACCGAGGGACTGCGATACGGATAGGTGAAGCAGCATGAAAATTTGATCAAATAAATGGAATGACACTGCTGTAATTGCGGTAACCCGATGACGACGTTCCGGAACGTCATTTTTCCGTTATAGGTTTTGAATTTTATTACCATGGCATGAGGTTCAAAATCGCGATGCAACAGTGGCATGTATGGTAAGGGCTAGGGCTACTTGTTTGTAGTGCAGGGCTCACTGTGTTTAGCCTAGCCATAATAGTCACAGGCAGGCTGAGTAAGAATAGAATCCTCATGCCAGCGAAATACAAATATTGTTATTATTACAAGTTAGGTTCGTGTATCAAATGTAATATACGGAAAAAGTGGGACATTTTTCGTTTGCGAATGTAAAGATATTAGTACGTATTTTTTATTTGTGTTTGTTCCGAGGTGGTAGAAGCGTTTGAACGTTTAGACAACTCGTTAAACGTTTCGTTCACTCTCTTGTCTGACGGAACTTTAGCGACTTGCTTAAATGTCGGTCTTCAATTAACGGTCTAGGGTGTTAGTTAAGTGTCTGATTTAACCAACCAACTGCGACAGATGCACTGATTTGTACTCTCTTTGCTAAAAGTTAAACATAAACATTTTTACACAGGCTCGTGCATTGCTTCTGGCCCCACGCAGTAGGGTAGGATCCCTGTGTCGTGGGAACCAGTAACACAGACGTCACAGACACATAAATTAAGTTGTTTCCTCCCCAGCCGAGATTCGAACCCGGGACCAAATAAAACTCTGAAAGCTTCATAGTAAAGTCCAATAGAAAATCGAAATACACACTTCACATATTTCCATAAAAACCAACAAACCGTATTTGCTTAGTTAGCCCGCCATATATGACAAAGTCTTATGCCCGGTTTCCTGGGCGCTGATTAAAGTTAACAGGTTGGTTAAATCAGCTTCAGCCAATCACGAACCGCTATTATTCAAAATGACGGAACTTGATTGGCCGAAACTGATTTAACCAATCTGTTAACTTTAATCAGCGCCCAGGAAACTGGTTGTAATATTTATGCTCCCTCCCATAAATAATATGATGAACAACCATAAACCTTGCTCCGTACGGCCGTAGCTCTTTACTTTTTTATTTCTGTAACTTTGCTATTTAATTTTCTCCATCTCGCCCTATTTGAATAGAAAACTTTTAATTGTTAGTCGTTCTGTGCAAAAGCGCCGTAATCCCAACTTTGAGAATGTTATATGTAGTCACAAATAAAACCTATAGTTCCGTTTAGAACTAGAGATAGGAAATGCAAGAACTGCCGTATTTATTATAATATTATTTTCTATCAATTTCCGCAACGGGCGACGGCCCTATGTAATAATTTAATTAATTTACCTTCCTTACTGAGCAAAGCTCGGTCACCCGGACATAATAAAGAGAATGCGTTTGCTACAACTTACTACCTACATGATCCCACCTAGACCAGCGAAGTAAAGTTTTCTCGTAATGATACCAATTATTCCAGCGCTGAATATTAAATTCGAGTTTACGGCAGTTTCAAATTCGCGCTTGTTTCTTATTACGACTGCAGGCAGAGCGTTTCATTGGCTGACCAAAGGGGTTTCAACACTTTTGTATGGAGACGGTACCAGGATGTCCTAGCTTAACGTGTGCACAACTGTTCCTCTGCTGACCCCCAGGGGGCATGACGTAACATACCGTCACGCCTTTTCCCATACGGGGTTGCTTGCAGAGGCACAATTGTGCCCACTTTTAGCCAGTTATTGGATACTGCAAATTTGCGTGACAGCCCATCGCCGCAGTTTTGGAGTAATGAAGGTTTCTTCACGATGTTTCGCATCAGCGTCAGAACGCTGACGTGACGCTGTATAATGTTTTATATTGTGTATTATTTATTATTATTACGAGCCTACTATGTCCAACTGTTGGGCAAAGGCCTCTCCCCCATATCGTGTATGAAAGACATGTATTGTTTGTCTGTATCTGTTGTTTGTGTTTTATTTATTCAGTATTGAAGCTTTGATCATGTATTTCTATTTGCTTGTCAATCACATATGACCTGTAATTTTGTGAGAACCGACTGTGAAATGAATCATACGTTTCAGTAAACGAATAGGGAAATGCCAATGACGGTACCTACTGATATTTACAATAATTTCCAGAAGTTACCTACCTAATCAGACTGATACTAAAACTGCACGCTCTGAATTATTAATTTCAGTCATTTCAGACAGACTTAATCAAATTAAATCTACATTTTCATGTGAACCCGGTTATTTATAATATCGTTACATGGTTCACTCTCAGAAGCACGCCGGTCAAACAAACGAACAATGGAGAACAATAGATAAATAAGATGTGTCGACGAAAGGGTTAATAAAATGGGATGGTAAAAAATAAAGTTCTAATGAAGTCGGTTTCCTACTGAAAATTATTCATGATGATGCCATTTATTCCTGTCGGATTAACCGCTAAACCTACAATGTATATATGTACACGTTCCTTTTACAACTATACAAGTATACATGCACGGTGTATACACCTGTGCCATTCACAGACTATTATTCTAAGGAATACCATTTTGCCAAGTTACTTACTTCACTTCA
This sequence comes from Argyresthia albistria, assembly GCA_963457715.1. Classification (NCBI taxonomy): domain Eukaryota; kingdom Metazoa; phylum Arthropoda; class Insecta; order Lepidoptera; family Argyresthiidae; genus Argyresthia; species Argyresthia albistria. The sequence goes on along the minus strand of OY735259.1, from coordinate 9,471,938 downwards.
CCGATGAGAAGATACAAATGATGATTGATTTAACCACCACCTTAACACCGTCTCAGATTGATTAATGACTAGCCTGTCTGATAATTAACGATGCCAATGATTTGTTGTTTTCAGAACGTCATCGACAGCAGTCAACCTCCTATAGAAAGTATTTTAAAGGTATTTATGGATATAATTTACATGTACTATATTTTAAAGGCAGGTACTTTTATCATATTATGACGTCAAAGAGCAGGAAATAAGTATGGTCGTCCTGGAAAAGGCGTGGTCATCACGTCTTCAATTCACTTTTATGCATAGGTTAGGGAGACCATTACTTTTTTAATATACTATAACTTATCGCTAACCCAGTTTCTGAAACGCTGATCACAGGTTCACAGGTCACGATTAACTAATCGGTGGTTAATTCAAAATGGCGGCACACGATCGGCTGATGGCGGCACGTGGGCACGTGATTGGCTCAAATTAGTTAATCGCTCTATTAGCTAATCGTAACCTTTGATCAGCGTCTCAGAAACCGGACGTAAGTATTGAATTATCTGCAATCGATACTAAAGCCCCTGCTCTATATCTGTTAGGATATGAGACAATTGGAACTACAAGTGAAATGGGTACGATGTTTGCGGGGAACTTAGTTCTGAGTTCTGGCTTTCAGTCTGTTTACTTTATAGTTAATTAAAATATCATATCACTGGCAGAATACCAGCGTCACAGATTCGTCTGTGACATTGCTGAGTCAGGGACATTTCATTGCCGTGGTACAGTCACATAACCACACTGCTGTAGGTATACCTACTGTTTTTTGTTGTTATTAATTATGTGTGTGTACCATATCCAATCCAATCTATCTAAATGTTACGTCAACAGGAGATGATATCCCTACCCACCCCGCTGTCTGTGATGGCGGCCACGCCTCGCAAGGAGCTTGAAAACAAATTCATTTACGACCCTACTACCAACAAGGTAAGGACTCAATGTATTTTCAATATCGAAATAGGCTAACATTATTTTGGAAAGTACCAACTTGAGTTTCTGAGAAGCGTCGGGAAAGCAGGGCCCGAATTCTACTAAGTTCACAGGCATACGACAAGCCTGGCACAAACTTCAATACGAGATCCAATTCACAAGCGCCAGCGTGAAGCCAGCGTACTTCGTATTCTACTGTCCAAAACGTACTCACGCTCGCTGGCGCCAGTTTGAGTACGTTTTAGACAGTATAATACGAAGTACGCTGGCTTCACGCTGGCGCTTGTGAATTGGATTCCGGTTTCAGTAGAATACTAAATACCTCGTATTGAAGTTTGTGCCAGGCTTGTGAACAGTACAATTCGGGCCCAGATCGTAATCGGAGAGATACCTCGGGTTTGTAAGCACCGAACTGACTTGTTATAAGGAAGTAATGGTCAGTTCAACTTGACTTACTTTTCCGATACATGGCGTTGTTCCCTGGAATAAAACCCTCCAGAAAATTACATATGATTCCAGAATAATTGAAACAAAAAGTAAACTTTAGAAAAACCGACTTCCACAAACCCTATTTGATTAGATTGAGTTTAATACAAACTGTAACCCCTTATCCCCCCCTCCCCCCCCGTTGGGGACGTAATTTTGTCAAATCCCATCTCAGTGCTACCCCACGCTACTAAGGAACCTCTGTATAAAGTTTCATGGCTCTAGGTCCACCGGTTTAGGCTATGCGTTGCCCGCCCGTCAGCCACGCATCGTATTTGTACCTAGTATTGAGCAGTTCTGGTGGCTATGTGTGGTCTTCATCATCAGTCCCGCATCACAATATTATGCTTACCATGTGCATTTGCACGAGTTATTATGAAAAACACAAAAATCACTATAGGTCTGCCTATAATATTTGAAGAGTTCCCTCGATTTCTCCAGGACCCCATCATCAGATCCTGACCTGGTGTCAATGGGACCAATGGGAAGGTAAACCCTTTCAAACAAAAAAATAAATTTCCAAATCGGTCTATCCGTCTAGGCGCAATCGGGGACACATAAAACTAATTAAAAAAAACATCCGGAGGAATTGTAAACCTCCTCCTTTGGGAAGTCGGTTAAAAATAACAAGTTCTTTTGTTTTTTGGATACTCATTGTAATATATTAAACTGGGCGCGAATGCCGCGTCATCAATGACCTAATAATACAGAGTGTGAGAGTTATTATTAGCCCATTGATAGAGGTATGTAATGAGCCCGTTCGTTCCCAACTTTGCAACTACCATTAGCTACATATTGGATGGGCCTTGAATACGCGAAACTTGCTTCGTAGTTGCTCCTAGGTTAACTGAGGTAAGTAACTTGTGCTTGCGAGTTCTCTAACTCGAGTTTTCTCTTCAAGGTTCAAGAGAATCCCCAACCGAGTATCGTCGATCTCAAAACCCCCATCACAAAACCTGGTAAGTGATAGTTGTACTTGATATCTGAATTCTAATAGTCTTGTCTTGATGCGCTGGCGAATTGACTGATATTGTCTCGAAATAATCTGCAAAAATTGTGAAGGTACCTGTCTCGTACCCGTACGTAGTTTAAATATGTCTGCTCGTAACAAATTTGTATATTTTCTCTAATGAACTAGGGAAGTAATACAATTACGGAATAGATTATTTTCGTTGATCAGTTTAAGTGTAATTCGGTTTTTCTTTACTTAGAAAACACATAGGAATACGGGATTTTAATAATGCTCAGATGCTGATTCTCTGTTCTTTCAGTAATTGCCCTTCAAGTGTACGTTTCTCGACAAACTCTAATGTCCCTTCTCCGTTTACAAGACGTCTACCGTCTAGTTAGTAGCTTCCTTTGCGTACATTGTTCACACAGTCGTTTCACAGAGCACCCCAGAAACGGGCCGAGGCTTCGATAAAAAGCGCGGCCACTTACACCTCCACAGTAATTGGCTAGTAACTCGCAGGCGCGGTCGCAGCCCTAGGTTTTGGGGGGGGTCATCAAGCAAATGAAGAACATTATAGTATAAAAAATATATATTTGACCGAGCGAGCGAAGCGAGCGAAGCGTCTCCGTTTCAGGTTTGGGCAAAAATGTTTTCGTATGTCTGTCCGGTTCAGGGGTGGAAGCGGTATCAAGGCCTAAAATTACTGACTTTACTGACCAAAATCTAATGATTTACTGACCAAATACTGACATTTACTGACCGTTTTACTGACCAAATTCTACCCTTAATCGGACTGTTGTAACCTTTACTGTGTGTATCTTATGTGCTTAGTAATAATATTAAGTGCTTGTTAATAATTGGTAAGATATAACGTTGTAAGTACAGACAGCAGCACATCAAGTGTAACAGTCGCACTACGAAAGTCACCACTACGCTACGCCGCACGGTATATTTATTTATTTATTAAGGTTATCAACAGATCTTACACAATACACACAAATGGAAAAAATCTACACATCTAACTATGTGTAGACCCAATTATAGGTGAACACAACATACCTACATTAAAAAAATAAAACAGTTCAAACTACCTGAACCTACCGTTACTAACTATTATTTGCTAAAATAAAATATATTTTAAAACTAAATTACTTGGCAAAAGCCGCTACAATGTTATTTTTAAAGGCTATCTCAAGGTCAAACTGATACGCTTGATGTGTTGTTGCCTGTACATGTGAATAAAAGAAAAGATTTTTTTATTGTTAGGCCTCCACCATCCCCATAGCCAACCTGCACCACCCTTTTATTAAACATTACTAGAGTTAACAATATAATTCTTATTAGTATCTATTACATTTTTTTTAAATAAGCGGTAATGACTTTATTTTTCTTTTTATCAACATGTTTCTGCATTTTTTCAGCTTCTTTATTTTTTTCTTCTTCTTCCTTACGTTCGTCGCTTAATGTTTTAAGCATTGTCTTTGCCATATTGATAGCCACCATATCCTTTTTTCCAGTCCTTTCTCTAGACATTCTGTAGCTGAATCCAGTAATCCAGTGCACTCAAATGTCAATTTACCGGACAAGCAAATTGAACAAGAGTACCCCCTGGATGTAGTAAAAAATACTACACAGAGACTTTATTGAAAAGTATCATCAAATTAATAAACAAACACCAAATCAATAAAGTAAAAATGAGACACATCATTTGAAGAAGGCCGAGATCCTAAAATTACTGACTTTACTGACCAAATTTTGAAAAAACTGACTTTTACTGACCACCTTAAAAAAAACTGACTTTTACTGACTTTACTGACTTGTTTCCACCCCTGGGTTGTTCTCCTCTACAGGTCGCATTTATGAACCGATTCTCGTGAAATTTTGTGAGCAGGTTGGAAAAATAAATAGAATTTTTTACTCGAGCCAGTTTTTAGATTTTCTTCAAAATGGCGGAGTTATGGGGATTGAAAATGTAAAAAAAAACCGATATAGCCCAATTGGCTTGACGGATTTTAACAAATGAGGTGTCGTTAGATTTGTGGAGATCGTGAGAGTGACACAGATTATATTATTTTAGTGAAAAGTCAATAGACTGTATTTCAAATCGCAAAATGTAGTTTACAAAGTTATTGGTGCGGCTACTTTCATACTGTATGTACGTAACCAGGTACATTCATAAGTTTGTATGTGTTATTGAAAGAAAATTATTGTGTGTTAGCAGTTCAGCTTTCCCACCGACATACTCGCGAGGTCTACAGCTCACAGAGCCACTAGTTTAAAAGATTTTATTTGACTTTCAGTGTCAAATGAAACCAGACACGATTATTTATTGACCGAGCGAGCGAAGCGAGCGAAGCGTCTCCGTTTCAGGTTTGGGCAAAAATGCTTTCGTATGTCTGTCCGGTTGTTCTCCTCTACAGGTCGCATTTATGAACCGATTCTCGTGAAATTTTGTGATCAGGTTGGAAAAATAAATAGAATTTTTTACTCGAGCCAATTTTTAGATTTTTTTCAAAATGGCGGAGATATGGGGTTTTAAAATGTAAAAAAATCGCTACAACCCAAACGGCTCGATGGATATTAACAAATGAGGTGTCGTTGGATTCGTAAAGACCATGAGAGTGAAACAGACTATATAATTTTAGTAAAAAGTCAATAGGTTGTATTAAAGATCGCGAAATGTAGTTTACAAAGTTATTGGTGCGGCTACTTTCATACTGCATGTACGTAACCAGGTACATTCATAAGTTTGTATGTGTTATTGAAAGAAAATTATTTGGGTTATTTTTTTTATGTGTGTTAGCAGTTCTGCTTTCCCACCGACATACTCGCGAGGTCTACAGCTCACAGAGCCACTAGTAATATTATTATAAACACTAACAAATTAAAATTATTAAAAGTAAAAATTAGGTTGATCTTATAATACAAATGGCAGCCTTCTAACATTTTTTGAGAAGCGGTTAATAATTTTGCCTACATCAGGTGTTATATCCTGGTGTACATTAAGAAGGGCTAACCCTGTCAGCCTCCCTTCTTTCATTGTGGAACGCAGCCACGTTTTTAGACGCCTTAGTGACGAAAAGGACCTTTCAGCAGTCGCGGCGCTTATGGGGAGGGTACCTAGTATTTTTAATAATATTTTTATGTTTGGGTAAAGTTCCGCCCCGCCCCGCGCCACCTCCGCGCCGCACAGCCCGGTCTCGCCCTCGCGGTCTTTTTTGAATATTGTAGTTGCAGAGAATGTCTTGTCATCACCATCAGAATAATTTTTGAAAATTATGGTTATCTTTACCGTTCTTTGACTATTTTAAGTGTAAGACTAAATACGTTAGTGGGCATTTAATAATTTCTTTAAACATTTTGTAAACCATCAAGTTCTAGGTGATTTTTCAAATTGATGAGACTGGTTTTGGGGGGGGTCATGACCCCCATGACCCCCCCCCTGCGACCGCGCCTGGTAACTCGCCTAATACAGTAACCAATGGGCAAACGGCCGGCCCAGGTGAATCCAAAGTGCAGTCGACTGAACAGGAAAACGTTCACGACAAAATGTTTATGCGGTTATTCCGTTTGCGGTTGATGCGATCGACGCGTGGGCGGGATATTAATTAATAAATCGCTTTATCATATTGTTGCTCTGTGGATATATTATGGAAATTTTAACGTCCATCTGTGAACATAATTTTATTTAGATTTTTGTGAATATCCAAAAATAAGTGTAGAAATTGTGTAGAAAAGCCTTAGAATTGTCGATCAGGTGGCGGGCGGACAAAGTCTCTATGCTGTGGTAAAACAGAAGAAGGAGATAAGAGAGGTGGAGACGTGAAATATTGGTCTCATCAAATTAGTTTCATGGCTAAAGTTGTACAGAATCCCTAACAACCTTTTAAAATTAAATACATATATACCTGTTACACTCTAAAGTGTGGTAAAAACTCGGTTGAATGAAATGAATGAATGGTCGTGCGTGTGGTTTGCTCCTGCATAACTCGTACTCGTAAGACGTCCTGCTCTTCCCTGAAGCGCTGGGAAATTGAAAATGAGACAGTTAGTTAAAGCGTGTGTAATAATAAAATTATCGTAATCTCTAGAGGATGTAGCAGCGGCGTTGGGCTCGCCTGCTTGTCATAGAAAATACTTACATAATACCTAGTTGATTTCATAAATATTTTTTAATAGAAAGTAAAGTTAAAAGTTTATGTGTCCTGAGATGAGTCAAGGGTCTCTGATACTGTTGAACTTATGTTAAATATTTACAGGCAATGTTGAACATATCTGAAAGTAAAGTGGCACTTAGTAAAGTAAAGAAAGCTGAATATGTTATGTCAATGGTTAGTGCAATAAGCATTGTTAGAACTTCTCTTTAAAATATATAAAATAGTCTAAAACTGCGCATATGTCACCCCGTATGGGAGAAACGTAACATACATGGTCCATCCATCCATACTTATACGCCTTCAATCAAGTATTATAAAAACCAACTTCGCGTCTTCTCACGACTGTAATTGATAAATATTGTGGCAGATACTTTGACCCGTGTTTGCATTAATTAGTGCTCAGTTAGCGAGCCAGAGTGTTGCCGTTGCCGAGGGCAAATATTTCCGTGTCACGTCTTGTTTATGACCTCCCAACGTGCTGGATAACCGGTGTGAAGTTGGCAGCCAAGAATCCGACCAAATTAAGGATAGCTTTTTGCGTAACATAAATGGTGTTTCTAAGCAAGCAAGCATATTTAGGCCGGCCACATACAGTCGGAATTCCGCGGAATTCAATTCCATACAAATCCGCGAAAATTCCGAACGGAAAACTTCCATGTGTATGTGGTAGATCCATAGATTTGTATGAATTTACTGCGTTCGGGATAAGTATGTGGCCGGCCTTAGGAAATATCGCCAACTTGATTTCATCTCGAATAAAGTGTCACAAACAAATGTGCTATTTTTTATAGCAGATAGAGAGTTAGTTACGCAAACGTCTCGAATCTTCTGTAATGTTTTGTTTATAATACTGTGAACCAAGTTCCGAAAATCATTGCACAGCCAGTGCCATATTGTTCTACTCTATTATCTGTGTGTTATCGTTCTAACGGCGCGGCGATGGAAAACATCGTGAGGAATCCTTCAATACCCCTAGCTGCGGCGACGGATGGACTAGCTAGCCCCATGTCACGCAAGATGGAGTATTGAATAACTGGCTAAAAGTGGGCACAATTGTGCCTCAGCCACCCCGTATGGGAAAAGGCGTGACGCTCTGTTATGTGTCATTCTGTCTATTATCTGTCTAATAACATCACCATTGCCCAGCCGCAGCGAATACTAGATCTCAAATCGATGTGTGTCAGGCATAATGGCGTATTCGTTACGCGAGCACATTCGCCCAGCAATAATTGCCGGCTGATAGTGAGGCATGGCTCGGGCAATTAGTAGCGACTCGACCAGGCGACTAGACCCGCACGAGCGACGTCACAATTTAGTTTACCCGCGCTTATTATTAGTACTCCACCGATTTATGATTTCACCTACACAACGTCACGGGCGGATATTACGGTTTTCTGCAGAAATTTTAATGGTTTTTATAGTTAATTTTTAAGGGATTTGAAGGTAGGTAATGAGGGAAGTCTGTAGCAGGCAAGGGGCAGGGTAGATCGGTCGCGTGATACACTAGGGTTGTACATCACAGACACCTGCCGGGAGCAGCAGGCCCGCGAGGGATAACCGGACGAAATTGAAAATAAAAATAACGCGGCATCGATTAAATGTTGTGCGGATAAATCGATTCGGATATGATTTCGTGGATTGCGAATCGCTTGTTGAAACTTCGACTGTCGTGCGGAATGCGAGATGTTATAGTATAGGTAACGGTTGGCCTAAATTAATTCCCTACTGTGTACGTAATAAATTTCAGTCTTCCAACGATCTTTTGGCGCGTGAGTGTCGTTTAAAGGGGGGCGCCACTTCTACGCAACTTTACGCAACGAACCTGTCACCAGCACCTGTCATCAGACCTTTCATTCCTCATTGGTTATCAAGCGTTAGTTCCACCTGTCACCGCGCGCCAAATGATCATGAAAGCTGTATTTTCATTGCAGATTTCAAAAGTATATGCGTTGTGAAAGTAACTGTCAAAAGATAATTCACTCGCTCAATAGATTATGGCATACATATCAAACAAGCATACGGGGTGGCAGAGGCACAACAAAGCGAATAGACTATAGCGATTACTATACAGCTAAATTCATCATCGTGATCCATCATCCTCATCCCTCCTGCCTTTGACCCACTGGTTTGTATATTAAAATGCCTATGAACATATTGTGTTCATTTCGTATCGGTAATATTCGACAGAGTAGGTCGCAGTCACCGTAGGCGCTTCAGCGCTAGCAGAAAACTGATAAGAAGCTAAAAATGGAACAACGTTCGACACATAAAACCTTTGTAATTTTTTCAAATACTATTTAATTTTGTGGTATGAATGTTAACGTTAGTTTACAGTACAGTCAGCGTCTGATATATGAGTGCCTATAGTGTGATAAGTGCGATGCACCTGATTTGTATTCAATCAATCCGTTTGATCCTTTGCCAAGCGCAGTTTTTTCATCTCCATCTCCACTCTCTTTTGTGTTCATTTGCGAATCGGCTCCACGAAGGTTCCTCGCTCCCGCGAAGTTGGAAGCAGTTGGAACATTCGGCTCCAATTGGCTTTTTCATTTTTCTGCAGCTCGAAACCCCGAACTGATACAGTCAGTCGTGCCAACAAATAGAGTGTGGGCTGAAAATATTGACTCGAATTTTGAACTATTTCCACACCTCGGACACTCCATAGAACGCTCGTAAAATAATCACCTATTACTACTACATAACCAAATGATGTTTGTATACGTGCAAATGTGTTCGTAAACTTTGCTATGGCTGGTGGTGGCGCGGCAAATGCAGCGATATTAAAGTATACGCGTCGTCCGTCACTCGTCCGGCGTTCAGCCCGTCTATTGATCCTCTAACCAATCTTTTGACGCCAGGGGTGGGGTGCGGTATCTGAATCAGCGCGGGGAAGGGAGTGGCCGTTCTGTACGGAGTACTATTATCTCTTCTGTGCTATTTCTATTGACGACCTCTGTGGCGTTGCCGTGTGAGGCTTTGCGTACCAAAAGAGATGTCAGAGTGCAAATCCCGACTGGGGAGGAAAGAAAATATCTCCAGGTCTTGTAAGTTGATATGTGTGTGACGCCACTGTTTCTGGTCGCCACGACACAGGGTATCATAGTGTGGGGCCAGAAGCAATGTATGTGCCTGGATATACTCGTGAATGTTTTACAAACGACATACCCGTAAGACTGGCCAAGTGCGAGTCCCACTCATATTGACTAGATGTGTAAGGAAATTATGAAACAATGAAACTGATAAAATTGAGATAATAAAATGGTGTGAGCCATTTTTTCGTCCAGTTTCTTTATTTATTTATTGTTAACACACACGCACTTAAATACTATAAACTTTCCAAATTCCACTATTGTACTCGTAAACTTTGAATGGCTGTGTGCAACTATTTTTACTTATAGAGGCAATAAATCCATCGTAAAGCAATTCTGATAACGGGTTAAACGCGCAATAAATCTATGAATTATATTCCTTTGTGCTTCTTGCAGGGTACGACCGCGCGTGGGTATTTCTTGTGGTCATCACAAGTGTCAAAGTATTTGTGCGGATTTTGGTTCCGTGTATCACGCACACTATCATACTTGCATGCACACATCTAACAAATAACAAATAAGGCCCACGCGCATTCGGAATTTGCAATAACTCTCATAAAATGTTTCGTAGTAGGTACGTACCTACGTTTGTTTGCGTTCTATAAAAGTTTCACAATTTATCATCAGTTCGTTCGGCAGACACTGGCAGATTGAATCTTGCCCAATTTTCGGGAGCCCTCAAAAAGATTCGACTATCCCATTCTGATACGTTTCGGTCAACACCATGGGAGTTAGGTGGGTCTTCCTTTGCTGGTGTTTGAGATACTGATAGCATTTATTTATTTTATGCGTTTTAAGTAGATTTACAGTATATTTCGCTCACTAGCGATGTAATATTAAACAAAAACATTTACATACAGGCACATACATTGCTTCTGGCCCCACATCAGGATACCCTGTGTCGTGGGAACCAGAAACAGCGACATCACAAACATGTAAACATCCAAGACCTGAGGGGGTTTTTTTTTGTCCCCAGCCGGGATTCGAACCCGAGACCTCTCGCATGGTAGGCAGATGCGCAACCGCTGCGCCACAGAGGTCGTCATATTACTGATTATGTTAGAAATCTGAGATTATTTATGTTGATATTCCGCACGTAGTTTACCGCTGGTTTTATGTCTAAACTTCAGTTCGCCTTTGATTAGTTTCGCGTTTATGACTGATTCCGGTTCTGGGCTAAGCTATCTTGGTGTGTGTTGGTACACGTTGACTGTATACTAGATAGATACGTTAATTAAATATAATGATGATGATAGACTTCGTCTTCTCTTCGCATGTCTTGCCGACTTTCCCACAGTTTTCAAAGGGAAAGACAAGGTTTGCGCAAAATATAATTGTAGACAACTGTAAAATAAAACCGACTAAGCAACAAACATCACAGATGTCTTAGTTATGCGACAGTAAATAAATATATTATTACATCACGCAGCCAAGGGTTTGTGCCGAATATCATAAAACCGCTACTAGTGGAATACTAGTATGCCTCCCCCCTTTCTATTTCCCCCTTGTATCCTTTTTAGAGTTATGTGGGAGCCCGCGCGCTACATAAATCTCGGTATCGGCACTTCGAGGTGTAACCTTGTTTTTATGATATTTATCCTGTCCCGCGTCACCTACGCGTGTTGGGCTTATAATGTTAAAAAAACGGGCCAATTGCGAGTCGGCCTCACGCACGAAGGGTTCCGTACCATTATCTATAAATAACCGGCCAAGTGCGAGTAGGACTCGCGCACCAAGGGTTCCGATCACACTTGGAGAGCGTAACACGTGTAATTAGGTTTCCACATAAAAAAGCTAAAGTGAATTTGCTGGAAGAGATCTCTTATTAGAGATAAGCTCGCCTTTGTACACGTTTTCTATGTTTTTTACTGTCCTATGTAACTGTTTGTGTGCAATAAAGAAATTATGAATTATGAATATTGAATATTTTTTAGAAAGACAGTTTGCAGTTTTCTGATTTTTTCCTTTACTTGTGCTATAAGACCTTGCTTCGTGCCAAATTTCATGATTCTAGGTCAACGGGAATTACCCTCTAGGTTTTGATTCCCTTGCGAATATCAAGCAATTTCTGCAAAATTGAGACATATGCGGTATCTTTTGATTGCGTTGACCTATAAGTTTAATTTTTTCACAACTTTAAGAGATCACAGACTTGAGTAATCGATATAAATTTCAACTTTATACCATGCGTTTCTGAGAAAAAGTCTTAAAAGGCGGTGAGACAGACAGACAGACAGACAGATAGAAAATTACAGTTTTCGGATTTTTCCCTTTACTTTTGCTGTAAGACCTTATTTCATTCCAAATTTCATGACCCTAGGCCAACCGGAAGTACCCTATAGGTTTTGATTCCCTTGCGAGTTCCACGCGAGTTCATACAAATTCAGCAAAATTATGACATAATATCGCGTTATCTTTTGATTGGATCGACCTAGAAGTTTAATTTTTTCACAGCTCCAAGGGACCATAGACCTGATCGATATTAATTTCAACATGATACCTCCACGCGTTCCTGAGAAAAGGGGTCGTGACAGACGGACAGACAGACAGACAGACAGACGGACAACAAAGTGATCCTATAAGGGTTCTTTTTTTTCCTTTTAAGGATCGGAACCCTAAAAACCGCAAAAAAATCACGTTAGTTGCATGGGAGCCCCCCTTAATATTAAATTTCTATTGTTTTTTAGTATTTTTTGTTATAGCGGCAATAGAAATACATCATCTGTGAAAATTTCAACTGTCTAGCTACCACGGTTCATGAGATACAGCCTGGTGACAGACAGACGGACGGACAGCGAAGTCTCAGTAATAGAGTCCCGTTTGGCACCCTACGGGTACGTACGGAACCCTAAAAAGCATCACCTTCCTTCTGGCGCAGTCGGGGGAACGATACTTATTTTTTTATCGTGATTGGGTCTTTCTGTACGACTACTGCTGAGAAACCTTTCGTTCTAACTACCACTTTCATAGTTACAACATGTAAACCTAAGATCCGAGAGCGCAATGTAACTGTAATACTGTAACTACAATAGTACTAACAGTTTCTAATACCACAAATTATTCAATAGATATATTGTTTTCTGTAAAATGTAGAAACATAGTCGCCAACCAATTCCGTCAAACTGAAGTGTTTGCACTGAACGTGGAAAACTGAAACTTCAAAAGTGTCGTCGCAAAACAACAGTACATAAGTGCATATAAAATTCTGACAGAGAAAGATGTTTTCAAGTATCTAGTTTCAGTAGAGTGTAAAATCACCTTGTCAAGTTTGCAATGAAGTGTTTCCCCCACTTTCTGAAAATGTTTGGCCAGCGCTGTTCTGAAAACGCTAATTTTCGTTTCGGAAATACAGTTACCTACAGAACATACCGTGACGATATTAACTCACCTCCTTAAATTATTTAATCAAACAAATGTTACTTAATTAGTTCCAGGTTAAATGCGTCGTTGCGCAATTTTATAGTATTTTGTAGAATATTGTTTTTGCCAGTATGACGTACCTTTCCGTCACATTGTCGGCAAATTGTCACCGACTTTTCTTCCCTTAACTTATCACCTAGAAACTGTCTCCAACTGGTACCTCTGCTATCCCGTACAGGAAAAATCGTGACGCTATGTTGTATGTGGTATTTTTTAGATTCCTCGTTGACGATCAATGATATGCCGTGCTAAGGATTCCTTCTTGTATAACCTGATTCGAGCGTGCAAAGTGCCAGTGCCATCTTCATTGCCATGCGCCGCCGCCGCCGTGTCGTTTAGTGCGAAGTGAAGAGCATTTTAAGGTTCCGCACCAAAAAATACTAAAAAACAAAAGAAATTTAATATTAAGGGGGGCTCCCATACAAATAACGTGTTTTTTTTTTTTTTTTTTATAGATAATAGTACGGAACCCTTCGTGCGCGAGTCCGACTCGCACTTGGCCGGTTATTATTAGCAGTGTAAAGGCAAGAGACCTCTGATGTTGATTGGATGAATGAGTGAGCGAAGAAATGATAGGACAAATGAATTCATGCTCCGCTTTGTAGGTAGGTATTCAAATAATAAGAAAAGTCAAAGAAAGTCGTGGCTTGTGTTAGCACAGGGTGCTCATCCCATACAAATTGGAATTAGTAACCCTTCGTAAAAAAGAGATGGCGTGAGGATTAAGATTTGTACTTTAAACGCCATGGTTTCAGTTAACATACTCTAGGTGGCGCTAAATTTAGAATAAATCCTATATATCTTAGCGCCATCTCGTGGTATTTGCAATTTTTCGATGGTGCTGCTCCAAGCGATAATGGCCTCGAACTAAAGAAGCTTCCATAGCATCTTAGTTTACGCCGGTGTCATATTTTGTTCTAGGTGGTCTATCTGTATTAGTAGAATATTATAATTATCTGTGTTGTTAGTCAATTTGTGTAGGTAAATCTGAGAATAGTTTCGCTTGCTGGGTGATTAAACTGTATATTCACGAGTGCAGATATCTGTCGGACGCTTCAATCATCTGGTATTAAATGCTATTAATCTTTTACTTTTAATGATGATGATGTTTTTAATTTTGAAGTTTGTGATCACGAGTTCATACTGACTGACATGCAAGTCTTGCATGTTTTTAAGTCTGTGACGTCGCTTTTTCTGATACCCACGACACAGGGCATCCTAGTATTCCTAGTGTTGGAGCAGAATCAATGCGGTGTACAAATGTTTATGTTTCACCAATGAAACGCGCACGCACACATGTCCAATCCGGTTTCATAAAACGGCAAACTCTACATCCAGCTCGAAAGTAGTTTGCCAAGAAGTGCCTTCAGCAGGCGCCATTTTGTAACAATCCAAAGTTTTATTACTTGTGGAATATTGGATGCACGAGGAGTGCCTCACTATCTCGGGCCACGGAACAGTTGATTCTGCTCAAGCGATGCGGGCGTTGTTTCTTGCCCTTCTTTGCTCCATCCCTAAGCCCACAACTTCCGAACGGGCGGTAGTATACAAAAATATTAATATTATATTGACGTTGACTAAGCAATCTGTATGATTTTATGGTCAATAAAAAAAAAATGACTGACTTTGTGAATACTCAGTCGGTTCACGGCAGGGAGCACTTATCTAGTGGAGAGCGCATAGATACATTTTCCTTTGAAACACAACTCACCAATTTACGGGCGGCGGTGGACGAGGTAAGAGAGCTGTGATTGGTCAGCGCCGCTGCGAAATTGTCTGGCGGCCCGTCATCGGTTGCGTATGCGAACATTTTTTGAATACAAAGTGTTAAATTCTATTCGACTTCCAAACTCAGATGAACGAAACTCTTTACTTGCTTACTCTGTGCCTGTCTCAGAATTGAATTCGAATGTGAAGATAAAGTTTCGTGTACATATTCCATGAGCGAAGGTGTCTTTATTACACTTAGGTCAACGTGTCTCGCTCATTGCGTGGCCCTAGCCGTGTGCGGTGAATAGATAAACAATGGTGAGGTGTTCAGTGATAGAAATGCTAATAAAAACTAAATAAACTTTTGCTTGCATTTATTTTTATGCCTTTCCGTCTTTTGTCCACATTTCTTTATGCTCTCTCTTCATGAAGTTATTGTTCCAATTTATGAGGAGTTGGATGTTTATTGGCAGGAGTTATCCTTGATTAACTAAATTAAAAAATCGCAAGATCTGGTAGAAGTCCAGGAGGCACAATCGACAACTCAAACTAACATACATATAATATACTTATACAGTTATTATTGTTTATTCGACTTTAATTCGACTATACCCATAGGATGATCTCTGACAGCTGTCAGTGTCAAAACACGCCTATGAAGTATCGTATTTTTCGACGGTAAAATGTATAGAGACAAATAACATACTTTATTGGCAAATAGTCACGTGCTACACTTATCGTAAGACAAGTTATCGATCTTGCCTCGGAACATATAATAGAATTTTGAAGACATCGACAGAACAAGAAAAATTATGGATGAAGATTGGGAGCGTGACGTACGATTCGACCAATCTACCCAGGAGCTGATTATAAATCTACAAGACTGCTACAGCAGTCCGAATCAGACTTTGTGATGGTGATTTGGGCTGTGAATCGATTTAACGAGAATAAAAACATATTACAACATCCTTTTGTTTGATTTGCTTGAAACATTCAGAAACTTTAGTTAGAATATCGATAATTTGTATCGACATTATCCCCATGCCTAGTAAAGTCACAGTGACAAGCTGTCAGAGATCATCCTATGTTGGATAGGGTATAGACTAGAAAACCTTTGTGGGTGTGATTCTTGCGCATCGATATACGGATATCGACACCTTTATCGAGTGATTTATAAAAGGTATCGAATGCGCGAGAATCATGGTCCCCATGACACAAACCCTGACTTGCACGAAACAAAGAAATTAAGCATATCCTTAAGTATTCGAATAGAAACAAGTTTCTGTACTCGCCAATAAATTAGTTAAGTGACAACCTAAAATAAAAAGATCGTTTCATGCAAGTCAGGGAAGGCATCCTAATAGTGATCCTTGTGATAGTAGTATCCTTGCCAAAAGCAATTTTATGTGCCAGCATATAAATGTTTATGTTTGTGTAATTAATTATTATAAACAGCACCTCATGACCTCACCCGCCTCACCCCATCCGGCGTTGCTCAAACACCTTATTAATTAGCCCGCCAAGTCACAGTTGAAGTTGAGAGTTGGCTCAAGTTAGGCTAAGTTATTAATCGCAAGCTGGTTGCACAAGCGATCGGGGAATTCCCCTGTAACTTGAAACTGTTGAAACTTGTTCTTTCTAAGTACCTTTTTATATCGATACAGGGTTGCGAGCGAGGCGACGGCTCACTCGTTGTATGTGAGGATACAGGGTTGCGAGCGAGGCGACGGCTCACTCGTTGTATGTGAGGATACAGGGTTGCGAGCGAGGCGACGGCTCACTCGTTGTATGTGAGGATACAGGGTTGCGAGCGAGGCGACGGCTCACTCGTTGTATGTGAGGATACAGGGTTGCGAGCGAGGCGACCGGCTCACTCGTTGTATGTGAGGATACAGGGTTGCGAGCGAGGCGACGGCTCACTCGTTGTATGTGAGGATACAGGGTTGCGAGCGAGGCGACGGCTCACTCGTTGTATGTGAGGATACAGGGTTGCGAGCGAGGCGACCGGCTCACTCGTTGTATGTGAGGATACAGGGTTGCGAGCGAGGCGACGGCTCACTCGTTGTATGTGAGGATACAGGGTTGCGAGCGAGGCGACGGCTCACTCGTTGTATGTGAGGATTTCACTCAATACTTTTGTGCTGATTCGAGACTGTAGTTCAAGAATAGCTTCGCTGCACGTGGGTACAAGTGCCTCTGCCACCCCATATGGGAAAAGGCGTGACGCTATGATATTTTTTTGTGTATATGTTGCTGCATCTACATATTTCTGTGCATGTTGTAAAAGTGTGCTAAGGCCAGAGACTATAATTTATATCCAATTGACTGCGCCCGCGGGGGAATGCGGCTCGCCAAACATTTGTTGTATATACAACAAACGTTCGCATACTCAACCTATGACGATGACAACGGGCCGCCAGACAGTTTCGCAGCGGCTGACCAATCACAGCTCTCTTACCTCTTCCTCCGCCGCCCCGCCGCACGTAAATTGGTGAGTTGTGTTTCAAAGGAAAAAGTATCTATGCGCTCTCCACTGGATAAGTGCTCCCTGCCTAAGGAAAACGATCGTAGAGCTATCAACTGTCACCGTTAAATTAAAACTATACCCGTAGCAATATATTAACAGCAAAATACTCTAGACATCCAGGCAGCTGTTATTTATGTTTTGCAGAGGTCTCACACATTTTATCAAATCGGGTCTAGTTAATCCGCAGGTCAGAATTAAAACCGGCAGCCAAACAAGTAATAACTAATACACACAGTTAATTAGACCAAATTGAAAATCCCATCCCATCTAGCTTCCCCACTTGCAGCGAGTTACCCGCCTCTTACCGGCATCTAGTGGCCGCCCACCCGCAACTCGACCCCCGATTATGTTACGCTGGAGGAAGACTTTTCAATAGACTGCAGATGATTGTTTGGGAGTATCGTAATCGGGATTGCATCCGAGAGTGACCTCCCTTCGCCCACCCCCTCCCACGCCCGCGACAACCGTAGTACGTAGCGTAACGTTACGCGTCAGCCTCTTATTACGCTTACGTTACGGTACAAGAAAATGCATCTATTTCGGGCTATCTATTCTGGGTGTGTGTGTGTGTGTGTGTATTGGTGTGCGATGCGATCTGTATTGTATTGAGTGACGGAGGGAGAGATGTAGATGTAGGTTGGAAGCGGGGGCATTGGACTATAAACTTGCATCAAATTAGTTAAAATATCACCTCTATTTAACTTACTCATAGTAATCTGTAGCCCTTGTTGTTTACGATGGCTACAATAAAAAACTATGACATAATTAAAAGTTTTAAATGTTTTAACGCCTTACGTTATTTGAAGGCTTCTCGTTTCAGCCTAGGTCACTCTGATACCTACACTTTACTGATTATATGTGGGTGCTTGAAATTCAATATCAATCGTTGGAAGAAATATCGTAATATCTTCCTTTTTATGCTATGTCATACATTTCCTGTATGATTTTCCTGTACACGTAGAGGTTTCCATAAGATCAATTTAATACAGAAATTACATAAATACCAACCTGCCGAATATTCTGATATTAGCTTTAGATAATGCGAATGATTTAACTAAACAAACGTATAGCTTCACGCCTTTTTCCTCATTCCAAATTCCAAATTATTTATTGCTACATTGTGGTTGTAAAGTTCTTATAATAAGGAGGTCCCGACAATGGACCGTGTAAGGGCACTGCAATTTCTTACAAACTAACTTAGGTAGCAGGCAGTGGCATCGTTGCAGCCGCGTTTACCCAGAGTACATGTCTCGCCAGGTTCCTTGGCATCTGATCTAATTCTTACCACTCTCTTTTTCGCCCATTATATATGATTTGGAAAGTGTCTTCTGTAGGAGGAATAACGCTTCAACGATGGGCATTTGACAAAAGCCATGGTCAACGGTCTGGTAATAATGGTTTCAATATTTACGTGCATTCCTGATACACTCCATGGAAACATGACCCTAGAATCCCTCACTTACAAATTACGTAATCTGTATTAAATGAGCTCGGCTTAAGGCGAACTTTCAGGAGGGTAGATTAGAAACCGAGAATACCGAGGAAGCCGTGAAATCCGAGAAAAGCTGAGGTATCACAGCTGTAGCTGGAATCGGAAACACATTCGAGTCAAGTGTCTGGTTTGGGGAAATTGTGCCAAGACTATGCAAGTTCAAAACTATGCCTCGACTTATATGTACTGTACATTATGTACATCTCAAAGTTTGACGGACATATTTTCAGCGGCAATTTATTTGAGCTGCAATTGTGCCTTCGGTTATTCGACCACCTCCAATAATGGTGATTAGTTTTTATCTAAGATCTAGTTTTGGGGAATTTATTTAAATGTGTTTTTCCTGAAATTTATTGATTTCGTATGCCAATTTGTATTTTCATTCAAAGCGTAGACTGAAGTAAAGATAAGATGTAAATTCCTTTCTAGGATTTCTAATGTTTCGTAATGTCATGCTATGTGGTGGCTTTATTTGGCCATCCTCGTATTTAAATCTGATCGTTTCCATTCGACATTTAAACTGTTATGCATATATTTCCATCTCCATTTTTCCACTGTTTCCTTCATCTGGGAAAATTAAATCCAAGAAAGCCGTTTCAAAAAGTTTCCTTTCCTCTTCTCGGGAGTTGACTCGAAAGTATTTCCAGCGCATATAAAATCCGCAAGTTGCGGTTATTGTACTGATATCAGTTCGAATATTGTTCTGGAAGGTCGAATACATATCCGCGCTTTGTGGATAGAGACTTCTCTAAGTAAGGGTAGGCAGAAAGTGGAATCCCACCAAAACATTCTGTAAAAAACTAGCCAAGTCTCGATGGAGCTGCTCGTTTATCTCTAAAAAGTAATGAAATCTAGACAAAGGCGTGCCAAGTCTAAGGTTCCTTACTGCGATTTCTTTATTATTATAGTTAATGTTGTGTGACTTGGCCGTTGAACATTCTTTATACGTTAGTGGGTACAAGTCAATTTTGTTTACACGTAATGTTATATCTGTTGTAACTACCTATGTTATATCTGTTGTATTTTACATACTAATTTGCTTAAAATAGAATTCCTTTATATACTATCAGGAAACTTGCAACTTGTAATTTATTGTAATTAAATACGACGCAGTTCAAAATTGACTTGTACTCACTAACGTATAAAGAATGTTAAACGGCCAAGTCACACAACATTAACTATAATAATAAAGAAATCGCAGTAAGGAACCTTAGACTTGGCACGCCTTTGTCTAGATTTCATTACTTTTTAGAGATAAACGAGCAGCTCCATCGAGACTTGGCTAGTTTTTTACAGAATGTTTTGGTGGGATTTCACTTCTTTTTGTAGAAACGTGGGTATATTCATTTATTTTATTAGATTTTCTTATTTGACACAATTTTTTTTTATTTTTAGAAGCTTTTTTTTATTACAAATCTTTCTTTTTTTTTTCCGGTTCTGATTCTTGTACAGTAGCAACAGTTTTTCGTATTGCCCATTCGCGTTCATTATTTATTCTTTTAGACGGTTTAGACGGTTTAATTTCTGAAAGATCGGCGCGGAATTTACGCCTAAGCCGGTTGTATTCGGTGATCGCTGAAGCTTGAGCTTTTATACTCTTGAAGTCAACATTTATTAGGTGCACCCCATAAAGATTGGTTACTCGTGAAAGCGCCACGTAGGCTTGGCCACAAGAGAATATGGGGGTGCCAATGTCCATGAGGGCATTTTTTAGACTTAAACCTTGGCTTTTGTGAATTGTTAGGGCATACGCCACACAGATTGGGAATTGTTCTCCAGTCCCGTGCCGTGCCGTCCCGTGCCGTCCCGTGCCGTCCCGTGCCGTCCCGTCCCGTGCCGTGCCGTGCCGTCCCGTGGAGTGCCGTGCCGTCCCGTGCCGTGCCATGCCGTGCCGTCCCGTGCCGTCCCGTCCCGTCCCGTCCCGTCCATTGCCCCGATCAGCTGGTTTCAATTTACTATGGGAGACCCAAATTTTTTTTTTCTTGGGGAAAGTTCATATTATTCTATGGGCACTATCATTTCCCAAAGTATTGATCGTCCCGTCCCGTGCCGTGCCGTGCCGTCCCGTGCCGTGCCGTCCCGTCCCGTCCCGTCCCGTCCCGTCCCGTCCCGTCCCGTCCCGTCCCGTCCATTGCCCCGATCAGCTGTTTTCAATTTACTATGGGAGACCCAAAATTTTTTATCTTGGGGAAAGTTCATATTATTCTATGGGCACCATCATTTCCCAAAGTATTGATCGATATTTTAAAGTCACCTTGTATAGTTTTCCCTTTATGTTGCTATTAAAACCTAACTCTGCACCAAATTTCAGCACCGGAGTCTATGGGAAGTACTGGTGTTTTGACCTTTGACCCCCATAAGGTACCTGAGTATGACAGACTCCATTGACTGACTGACCATTGAATGAAAGATAAATTGATTTTATATACTAATAGAAAAACACTTCACCAGCGCGAGTTAGAAGACTGGCAGACCCATCTAGTGTTGGATACCTAACAACTAGTTCATGATGATCATGAGTGAGTGAGTGTCGAAAATGCGAAACTTTGCTTTCGAATAACTTCGGAACTAAATGACCTACAGACTTGAAATTTTGGATTTTAAGTATGTGATTGTAGCTTACTAGATGACGAAAATTTCTGCGTTCTGGTCTTATCCAGAGGTTCTCAAATAGGGGCCTGAAAATGCGGCGAAATGGTTCCAGTAAAGGATGGTACGGCAGTGTTTGCTTCGCGCTCGACTTGGCGGGGGCACTGCCGTGCCCCCTAATTAGCATGCAGGTCACGATATGAGCCCCCTCCCTCAGGATACATCGAAGGAATGCGGGCAGGGGGAAAGGGGGGGTATCTACAAGACGGTTTATAAGCACGTCAGGGCCACCCCGCCACCAAATTGGATCATAAAAACTATCCGATTTCATCCAAGGCGCTCGGATACGAAGTGCACATAAGAGAAATATCTGGAATATGATTTAAGAACTGCACTTCCTGTATCCGGGCAATGTCTAAGCAGGAAAAGTGCTGATTAAGATGTGGCGGAAGCAATCCCATGTGTGCGCTCTTCCCCCCCTGTCCCATTTCTAAAGACTCGACAAGGACGCATGTCCTCGTTCCACGCTGACCGTTCAACATCGAGAACATCACAAGACACCCCGGATTCCCCTAATCAATTTGCACTCTTTCACTGCAGCATAAAGGTTACGTTTCAATAAGGGTGTATGTAACCCATCCAATTTATGTGAAGCAGCAAGTTCGCGGCTTTTCCGAGCTAATGTGAGCTTAGCCGCTGCGTCTCAGGTGTCATTTTGCATTGTAACGGATTGTCTGTGTTGCGGAATATTCCCCAAGTTAATATCGGATGAAATAATGGCGTCTGAAAGTTGGGTGTCGATTCTATTCTAGTATTTGTGATTTGACACAATTGTCCTATCACGACACTGTTACTGTCTGTGCTGTCATAACAACATAATTATTAATTATGTCTATCGTGCTTGACTGATGTTGATTTGCCAAATGCAAGTAACATAACAAATGATTCTAACGTGAACAGTGACAGTAAAATTTTTGAATTGTTAGCTATCAACTTCCAAAACGAAAACATTTTGCTATGAGAGCAGTGAGAGACAAAGGCAAGTGATAGGGCAGTATGTATTTTTCAATAAGGTAATAGAATCGGGCTCCTGATACGTCGCGGTTTCCGTTTCCGGTAGCACGGTGCCGGTGGAGTGGCGTGGTGTGTCGTTTTTTTTTTCTACAAACTTTGTCGCCTGCCAGACTTTGTGGCAGTTTTCGCGGTTTTTTCGGTGGTCCATAAGCGGTCGGTGGCTTTTCAAAGATTTCTTTGACACCGAAAGGGATTTAAAATTTTAATACCTCGTGTCGGGCTAGGCGGCGGGCGTTTGAGGACTTTCATATTGCAGCCTTCGGAATTGCTTGTCGAGTGTCGCCGCCCTCGGTTTACTCGTTACGTTGAAACGCTTTGGCGTGTCGTTTATTGAAGACTTTAGGCTTATTTACAATATAGTTTATTAACAAACATGTCATGTTTTGTCTGACACGGGGTGGTACATTAGATTTGATAGTGCTTTTGTTCCATCATCCAGTGAGATCCCTTAAACTTGATGATATCGTCGTCGGACCCTGTTATTCGAAAGAATAAAAATACCTTCCTTACTTATTTGATTTGATTGGGACTTACTTGCACGTCTGAATTATTTTATTAATATCACCTAAGGCGACTGTCGACACTGGGAGGAGAGTTAAAATAATTACGGATTAGTCGAATCCCGCCACTCCCCATACTTTTGTAGATCCAAGAAATTGAGCGAACGTCACTGTCTTCTGTGTTTGTTTGTGTATGTATCGCCCGTCCGAGCGGGGCCAACTTGTTTACTGATGCCCGGGAGATTTATGTTCCGGCTCCGGGGTTCGCCGGACCGTGCTCACCTTCCGGTAGTTTTTAATGGACTTTGCAAATGAAAACGGATCTATGGATAAATCGGCGACGGGATAAACCGTTCTTTGAGTGATTTTCCGCTTGGAATGAGGTTCTTAGGTGTACCTATTGAAGATTTATTTATAGCTACAGGCAGGTTGTTGTTGTATTCTGTTTAAATGTACATAGCTTTATTATGGCCCCAAACCAAATGGAAACATATAAACTGGGATTTTTATTTTCTTCTTCCCCGGCATCGAACCCAGACCTCAAGCTTGTGAGGTAGAACCTCCGCCGCTACTTCACAGAGACATCGTTATTGCTGAAAGAATCATAATCATAACACGTAGAAACCTACTTACCTGATAATGATTTATTTTATTTATTTATTATTCAAAATAAATTGTATAGCATTACAGACTAGTTAGTCCAATGCGCTAGACAAATACAATACATCAGTGGATTTTGTTCCTACTTAATTGCATCTCTTCTCTGACTTTGTCTTTGAGCTGGTAACGAGACGTTTATTAGCCTGCCTATGCCACCCCGTATGAGGAAACGTGTGACGCAACGTCGAAGTCCATAAATCCAACTGCAAATGTTAAACTAGACGTACCACCGTGACGACACAATACAATCACTGATGCTCCCCCAAACACTATTGATTTTTCTCGGCGCAGTCCATAAGAGTGCTTTCTCACGCTTAACACCCCTTTTATTAGTTATCGACTGCTGAATTATAATTCAAAGCCAGTGGGGTGAGGTCTCTGTATACTGACCTTGGTACAAACCCCTTCTGTACCCTTAGGGCTGTGGCACCCGGTACAATGTTCGAGGGAACCTGTTGCTCAATGCTCAAAAGGTTACGCAGTTCGCGTAACGCGACAGTTGAATGGTGACCGGGCGGCAATTGTTTTGGTGCCTCTGCTGAATCGACGAATATTTTTGGATGTCGGACGATGATTTCTTGCGAAACGAGCCAGAGCACAAATACATAAAAAGCACATATATGTACAAAGGCGAGCTTATCTCTAAAAAGTGATTTCTTCCAGCAAACCTAGGCATGACAGGAAAAAAAAACAGATAAAGATAGGGAAGTCAGTGCACAATAAATTACTAAAAACTAATGACAAGTATGAATAAATATACTAATAAAATAATATAAGAAGTTACCAAATTACTAAATAAATACACAATATGAAAATAAATACACCTACATAATTAGCATAAATACATAGGCATAATACATACATACAATATCTATCCACGAAAGAGAGAGGAAATGTTCTTTTACCCGGTTTTAGATACGTGTGTGTATATCTGCGTATCCTTCAAGGTTTTAATTGGAATCTTAGGGAGAAGAGAGACTAAATTCATTAACAGTTCAATTAGCCAATATTCTAAGCAATCTTGATTAGAGTGGCTTAGTTTTCTTAATCTGTTCAATCCTGGCGTTTGCAAAGTCCACAAACATACCAAATAGATGCCAGACAGCAGACATAAACAGTAAACACTATGTAGATCATTCAAGGCAATCGCATCCATTAACTAGAAGGCTAGAAGGGAGCATCGCTGGCCGGCTGCATTGAATAGACACACAGTCGCAAACAATCTATAGATCCACGGAGGCTATTTCATTTGTTTGGATTGCCGAAGCGAGGGTCATCGATTAGACGGCGAAGTTAAATACTCGCATGCACTAAAGCTAGATTACGGTTGGGAGCATACGATTTAATTTTGCAGTGTGTTACTGAATGCACCCCCTTTTTGTGTGGTGATGATAATAATATGGAAGTTCTCTTCTCTATAATAAATTGTTATATTAAATAAAATTAAGGGCACGTGAGTAGTAGTTATGAATAACAATGATTCATTCGTTGTTAAAATTTTACCTCGAAGCACAGAAGAGATAATAGTACTCGAAGCTAAATAGTGGTATGGACACGGTATAGAAGTTTCTATGGGAATTTCATACAAATTCTATGGCAAATTATCGCGTTTAGCTGAGGACATAAACTCCCAGCTACTAAAGCTACTACCTATATGGTGATTTGTATTTGATTTTCCCTCAAAAATGAAGAGAAAGATTCCATATTTTTGTAAAGTACTCGCCCACCACTTATCTATGAGTTTGTTCGGGAAAATAAGGTAATAAGATTCTCCACTTTTCTTGTATTACAAGTTTGTTTTAACGCATTTATTTCAATCGGGATGATGAATGTTTTGTTTCTAATTATGTTTATGAACTTTTCAAGGACTTACTTACAATTTGTTGCTACACAAAAGAAGTAGTACTCACCACTAGATAGGATTCCAAATAATGTTTTGTAATAAAATAAACGGAGCCAATATTGAAGTAAATACTTAAGATTTACACATTTTGCCGCTTTTCTTGCTCAAGTCTTGCTCAGGAAAGACTTGGATCCCACCGCCCCTGCTCGGTCCCACTGGGCAGCCACGATATCGTCTACAACTATGGCGATGCAGGTAACCCTGAGAATCAACTCAAACATTTCCTAAAAGAAAACCAGTCCAAACACAGTAAACTCTGTAAAAAACACGTGACACACCCACGTGTTAGACCACCGTTAATTAAGAAGTTGCATGAATGGGGAATATTCCAGAAACACCCGCCTCCAACATGAAAGAAGAAAGGAAGCCTTCTCGAAGGTTCCAGTTAATTAGTTTGCGACATTCGGCACGTGTCGGACGGTTATTTGTGGAAAGAAACATTTTGTTATAATGTCACAACTATGCGCCAAATCAAGTGATATGTGTATGTGGTTCAGGGACCTAATTCTCGCCCATGAGTATACGCAAAATGATGTAATTTACGTAAGACAATTTGCGTCTAATTGGAGCCCAGATCAGTAATGTAATAGATGGAATAAGTGCAGTTTGGTACGCATCGAAAAATTCGAATTGACTCATATTTACAATGTTAATTCATCTGAACTCGAACACTTTCGCGCTGTCAAATATTCCTGTTTTACGCTTTGTTTCTTGCCAAATAAGTACGAAAATTAGTATATTAAATTAGGTATCAGGCTTCTTCTTGAATCGAGTTTGCTGTTATGCGAGTCAAATATTGGGCTTCACGCCTCTGTAGAATTTCTATATATAGAAAGGTAATGACAATATATTGTTCCCAAGGTCGAAAAGGACTTACCTCATTACTCGTCATCTTCATTTCGAACTCACAATATATTACAATACAACTCTACCAAGAACCTTCCAGAGTTCCAAATGTAGTGACAAACACATTTTGACGTACCTATTGATAAAGTAGCCACAGTATGACATTGATTGATTACTACTTTATAGTAGTAGTTTAGAACATTCATTTATAAATTGCCTCATACTCCCTCGAAAGAAACAGAAAGCCAACAAATCCTTTCCTTTGATTTAAAAAAAACTGTGTCCAATAGAGCTTGAAATAATCCCTTCTCAATGCTTCAAATCTAGGGACTGTAAAAGCGAAAATTTTAATTAAAATGCCTCAAACGTCGCATTAAATGGGAATCACTCCGCGCCAGGCGACGCCTCCGCCCTAAACGAAGTTGTTTTTTAACCTTCAATCCTGCAGAGTCCTTGATTGATCTTTTACCGAGCATAGCCCCAAAAGAAGGACGGGTCACAAATAAATTGCAACCAAAATTTAATTAATATGGGTACCTCCTTTAAGCGTAAGCGACACCTATTACTGGCCGTTAGTCTTTAAAGAGTCTTAAAAGGTACCAACCACTCATCGAGTATCAGTTGAGGATTCGATATTAGTAAATTTTACTATTTTATTTATCTTAAGCATACTGAGCGTCACACCTTTTTCCTAAATAGGTGGCATAGGCATAGTTATGCGCATTATTAGTCAGTATTTCAATACTTCACCACATTTACTAATTCCTTGATGCATATGCTTTACCTCTATAGGGACGTAATTTATTTATAGTCAACCTTCTTCTTATAAGAAAGCCATTCCCCCCGAATACTGCCTTCCGTGGGCGTTTTTCATGTGCTGGATATAGCAAATTAGATTTCCCTCGTGTTTCAATCCTGAACCCTTTTGCCGCTGAAACACCCACACATGTTTGAGATGGCGACAGTAGTTATGGAGCTATTTTAAAACGCTAAGGACGAGTCTTCAAAGACGTTAACATAGCGAAGGAATGACTCCGACCGCAGAGCAAGAATAGAGCAAGTCTGTCTGTGCGTTTGTAGTATTTGTCTTTACGAGGATGGTTTGGATATACGGCATTTTAACTTTCGATTGCGGTATTCGATGCAGGGCTTTGCGGCCTTTGATTATCGACTTAATATGTTTGCGCTGGTTTATATTACATTGCATTTGCCTGCGCTGTATTTGTGAACATATGCATCTAATATACCTCTAAATATGAGTTTCTGAGCGGTATATGCGCATGGTACCGCATCTAATATACCTCTAAATATGAGTTTCTGAGCGGTATATGCGCATGGTACCGCATCTAATATACCTCTAAAGATGAGTTTCTGAGCGGTATATGCGCATGGTACCGCATCTAATATACCTCTAAATATGAGTTTCTGAGCGGTATATGCGTATGGTACCTATTAAATGATGACTGCTTTCAAAGTAAAGTCCGTGATTATCTAAGTCTTTTTTCTAAAATCATTCAGATCATTAGCTAAAAAGCTACTATAAATGGCACTTTAAAAGTTACGTAAGTAAAAGTTTCTTTTTAGAATTAAAATTCAAAATCGTGCCCTAATCTATCTTATGTTCCAAGAAAGAATACAAATGAAAAGGCAGGTTTACTTTGTGCCTCTAACAATTTTGACTTAAAGGGCGTGTCCACACCAGCCTAACGACGCACATCGCCTACAGACGGCTAGGAAAGGGCGTCCAAAATTCATAACAAACGCGCGGTCAGTCCTCCCGTGCGCGTCGTTGCATCGCGACGTATATGCGCTCCGTGTGCGCTGCGCTTTATCGATCGCGTCATCGCATCGCGTCGCCACGTGTTGAGTGTAAACAAACGCTTGTGGGAGCTGAAGTAGCTGCTTTTACGCGCTAGTTCGTGGCAGATGATTAAAATGGATGGCTAATAGATGGCGTTGCTGGTTCTATCTAGAATTTATTTGAAGTGATAATTTTTGTGGTTCCTCGATTTGCAAAAGAGCATAGGTTTACGAGTTTAAAATTAAGGATTATTTGAATTTATTATTATTGGTGAACAATGGTTTGTTACATGAAGCAAAACGATAGGACCGTGCATTGCATACGGTCTTGAAACAGTTCCGCTGGTTACACGCGATGGTCTAGAACTCTAGCTTGACAAGACTGTAATGAGTTAGTTAAAGCGATCCAAAGTTCTAACTGTATCTGCAGTATTTTGCAGGTTGAATAAACAATTTTGAGAATTTTTAGAATAACCTTTGAGAATAACCTTACAAATCTAATAAACGTGGACGCTTTTGCAGCACTGGTTAGGAAAAGGCTTTTGTTTTGTAAGAATTCAACTTGATATGTTTTTTTCATTGAAATTTCTTTATATTACAAATGCTCAAGAATCCCAACTATCAATTACTTATACTTATAACTAGAGCAATTTAATTTTCAAAGTAATTAGAATCACTGCGCGTTTATTTGCCTGAAGCGTCAATACCATTTCGCTCCGCAACAAATCCGAAACGGCACAAACAAAACCAACAAATCAAACACTTGCACAGTCTGGAGTTTCGGATTCTCCATTCATATTTTTAATCCTGTCTAGTCGCCCCCCCTCCCGGTGAATGGCCTGCGAGCTGTCGCAATCGTACTGTAGGTACCGCTATCTAATACATACTCTTATAACGTTCTTATTACAAGCCCGATAGAGACGTAGACGTGTTGAAACTGCAGAAGTTTCCAGTATGTTTGTACATTTGCGTCGTCTTCGTGTTGCGACGAATCGATGCAATGCAAACATGTTGATGTGCGAAATAAAATAATATACCCCGATTCAAAGTGAACCCTCCGATGCTAACCAGACAGGAGCGTGCTACAACTCACGTAAGCCAGTTACCGATCGACAATAATCTCTATCGCGATACGATTAAGGGTATTCAGTATCTCGGAAATGGACACACACATGTGAATAATAAAACACCTGTCACACTAAATGCACTATGTAGATGTGCTTTTGTTTCCAATTAGTACCTAGCTGCTGGCTTGATGACGGCAAATTATAGGATTAGCAGATAGCAATGAAATGTGCGGACAAAATATCTTTGACCTTATACAACGATAGAGTTGAATGCTGCCTTCTTGTAGATATCTAAAGACGTTAACAACTTAATTACCCCGATTAAAAGTGATAAAAATCAGACTCCCGTAATTCCAAATGCAAGATACCTACATAACCATCGCGTACGTGTAATTGGCAAGGAAAGGGCCCTCGATTCACCATTAATAAATAGATTGCGCCGGTCGTCCGACCAGTTGCAGCACCAGTAATGGAATCAACCGAGCATTTATTGTGATTGTTGCTGGATTAGTCGGCCGATCGGTTGGGAGTTTTCAACTCCATGGCAGGGTGGGGATATGCGGCATGCGGCAGGGGTTGTTTCACCACCTGTCCTGTAATGTAATCGCTTTCGGAAGTCGATGGAAGACGTTAGTCGCTTGCGCATCTGCCAGGACGTTTCCCGCCAAACATGGATCAGTGTATAAATAAAACTCTACTCATTTGGTCATATCATAGCTTGTGACGCAGTGTCTTTTCAGTGGGTCTAGTCAAGCAAAACGCAAATAACGTTCGAACGAAAACGCTAAGAATATGCGATGCGATTTGACAATTAGTTACGCTACCTTGCGTCTCGAAATGTCAAATCGCATAGCCTAGCGTTTCGTTTTTTGCATGTTGATAAATGTCTAGACCCACAGAACAGTTTGTGCATACTCAGGGATAGTGTTATGAACAGTGTTTGTCAGGATGCAGTGTCTTTCCAGAAACGTTTGTGCATAACCTGTCGTATAAGCGCCAGGGATAGTGTTGTGAACAGTGGATTGTTACAAAAAGGTGGATCAGTGAAAAATGTGATACAATGCTTGGATTTCTAACTTCGGATTTTGGCTATCAGAATCGTCTGACGTTGCTGCAGCAGCTCATAGAATGTGGAGACGTGCTGCTGGGGCCTGACTTTCCTTATGGTATGTGTCCTCATAAATCATGTTAGGTATAATGGAAGCAGGTGTGACAAGGACTCTGTGTCGGTCTGTTATTTAGGCACGTGCTAAGTTAAGGGGATATCGGAAAAGATCGAAAATATATTCTTAGTCCTTTGCCTGACAGCTCCGGCTGACTTGGCCTTATATCAAAGCGTACTCAAATACTTAAAAAAAATAATGCAATTTTTTGGTTCAGTTAGGTTGAGTCGAGGGTAAATTCGGTGGAGGTTAGCATTCGGTTGTAAGTTTAGGACTGAGATGTTTGTTACGGTCAGTAGAGATATTAGAGTGTCAATAAACTGAACTTTAGTCGTTTTTAGAATTAGAATCACCGATCGATAAGTTTTACTCGATGCGTAAATATTCGTGCTGGCCCCACGGGGTATATGAATCGACACCTGCGCCTTCGCACGAGTCTCAACGATAACATCGTCGACACACTTTATTGTCTTTGCAAAGCAATAAAACAATACTGAATCTAATTAGTATTTATTAAGTACTGGGGGCTACCTCAACGTCATATGTCGTTTAGATTTGATACTTTAGATTTCTACTCAACACTATAGCAACCATTTTTATTCCAATACTCCATTACGAGCTGTACCAAGGTTTGTTATAAAACGATCATGCTTTGGGATTTTTGAATTGCTAATAAGGTTGTGGTAACTCCCCTGATCGTGAAAGGCTTTCGCATTCATTGTTATTACGTCACTAATTGGATTGGATCTATCGATAACAAAAAGGTTTTTTTTCCTACTATACTAGGAAAAAAAGCTATTTATGTTATTATACATATTATCAAATATGCAATAATAGAATACAAATTACAAATGTAATTGATTTATGTATAACTTGGTCATAGAACTACAGGATGATTTTAACTCACATGTAATGAATTCGGAAGAGGGAATGATCTCTCTACTCTACTCTTCTATTAGATAGAACGCACTCCTTAGCACTTCTCATAGGAGTTACGAACAAGACAGCAGCTGTGATACAGCACTAATATCGCTGCGTTGCAAAATGGGGAGTAGTAATAGGGGAGTGGGTATTTTTGTCTTGAACTATCACTATGATGTTTTTTTTGACGTCGGTTATCAATCATCGTATTATGTTTGTTGTTGTTGAGTTGATCCTGAATATATCTACGAGTACGGGCGGGCCTAGTATAGGCCGGATATAGCTTGAACGTCATACCATAGATTCAACTAATCTATGGTGTACCCCTCCCCGTCCTCTCTCCCTCCCCACGTTTTCGTCTGAGCACCCCTCTTAGACCAAAAAAGCCGATATTATCAATTTCTCATGGTATTTATTATACTAAAATTTACGCTCCAGTCTCAAGTAAAGTACTTTAACTAGAAGAAAGAATAGGACATGAAACATCCTAGAGGCAATTGATTAAATGTGATGTTTATTTTTTGAGGAAAGTTAATCCAGGGTCGCCCCTTATGGAGGAATTTCTGTTAGTCCAAAAATGGCAAACGGTGAAGTAACTATATGTTTAGTTAACGCATCTATCGATGTATTTTTAAACTTAAGAAGCAAGAAAGTCCAACCGTTTTGTGTATAAACACGTGTGCCCCGCCCGCAGCTGGCGCAAAGGTAAAGAATAGTTTTTTTTTACAACTTACAAAAGCAAGCTGACAGACACAGACATATGGGCTAGTACCACGACGACGGCATTGTATGCAGGTATGAATGATGCACTATTAGTAATAAGTAACTATGAACTAAACTTTTTAAAAGTCAACGGACTGAGTCGCTGAGTAGACATGAAGACAATTTTTTGAGTATGAATTAGAAAGAGACAATTTATTAATTCAGGGAGCAAATACAATTTAGGAAGACAAGCTCAGGACTTTATCAGGAGCAACATAACTATATCCTGATGTGAAGTAAACTGATGATTAAATTTCATTTTAATTTTAAGTTGCCATTTAAAGTCATTTCATAAATTAAATATTAAAAGATTTATAATACGCAAGTGTAGTGATAAAGAAAAAGTGTTGTTTAGAAGAGAAGTTTTAAGAAAAAGACTTGTCTCGTTCTGATTTTTAAATGTAAAATTACAGAACTCATGGTTATGACGACAACTCTATCCTCGATCTGACTATTGGCACTTTTAGATTAAACCCAAACTCCAGGCTTTCCCAAAACGTTTCCATTTAATATTCTCCAGTCATAAATAAATAGATATTTAAATATAGCTCAAGACAACGAAGTCAACGAAGCATCTCGTAAGAAGCCATTTATGGTGTAGATTCGTCCAGCCCGGCTGTCGTCATAAAGGCATAAAATAATTACCTTCCGAGTTACTCCTTCTAAGAAATTGTTGAGTAGAAACTCTTATCTAAAGGGTTTTGAACGGTCCATTATGTATTGTCATAAAATATGTTGTTGCTTCGCTGAGACGAAACGGGAAACTTAACAAAAAGGACGTCTTTTGAGATTCCGTCCTGCAAACAATTTTGTTTTCATGTTATAAGAATTTGACGGACTGACGGAGTTATTACCGTGTTTTTTTATCAAATTGCTGGGTTTGAGACGTCCTTCTGTAGCTGGCTCGTGATTGGTTCCACTCTGTGCCTTCAATCGAGATTGTCGGTGTTACACAACAGTAATTTAATGCATCAGTAAAGAAGATTTGTCGATCCTCTCTTGTAGAAAAACATTCGTCGATTGATTTGGCTCAATAACGCTGTTGTCAAACAGTAATTTAATTACTGTTTTACAATCTCGTAAATTGTTTGATTGGGTTGAAACAACAATTTGTTGACTTTGAATTTCTCGGACACAAGGTGTTGTTTGGTGAGGTTTGATATCGTAAGCAAATACTTTTGTAGTAAGCTTTGATAACGTGCATTTTGCATGCCTTATACATCTGACTAAAAGAGCATCTAAATGTTGTGTTATTTTAGTAATGGCATGTTGTTTTTAGTTGTTTCTCTTACTTTTGATTTAAATCACTCCTGCGTTATTTATAAACCTTCAATTACCTTTCACCAATCTAATAATCTGACTACCAATGATTTAACTAGACTGCGTCAATGCTGCTCCCAGTTAGCTTGCGAACCACATTGCGGTCATTTAGCTAGACAACTGTGGTCCATCCAAGATAGACTTTGACCTCTGCTGCCTTGTTAATCATGATGCTAAGACAGTAGCCACAATCAGTCCAACAATTTACTTAATCGATTGACTGCTGCCACTGCAACACACTCTGAAATATCAGTAAAGAAAACATTGACTCAGTAATGTTTTACACATCTCGGTCGTGGCAGTTCAAGCGCATGAATAGGGCCTGCACTCACAGTCATTACAGTAACTCTCACGATTGCCTTTCGGCTTCCTCTGCCTCTTAACACAGTTTAATAGAGTAGATTTTACTTTGCTTAGAAGGCAGGAGAAAAGTTGCGTTATGCATAACGTGGGTGGTCATTACCAATAACACGACGTTTTGTCGTTGTCTTTCCATCTGACCGCGGCAAATCAAAAAAGCTTCGTGATAATGGCACCAAATGCGGTAGAGCACACTTAGGCCGCGAGCTGGCTGTAACCACGGGTGATTTGTTTCAAATCGTGTGCCTTTGTTTATAAGAAGGAATGCGTTAGTGTTCTGTCGGCGCCTTCGTAGAACTCGCGATGTGTATCTTTCTTGATGGTGGGAGTGTGTAGGTGTCGTGGGTTTTTTTTCTTCTGAATGAGGTGTTTAGATAGAGAGTATGTTTGTTTGATATTCCGAAATTGCAGTAAACTCTTGCTTGCGCTCTCGGCTGTAGGTTCCCAGAAGCGATTTAGGTTTCTAAAGAACAATCAAATCACAGTTTTTATGAAAAAGACCTTTCTCCCCACTCCGCTTTTGATAACGTCGCGAATGCTAAAGAACCAGTCCTCAGCTAATGCCGTTCGTATTCACTCAATAATTAACGCACAGTCCCCAACCACCACCACTCAAGCTCCAGGGCCAAAACATCGGGTGGTCATCTCAGGTGAAGTACCTGGGGGTGATCATCGATCGCCGGCTCACCATGAAGCCTCACATCGACAACGTCATCAACCAGGTCAAGGTGGCACGCGCCAAGCTGCGTCCACTTCTTGACTCCAGCCTCCCTCTGAGGGCGAAGCTCGGGATCTACAAGACCTATGTGAGATCCCGCCTCACCTACGCGATGCCGGCATGGTATGCCCTGTGCTCGGAGGCGAACAAGCGGAGACTCCGAGCCCAAGAGAACCTCTCTCTGCGTACCATCGTCGGCGCCCCCCGCTACGTGAGGAACGCGACGATCCAGAGGGACCTCAAGATGGAGACGTTGGACCAGTTTGTCCAGAGGCTGGCGAAGGTCATGTTCGCGCGGGCGGATGCCTCACTTCATCCGCTCATCCGCGAACTGGCGCCGTACCACGCGCGCCCACCTGACCGACGCCGCCTGCCACGCGACCTGATTGCTGAGCCGGCGACCACCTAGAAGAAGACCACCCCCACCCAAGATGATGACCACAGCCCGCATGGGCCACCCGATGACCTGTCCACAGGAGTGGACAGAGGCGATCCCTCGGGAAGAGGTCCGATGACCTGACCCCGAATCCCCACGCCCCCAGAAGGGGTGCGTGAGAAGAAGACTACAACAATAATTAACGGGTGCGGGTGACGTCGAGAGAAGGGGGTGGGGGGGGGGGGGGTAGGCTGGGGTATACAATAGGCGACTCCATCATTGCTTTGGTCCGAAGCGCAGTGGACTTCGCAGACCCGATTCAATTCGGTTTGAGTTCGGAAATCATGTATATCTTCTTATTACACACATAATAGACAAGAATCTGGTACAAATTATGGAAAAATGCAAATATGTATTAGAACAAAGTGAGGAATTAAGCCCAAACGTTTTGTGTTTAATTTGAGAACTAGCATGGCAATGGTTACAGAACTCTCACCATCCCTTATTCACAACCCAAATCCCCAGCGTAGTAAACCGATTAAAACTTACCGTTCATACAATATGAACCCGTCGTATTTTCATCTGATTGAGAAAAAAAAATATTAAGTGCACATCAAAAGATGTACCTATAGTAACTTAAGGTAAACTTCTAGAAACATCTCTTTCTGATGTGAGCGACCGCGAATCGGCCCCGGGACGTGCCTCGCACCGTGGTTCGTCGACCTATCGCACCGTAGCGCTGCGGCTGACGCACTGAACAAACAGAGCTCAAACTCAAACGATACTAAGCGTCTAGTCTGAAAAACTTTACATACGCGTCTGGCTGGATGGATACTATCGGAGTCAATTACAAATCAAATAGTGCAGAGTACGATGCTTAATGGAATACTCAAGGCGGCGAAAAGTAAAATAAATTGACACCTTGAAATCCGGCATCACATGTCTGGTTGCCATAGGTTCTACTTTCAAATTAAGTTTTTAGGGTTCCGTACCCGGGACCCTACTACTAACTTGGCCGATGTTAATTTTATTATTACATGCCTCCGAAATTACCTCACTGTGAGATGTCTTAGAGCCACTTTAGTTACAGTGCGGGGCATCGCAAAACTCAGCGACATATCGACTTAAGGGTATACCACGACATGAAGCCGATGTGTTCCACTAGGCAGATGTTGACCTCGTGGCCTAGAGATCTCCTTTTACGGCCAGTATTCAGTGTTGAGTTACTTTTCCAATCTTAAATTTATTGATATCAACAATGACCGGGCACGTTTTATTTCGTAGGTACAGGTTTTGCAAGATCAAATAAACTTTAGAGAGAATATCAAGGCCAGTCGCGTTTTGTTTTCAGCATTTGTTTTCACTACAAAAACCTAATTAACGTTTGTTTCTGTCTTTCCAGGCCTCGACAACCGGATATCAAACTCAAGGATCTCCGTATCACCGTGAGTATTTTAATTTTCTGAGCGATACTTACTTACCAGTGGCACAATATATTGTATGGACAGATTGAATCCAGCCGTCCAAGACTTATACCATAGTATAACTAGTGGCTCTGTGAGCTGTAGACCTTGCGAGTATGTCGGTGGGAAAGCTGAACTGCTAACACACAATAATTTTCTTTCAATAACACATACAAACTTATGAATGTACCTGGTTACGTACATACAGTATGAAAGTAGTCGCACCAATAACTTTGTAAACTACATTTTGCGATTTCAAATACAATCTATTGACTTTTCACTAAAATAATATGGTCTGTGTCACTCTCACGATCTCCACAAATCTAACGACACCTCATTTGTTAAAATCCGTCAAGCCAATTGGGCTATATCGGTTTTTTTTACATTTTCAAACCCCATAACTCCGCCATTTTGAAAAAAATCTAAAAACTGGCTCGAGTAAAAAATTCTATTTATTTTTCCAACCTGCTCACAAAATTTCACGAGAATCGGTTCATAAATGCGACCTGTAGAGGAGAACAACCGGACATACGAAAGCATTTTTGCCCAAACCTGAAACGGAGACGCTTCGCTCGCTTCGCTCGCTCGGTCAATAAGAAATGCTTATACTACTACTACATACACCCATAGCGACCTTCTGTGCAGAGTATTCTTTGTGGGAAAGATATGCTAAGATTACTTGTGAAGTGTTGTTTGTATGAAGCAAGACTTCAGTGCGGAGTCGGTATAGTATGTAATGTCACCCTTTGTGTAGCATTATGGGTGTACTCATTATTCATATCGTATAATTGTTTATACGTTTTACTATGCTTATGACTTGTGATTGTGACTATGCCGATGCGCCTGAGTGCCTTTCTTTGCGTGACGTGTCGACCAACGCGGATATACGCATAACAGTATACATTACATTTCTGAATGATCTATTGTACAGAATAGATGATGTGGGAAGTTTTTGGCCTTTAAGTTGCCGAGAGGTCGAGGTTTGGCCTAGGAAGCCTAAGGTTTAAAGCGTCTGCCAGTGTGTGTTTGTGTGTGTGTATGTGTGTGATGTGAGCCCCCTCATTGTGTGTTGCTAAGGGTGTGTCCTCCTGTGTGTCTGCCTGTGGCATACGAGTGAATGGATATTAATACGGTACATGGAAAGTATAATAGAATTCACTGCGATGGTTCTCAGAAATGTTTTATTAAAATCGGTCAATCTCAAAGATTATCATTAACAAATAAACAAGTGAATCGAACTTTAGACCAAATCCATTGATGGCTTGAGGGTAGTTTCAAGCTAGCTGGATGCAGCACCATGTCACACACAGATTCGTCTGTCATTTAACATCATTTATCTGGCCCCCGATTCTCGCGCTATCGAGATCATCTCCCCAGTCGAGATGTCGGTTTTGATACCACCTAAATCCGTCAATAAAACCGGCCAAGTGCGAGTCAGACTCGCGCACGAAGGGTTCCGTACCATTATCTATATAATTGGAACAAAAAGTAAACTTTAGAAAAAACCGACTTCCACAAACCCTATTTGATTAGATTGAGTTTAATACAAACTGTAACCCCTTATCCCCCCCCCCCAGGGGAATTAATTTTGTCAAATCCCATATCAGTGCTACCCCACGCTACTAAGGAACCCCTGTACAAAGTTTCATGGCTCTAGGTCCATCGGTTTAGGCTATGCGTTGCCTGCCCGTCAGCCACGCATTGTATTTGTACCTAGTATTGAGCAGATCTGGTGGCCATATGTGGTCTTCTTCAGCAGTTCCGCATCACAATATTATGCTTACCATGTGCATTTGCACGAGTTATTATGAAAAACACAAAAATCACTATAGGTCTAATCGGTCTAATTTTCCAAATCGGTCCATCCGTTTAGGCGCTATCGAGGCACATACATACAAAAATAAAAATAAAAAAACAAACATCCGGACGAATTGTAAACCTCCTCCTTTGGGAAGTCGGTTAAAAAAACCGCAAAAAAACACGTTAATTGTATGGGAGCCCCCTTTATATTAAATTTATTTTGTTTTTAGTATTTGTTGTTATAGCGGGAACAGAAATACGTCATCTGTGAAAATATCAACTGTCTAGCTACCACGGTTCATGAGATACGGCCTGGTGACAGACAGACGGACGGACGGATATCTTGAGATTTTAAGGTACTTTCCCTCCAGGGCCCATTCGTTTGTTCCACCCTGTATATGTGTGATCTGTAACTGTATTTTTCATGAAATACCCAAAAAGTTTTGTTCAAATTATCATCTTATGTCAGAATAACTTTGTAGCTAGTTGAAAAATAACATTTGAATTGATTCAAAGCTTGCCGCGCTTTTAGGGCCTTTAGTACCTACTAAACGCCGCCGTAAGCAGCACTGTCTACAACCTACTCCTACTGGAAAACGTGAGACACCCATCTACAATTTCCGTACAATGAGGTTCACTCACTCATTATGTCAATGTCATGCAGACTGCAAAACATCATTTCAACGCACCAAAGAGTATTTAATTAAAACATCACTGGCAGCCAAACTTGAAGTGGCCAAAAGGAAAAAAATAATTTCTGTGCTCTGAGATTTGTATGACAACAAAAGTAATTAAAAACTATTAATTTTATAATTATTTTCTAAAAGTTCTACATAATAAATAGAGACGTCGTAATTCATCAATTAATATTTAAAGTCTTTGTTGAAGTCCGGGGACGACATTGCCATATCATTTAAATTTAGTTTCATTAAAAGAAGGCTTACCTACCAAAACAAAATGGCCTTGGTATAAACTTTTCAAGCGTGTTGTGAAGACGTATCTTGTACCGAGACCACTTTCAATTTGTAATATCTCTCGTATTTCAGTATTTGTGGTTGGTGCGGCAACAGATATACACATTCTGTGAAAATTTCAGCTTTCTAGCTATTACGGTTCGTGCAGGCGGACCCGGTGACAGACGGACGGACGGACGGACGGACGGACGGACGGACGGACGGACGGACGGACGGACGGACGGACGGACGGACAGCGAAGTCTCAGTAATAGGGTCCCGTTTGGCACCCTTCGGGTACGGAACCCTAAAAACGATCTCGATCTTTATTTATTTCGATCGAAAACGGGTCGAGCGAGATATCTCGGTTGGGCAAAAGGCTAGTCGTAAGAATAGCTTTTTCCTTTTTTTGATAGAGATTTTGGTATCTCAAAATCGATATTTCGACCATGGACATGATCTCGCTAGCGCCAGAATCGCCCCCAGTTCAATATGGCTTATCGAGACTGCTCGAGGCAGACCCATAAGTGTGTCGGGGTGTTTTTAATGTTTAAAAGATACAGTATGAACACCTTTAAGATGGTACACTTTATACTTTATTGCACACAAAAAATACATTATGACAATTAAAAATGGAAATGACATGTACAAAGGCGAGCTTATCTCTATCGAGAGATTTCTTCCAGCAAACCCAGGAAGGAAAGGATAAATAAATCAACAATAGGTAGATCCAAGTGTACAACATCAAATACTTAAGTAAAAAAATAAATAATATAAAAAAATAATAATAATATAAACTACATACAAATACGTACATATATACCAGAATTAATGGATATAAATAGGAAGTAAAACATACATAAATAGAAATACTTAAATTTAATATGGAAGAGAAAGGTAGTGTTCTTTCAACCGACTTCTGTTCTTACACCTTATTTATCTCGTCAGTTTCTTAACTCGCTTTGTTTCTCTCAATTCCAGCGACGTCGTAGGTAAAGATCTCGGCCTCTCGGAGAGCGACGATGAAGCCGCTGCCGCAGCAGCCACCGGCTTGCACCCGTGAGTATTTACCTCTTGTCCTTGAAACGACAGTTTTTTTTAATAGTTTATTTATTTCCTAAGTTACAATATTCTACTTAAATAGCTTATACTAGGAAAGGTTATTCTTATTGACATATTGACATACAAGTTCTAAAGCTGAGTTTAAGTAGAGGTATACACGTTGGAGTCCGAACTAGTGTTAGTCTCTGTCTCACAGACCCCAGCGTCTTCCCACCACTGTGCTTGATGTTAGATGATTAAAATTTATCAAATTAGCTTATGGACATGTGCATTCTCCCCATCCTTCCTACGGAGCCCAGACCTGGGGCCCTACCGCGCAGCCGCTGTCGGCATCGGCTTCCTGTTTGACTTGCCGTATTGTCATATTGATAAAGTTCATTCTTGCGCGTTTAAACACGATGCCGATGCCGACAGCGGTTGCGCTGTAGGGGGGCAGGTCTTTTCTGACGCGCAAAGGTGCTATCTCGGGGTTTGTCAGACAAAAATGAAGCGCAGCATTCTCGATGTTCTGCTTTTAGACCGGATCCGGAATTCACAAAGATTTATAGATAGATGTAGCTCAGAAGGCTGCTCAATTAAAATGGGACTGGGCCGGTCACGTCGCTCGAATGCTGCTAAATCTTTGAGCTAAGAGAACCATAGACTCCTCCTATGCATATGATTATGATACGAAAATGCAAAGAAAAAGCTGGAGGATACTAAAGTAGATGTTACTTTTGTTCATCATAAGTTTATCACCCAACATTCGCGATAGCTTGTCAGCTAACATTCGCGAATTAAATGTAATTTGTTATTTTTTTTGTCGAAAACTGTCGCTACTATACTGTCGGTACAGAAAAACCGCGGCGCACAGCTAGATCGGTGATATATCTGCTTCATAAAGCTGCTCCCATTTTTACGACACAGTTTTTGTCCGTCATAACAAAGTTAGGTCAAGCGTTTTATGCGTACTGAGAGTAAAGTGGTAGTTGGACCGCTTTAGATCCTAATCTTATAGCGATAGAGGTCAGGTTTAGTGGAAGTGTATGAGGATGGATGTGTCCGTTTGGGGAATTTCGGGATGGTTAAATCTTTCAGACACGATATTTTTGTCGCAAATATTTAAGGTGAAGTCACGGCTTGAACTTAGAATTTCACGTTTAGCTTACTTTTAGAGTAATTTAGAGGAATATAGTCTTTGCCAAAGTGTCCTTTCAACTACCTCGTATCATTCAACGACACGTCATGCCTTTTTCCATAGCGGGTGGCAGAGGCATATTTGTGCCCATGTTTAGCCAGTTATTCAATAACCCATTGTGCGTGCCAGGGGGCTAGCCCGTCGCCGCATCTATGGGGATTGAAGGTTTCTTGCGATTTTTTTCCATCACCGTAAGAACGTCATAAATGGCTGCATGATAATGATCTCATTGGTGAGTACGGTCTCCTGCGCCTAAAAGTATACAAGCTGTATAAGCACAGATTAATCCCAACAAAAACATGCATAGGCATATACAAAAACGCCAGTCTCGCAGCCTGCGCAGTTTATTCTACCGTAAAAAGTTGTGAGATCTAATTTTAAACCAAGTCGGTTAATTTAACCAGTATCTGTGTATGGTAGAATCTTTCCAACAACTTTATTATCGTATACTGTTAAGTACCTACCTAATTAGTTAACTAATAACATTTATAGTGATCGGATCAATATAAGACATCTTTATTTCTTCAATAATAATTAGAATGACTTGGCAATCGCACGTAGCAAAGTTGTCGACTATAGGACCGTGTGTGCAACGTAATGTACCTATTGCTCTCGCTCCGAAATAATTCGTTGTTTTCTTATTAGTTAAGTTTATCTTTATTTAGAGATATGTTGTGTTGAGTAATAATATTCATTTGTGCTCTGGGTGCTATAGAGTGGTCAGTTGAGCGCGATTGCCAAGTTATTCTAATTATTATTGAAGAAATAAAGATGTCTTATATTGATCCGATCACTATAAATGTAGGTAGGTACTTAACAGTATACGATAATAAAGTTGTTGGAAAGATTCTACCATACACAGATACTGGTTAAATTAACCGACTTGGTTTAAAATTAGATCTCACAACTTTTTACGGTAGAATAAACTGCGCAGGCTGCGAGACTGGCGTTTTTGTATATGCCTATGCATGTTTTTGTTGGGATCTCATTTCTTTTTGTAAGTAACTTTCCTTTTTTTCTTTTCGGGTACTATTTCTTGTGCGTTAGATACCGACTTTCTCAAAGCCCACTCCCTATCTCTATGGGCTCTTCTCTGTGGCTTTGATGTTACGATTTGTGACAAGTCTGGGCGTTGAATTATATAAATATAAATCATACCTCAAACCATGCTCCGTGGTCTAGTGGGTTTCACCTTGCTTCTCACGCAAGAGATGCAGGTTCGAATCCCGGTGCTGACCATGTACCAATGAGATGATTAATTTGTCTTAAGTACATTATCGGACACTCCGTGTTTCGGATGGCACGTTAAGCTGTAGGTCCCGGCTACTATCACTACTTCGTAGTATGTAGTAGTCGTAAAAACCCCTCCACCAACCCGCACTGAGCCAGCGTGGTGGAATATGGCTCAATCTTACTCGGATCCGAGTAAAGGCCTGTGCCCCTCGGTGGGGACATTAATGGGCTACATTTACTTTTACTTTACCTCAAACCAAACCATACCGCGATTCAGGAAATGCACACCTAGCGACATCTAATGGGGAATAGCGATATTAGACAATATTGTAACCGCTTTATTTAAATCATAGCTGGAACCAAACCATACCGCGATTCAAGATACACATAGCGACTAGCGACATCTAATGGGGAATAGCGATGAATCGAAGTAGTCGTGTACTGAGCTTATTGATAATTAATATATTATGAAATTGGGGCTAAAATTGCGCAATGTTTGAGTTTTCCTTGGATTTGCAGGCTAAACTTTAACCATGCTCAAAATTTTAAGCTTGTGGGTTCGCTAGAAGTAACGTTTTGAGTTTTCAGGATCATGAATCAGTGAGTCAGTGAGTGTCAAAATTGAGGAACTTTGAATTGCTGTACCTTCAAATCTACTGGTTCAAATTTATTGAAATTTTGAGAATATGTCTTATGACATGGTGCCTTTTAGCCGCCGGGAATTCAGGTTTCTATCTTTATCCACAACGGAGTAACAGGTAGGTCAAATATGCTCTGAATGGCTCCCTGTAAAGGATGTTACTGCTGCACCCGTATGTTTTGCTTTTTGCTCGACTTGGCTTGGGGGCGCTGCCGCGCCCCCAGATAAATAGTTACTGCGGTATACGCGGGATTCACTCTTTAATATGACCGCCCGTATACTTTTAGACGCAGGCGACCGTACATTGTCAGCACCGGGATTCGAACCTGCATTTCCATCTTGAGAGGCAAGCATGACACCCACTAGACCACGGGGCCTAATGACGAAAATATCTAAGGATAAGGCGGAACTTACAACTGCCCTTACTTTTAGAGGAATAGTCTTCCAACATTGCCAAGTATCCTTTCCTCTGTCACTTAAATAATCATCAAATAGTACAATTTCAACAATCATTACATTATACTATCTCCCCACAGAATCATCTCGCCGCTCGGCTCAGGCGGCAGTCCGAGTTCGGACAGCGAGTCGTCCCGCTCGGACTCGGACTCCGAGTCGAGTTCGACCGAGTCGAGCACCGCGCCTCAGCCCGCGCCGCCCCCGCCGCCGCCGCCGCCGCCGCCACGACGGCAGAGCCCGGAGACCGTCAGTGTAAGAGGATTGAAGTGTTCTCAAAGCTTTTCTCGGTCAATTACCAAGGTCCAACATTATAGTGAGATTTTTTTGACATGACATGACA
Organism: Argyresthia albistria; assembly: GCA_963457715.1. Classification (NCBI taxonomy): domain Eukaryota; kingdom Metazoa; phylum Arthropoda; class Insecta; order Lepidoptera; family Argyresthiidae; genus Argyresthia; species Argyresthia albistria. Next base: position 9,427,957 of record OY735259.1, on the reverse strand, counting down.
ATGGCGGACATTTACCCGCTTAGAAAATGTATGCGGCGGTATCAAATCGCATGTACATTTTCGCTCGCGCGCGGGGCAATGACCGCTATTGCCATGTTAAAAAAATCCTACTATAGTAGACAGCATCTTCAATCACCGCTGTCGACAAGAGTTAAGCCTACTGTCCAAGGGTTAAATAGTCCCAATTGGTGATTTGCGTTGCATCGCATTGTTTTGCGTGCATCTATTGTGACATGTTGCACCCTGTGTTGCGTCGACGCACGTCCTTTGAAATTGTAGCGTAAAACCTTATAGCTCATCACCCTGATCATATCACTCATAAGCCATGTGGCGAGACGTTTAGTGAAGCGGCCGCCATTGTGAGCTCAGATCGGTGGAGCTAGAGCAGATGGCCCAAGAGCACAAATGGAAATCTGTACCGAGAGCCCGATATCTCTCTTGTCTCCCCTTGCTCGAGGACGAAGGATGACGATGATTGTCACCATACTTGGCCATGTAATCATGTTAACATCTGACTTGGCTAAACAATCTTACTACTTACTTAAAGTTCAAAAATAGAACAAAGAGAACAAAGATTCTTTAATTTTAAGGAAGTTGGTCTCTCTTATCCCCTTTAATCAATACATTTTTTTTTCTTTTTATTGCCAATTCAATTCCAATTAAATTTCTGATACCAATTATTTCAATTTTCAATTCCATTAATAACATAACTAATTTCATTATTTAATTTTGTTTTTCTTATGTAATTACTTATATAAATTAAATTGTGTAAGTACTTGAGCCACTGTTGTGCGTCCGCTTTGGCCCTGGCAGAATACCAGCGTCACAGATTCGTCTGTGACATTGCTGAGTCAGGGCCATTTCACTGCCGTGGTACAGTCACATAACCACACAGCTGTAGGTACCTACTGTTAATTGCATAGTGCGTGCTATTATGTGCCGTCTATTTAAATTGATTTTTTTGTTATTAATTTATGTGTGTGTACCATGTCCTTTGAATAAATGATTTATCTATCTATCTATCTTTAACAAAAAGTTAATCCGAGCGGCCGGCGGACCGGGACAGAGCTTGTTCTCGTTCTCTTGTAGACAATGGCCACATTAGTCATCTGACTTCTCTGTATAACCCCCACACTTGTACTAAACATTGAAGTATCTGTGCTTGTAGTCAATACCCGTTTTAACCATACAATCCGTCGCTTTGCAGTCGGTGCAGTCGTGGGGCCTGGTGAACTTCGCGCCCCCCTCCGCGCACCCGCCCGCGCCCGACCGCGCTGAGATGGCCGACGCGATGCCCGACGCCAAGGGAAAGGTGGGTGGACGCATTGCGAAGTTCATGGAACGAACCGATACTATACGTGACCCCCCCACCCACCCTCGGTGGCCACATGAACTAAGACTGGGGGGCAATGCTACGTTACGCTATAAGCGTTCCATTAGTAATTTGCAAGGCCGCGAGAATGCCTCAGAAACGCCTTGCGAATACCGGAATACCAAAAGACGCCATTTCGGGCGTTTTAGAAGCGGTGGCGTTCCAATTTAAACGCGTTTTCCAGAGCAGCATCGGGCCCCTGGTCTTTTGTACTAGCGTGGTATTTTGAAGCCCCCTCCCCTCCTACGTTCCCTTACCGCACAGCCTGACCCGAAATGCATCGCAGTTTTCAACCTGATGGCTTGGTAGTTAAATTCGAAACCTATGATGACTAGTGGTTCCCTGTGGGGTTGCATGCATGCAATGCATAGTACGGACGTTCTAACGGGGTGATAGAAAAATTGTGGGGATGGGTTGGCCCCTGTCGTGTATTAAATAGTCGGCTAAAAGTGTGGTTTAGGTAGAAGAGGAGAAGCAGCTCACCCGAAAGACGTCTTGTTCTGTAATAAAAAGACATTGGACCGCAATAGTCAGCTACCAACGCCATCTGTTGATATTACAGGAATATGCGTGTATTAGTGGTAAACAGTTATGCTAAAGAAGAGGCGGTTGAAAGTGTTGAAACTAAACAATGCAGTGGTTACTTCTGGTAAACCGACCAAATGTTATCATTGACTGAACCCCCAAGAGATACAGGCCCCGCCATGTTTCTTGGCACCCGACAAAGCTCTCACCTCTTTCTCTTTCTTGTCCATGTATGCGTCTTTCTTGTGACGGTACTCCCTCCACACACCCAAGTTAAGTGCCAAGAGTCTTGGCGAACCCTGTACAAGGATTTCGATGAATTCTAAGTACTTACAACCCATACAACTTATTCAGTTAGTACATAAAAATGTACGCAAAAGCTAGATAAATTCATTCCATAAATTCACAAGCAAATATACCCTTCAACCTAAATAGCATTTTGGTTTTGCTAACGACTGAAACACTGAGGGTTTAGGCGCGCACTGATTGGATGACGTATACCTTGTGTGAGTTGTGTGACCTATAGAGGGACTCAATGATTTATACCCTGTTCGAAGCTCGGCTTAGCTCCGGCTGCTGAACTTTGACTGACGATCAAAGTGACTATCAGACTGACTATCAGTCTCTGGAACAAACTTCCCAGTGCTATCAGGGACAGTCCTTCACTCAACATTTTTATAAATCGCTTAAGAACACTATCTTTCTCTACATACCTTAATATACTTAAGTTTATATGTATTTATGTATTTTTTATTTATTTATATAATGTATGTATGTACTTGTAATAACCAAATTAATGTGAGAAGTGACTAACCTCCTCGACACAGGGAATCCTAGTGAGGAGGTTAGGAACTCAACCTAACCTAGCCCTAGCACAAACAGATGATTTATTTGTTTTTTTTTCTAAAAGTTTGTACATTATGTTACTAGGTTAAGATTGTGTAAACTTTTTAAGTATAAAAATAAATAAATTCAAATAAATTCAAATTCAAACTTATTAGTAAGTAGTCTATTAATTTAATATATATCGTTGTGCACATATGTAGGTCTATTTTTTGTTAATTAGTCCTGTCCATTCTAGGGTTGCTGGAAGATATCTCTTATTAGAGATAAGCTCGCCTTTGTACATGTTTTTTCCATTATTAAGTGTCTATATTCTGTTTTTTCTGCAATAAAGTATAAAGTTGAGCTAGGAGAATATCCTCAGAATCGACTTTTAAGTTGCACTTGATTTGAGTCGCAGTTGATGCAGTCGCTTCCGCCATTAGCTGTGGCTGGAGAACCTGCGGGTATATCGGCAGTACGACACCGATCAGTTGGTTGGGAATCCGTGACGTCACATCGATGACGTCACGAAGTTGTCTATCATTACATGTGATGTATTTGAACATCTACTTGATTCATTAGTCGTAAAAAATTGTCAGAGATCCAGTACCTACCTAATACAGGGTGTAACAGAAGGCTGTAGTCATATTTTAAGGGATAATTAGGGGGACCGTTCTGAGCAACTTTTACTATGAAACCGATTTGATCAGAGCAATTTTATTTTTCATCGCTCCATATGTTTTGGTCCGGGCGGTCAGCTGATTTGTATAGAGAAGTGAAAATCAAAGTTGCTCTGATCAAATCGGTTTCGTAGTGAAAGTTGCTCAGAATGGTGTCCCTAACAACACCCTAAAATATGACTACACCTTTCTGTTACACCCTGTATAACACTTTGAAAACTTCTGACAGTCGGGTTGGTTGGCCACTACTAGGCAAAAAAAAACCTCCACTGAGCCAGCGTGTTATAATATGGCACAATCTTACTTCAATCCGAGTAAAGGCCTTTGACCCTCAGTGGCAACCTTAATTGGCAGCATTAACTCTTATAAATTACAAACATAGGTAACAGTATACTCTATCCATGCGTAGAAGCAACTTGACAGCTAACCTAAAACTTCATAAAATCCACTTTTTAAACACCAGGAATTGTATACCAAAACCATCGGAAAGAAGATTCGAACTAACAGAAGAGTTGTCATCGCCATCACTGCTATTAATTAGCACTTAAAGATATTATTGTTTTCAACCATATTTAAGGTAACTGAAGAAACAGGAATAAAATGTTAGACATCTTTCCGATTCACAAATGTTTAAAGGGTGTACAGTACATATCGATTCTTTTGATTAATCGATTTTTATGAGCAATATCCCCTCACTAACAGGCTAAGATTGACATCTGTCAAGTTGCATGTTATATATATTAGATACACTATTGCCCGGTTTCCTGGGCGCTGATTAAAGTTAACAGGTTGGTTAAATCAGCTTCAGCCAATCACGAGCCGCTATTATTCAAAATGACGGAACGTGATTGGCCGAAACTGATTTAACCAACCTGTTAACTTAATCAGCGCCCAGGAAACTGGCTATATAGTAGGCATTCTTAGCAAAAATGCTGACTTACTCTTACATTATATTTCTCAAGATAAAATCTCATAGTGTGCAGAATTAGCTGATGGGACAATAAAAGGCGTCATCCATATTTAATCCCACTACGCGGCAAGATTCCATATAGATCCACAATCTTACTTTGCGCACCTTCTGGGGTCATGTTTCAACTTGGTATGATAAACAATTCCCAAGAAAGGCGTTGTCTTAGGAATATTTACCACTGATACACTGAGACTACGACGTTTTTGTTGAGCGATAAAGGCGACACAATGTTTGCAAAACTGTCATCGGAAAATTTTGGTATTCACGCTGTAAAGTAACATTATACTGCATCTCAGAGCAGATTTCAGGAGGTCATGCATTTTCATTTGCATTCGTATTGTGAGGACAGATCGACGGTTCCGATACATTTTAGCTATTTCTTTGCCATATTTTGCATTGAAACTTACGCATTACCGTCATAGAGTTTACCGAGTAGATTCCTGCTTTAGTGGAGCGATTGGTGACAAACATGGTAAATTAAGAAACAAATAATTATCGGTCAAGCGCGAGTCGGACTCCCACACAGAAGGTTCCGCACCATCGTACCAAAATGTACAAAAATCACGTTTGTATGGGGACACCTTTATTTTTTCAATATTTTGTGTAGTTCAGTCATTTATACACGTTCTTGTGTTTGTGGCATAGAGCTCGCTGACGGATAGACATACAGACAGACGGACAGCGGAGGCTTAGTAATAGGGTCCCGTTTGGCACCCTTCGGGTACGGAACCCTAAAAAGATATAGCGTCACTCCCTTTCCATACGAGGTGGTAGAAGCGCCGTTTCGACCACGGTCAGCCAGTTAGACCTGCATTTCTCCCTTTGCGTGTATTTGCGGGGGTGGCTCACCCGATAAAATAAAAGCCATGACGTCACGATAATCCCCCCTCGCACCGCTCCTCTACCGCAGGTTAGTTATGTCGGTAGTTGCAAAAACTGTGTAACTAAAGTGGTGCTTTGTTAGCTACCAAAAAAAACAATGTGTTTGTTCTCAACGTTTGAAAATGGAAAACCAAATGCTGAACTTACTAGTGGAAGTATTCAACCGGTGCATTGACTGGTCGCACAACGATGGTCACCAACGTTGGCTCCAACTAGCCTTGCTCAAGACCAGTGTTCGAAAAGCGTTACTCGACTTTGAGGGTAACATAGGTGTGTGCGTGCCCAGTCAGTACAGAGCTCTGGTGATGAACGAATTGGTTAAGTTCAAAGGTCTTCTGTGGCAAGCTGTAGGATCTGTGCACGGGAGCCTGTATGAGATTGAGGTTTGTGTTGAAATTCTATTTGGCGTTTTAAAATTTTCCAATGTGTGGAAAATCCATACTTTATTGCACAAAAACAGAATACAGACACAAAACAGAATACAGGAAATTTGCGATTTATTTCCAAAATGGTTTGTCCGGTTTGGAAAAAGTTTTATGTTTAGATGAACCATCTCACGAAGAAGTTTTGACTTTAGGTTTTCTTATGAGAATAAACTTCTTTCAACCTAAAGTCAAATCTTCTTCGTGGGATGGTTCATGTATGAAGTGCTTGTGATTTATCAGCGATGTTTATTAAGTAGTGTAGTATACCCTTTTGCTATACGAGGTCACAAACGTTCAGTGACCGTCCATGTTGATCATTTAATTCTGTATTTTGCGTGACAGTGGGCTAGCCCACGGACGTAGCTACGTAGATAGAGATAAGCTTGCCTTTGTACAAGTACTCCCTATGTTCCACTGTATTCATATCCAAGGTGTAAATGAATTAACGCAAAATGAGAAACTGCTTTGTTAGGGACATCATTCTAAGAAACTTTCATTATGAAACCGATTTGATCAGAGCTACTTTATTATTCACTTCTCCATACATACAGCTGACCCACTCAGGCCAAAATGTACTGGGAAGTGAAAAATAAAGTTGCTCTGATCAAATCGGTTTCATAATGGAAGTTGCTCAGAATGATGTCGCTAACAAAGTAGTTTCTCATTTTGCGCTAATTCATTTACACCTTGTATAGTTAGACATGAGAACGTCTATGAGGCTATAAAAGGACAGCTGATAACTTCTGACCGTCGGGTTCGCCATTACCCCGATACCACTCCATGAACGCACACTGGTTCATACTCCACACATTCACCCACATTAATCTTACTCGTATCAGAGTAAAGGGGCGAAAAGTAAAATAATTAAGTAAATGTAGCCCATTAATGTCCCCACCGAGGAGCACAGGTCATCCGGATACGAGTAAGAGCCATATTCAAGCAAAGCAAGGTCCTTATAGCACAAGTAAAGGGAAAAAATCAGAAAACTGAAAAAAGCTGTCTTTCTACAAAAATATTCAATTTAGGTTACATGGCATCATACTTCAGTTTTTTATGTGGAAACCTAATTCCAAGTGTGATCGGAACCCTTGGGTGCGTTGCTACTCGCACTTGACCGTTTATTATTACTTACGAAGCTTTCCATCTCGCCGCCAGAGCCCGTCGTCCGAGCAGTTCGACTCGTCCTCCTCGTCCGCCTCCCCCGCGCGCCGCCGCCGCCGCTCGGCCGCCAAGCACACCTCGCCGGCGACCAGCGACGACGACGAGCCGCGGGTGAAGCGAGAGAGCACGGTTAGTACGCGTAGCTAATAGAGGAGTCGTGTTAGAGTTCAAGTTCAAGTTCGAGTTAAAAAAATATATTGACCATAAAATCATACATGTTACTTAGTCAACGTCAATATAATATTGATATTTTTGTATACTACCGCCCGTTCCGAAGTTGTGGGCTTAGGGATGGAGCAAAGATGAGCAAGAAACTCCCCCGTACCTCTTTTAAAATGTCAGAGCCTTAAAAATACAATGTTATGTATTTCTATTT